>ML796232.1:29844-65889 GCA_009831015.1 Picea engelmannii
TCTTCGGGGGAGCAATCCGCTCCGACGAAGACATTCTCCATGATGCCAGGGTTGCGGGAGATGTTGATAGGTATCGTGGCAGCGATAGTCGCCATATTTCCCTCAGCGTAAATTTCCTGTGTAGCTAAGAGGTTAATGGGACAAGGTTGATCTCCCGTCATGGTGATAGTGAATTCTCCTGCCTCGATTCGGTGTAACTCTGGGAGGAAATATGATCTGTGGTGAAAATCATCCCAAGGTTTGTCCGGACCAGTCATTGCTTCAATGATTGCTTCATCAGAAGGCAAGACTAAATCTAATGAATCTGTGTTGGCAAGATAATCCTGAGCCCAAATAGGCTCCAGGAGCGGATCTGACTCTTGCGTGGGAATCGGATCAGGAGTAGCTGAAGCTTGCTGAACCAAAGAGTACGCTACTTCAGCGGCCGACAAGGGCATGGACATGCTGGGGTGCCCTGTCACATCCATCGTGTCTGATGGGAAGGAAGAATACATGGATCCTCGAAGTAAGTCGTGCGGAACGACGAAACATGGAAAATCTCAGCCTTGTGGTGAGTTGATATAAACTTGACATCACCTTGAGGAGGTGGGTAATCGAAGGTACCCAGCTTGAGGATTATCAACAAAATTGGGAGGACAGGCATGGAGGATACGTGGCAGCTTCAGGGGTTTGCAATACTTTTTGATCCTGGAATGAATTTCAGTAAGTTGATAACAAGGTGGAACAATAAAAGGTTCATTTCAATAGGTGGTGAATCAGATTTCAGTAAGGTGGTGAAACAAATTTAATAGGTAGATTTCAATAGATTCCTTTAACGTTCATTAAAAATTTCTGAAATTCATTCCAAGATAAAAAATTATTACAAACCCCTGAAGTTGCCACGTATCCTCCATGCCTATCCTCCAAATTTTGTTGATTACCTTCCTATATTCAATGGAGAAGACCATGTTGCAACTGATAAGCACATGGAAGATTTTAAAAATTTCATTGATAATTTTCAAATTATGCATGAGGATGTAGTTATGAGTATATTCTATAAATATTTATTTGGAGATGCAACATTATGGTTTAGAAATTTGGAATCTTGTTCCATTGGCTCATGGACTAATTTTCATGCTTCATTTTTGAAAATTTGGGGGTGAAAACATATCTTTTAATCATTTTGAAATATGCCTAAGGATATTAATCCTTCTAAAACTGCTGCCCTGTTGTATTATATAAAATCTCAACACCCTGATCTTGTTTTTTATCTCAGGAAAAGGAGATCCTCATCACTAGACCAATTATTTGTTGATGCTAGAGAGATTGAGGAGAATTTTCGGGCATGTGACAGACTTTGAGATCAGGAACAAGAGGAAGAATATGAATGTCAGAGATCAGATTTGGGTTTATATTCTTTTCAGTATTGTGATCCATCATTTTCAGATTTTAATTTTCCTCTAGATCTTAAAACTAATGAGTCAAATTATTCTACTATCCAAGATTTAGGGAATTTATACCAGCAATGTTATTCTCGATATTCAATTGAAATTTTTTCCAATTACATACAGAAGGATGATTATGCTTTAAATTTTATTGGATATTTTCAAGAAGCTAATTTTTCATAAGGTAATGATCAATTCTTGGAAGAAGAAGTTGTTATTCCAAAACACTTTGTTTCTCATATAACTGATTAGAAATATTTGGTTGCTTATGATGAGAAAATTGATAAGGAGTGTCAACAATTTCTAGGAAATCTTACTGCTCCTAATTTTTATGATGTATTTCGTATTTATGAGATGTATTTAGCCGAGCAAGAGGATAAAAGTGTTGTTAAGTTTGCATATTTAACACAGAAACTATTTGACCAACAATTTCATGAGGACATCGGATCCATTGTCCATGAAGAATTAGATCTCTCTTATGGTAATTGTGGCTCCAAATTACAACCTATTTTTGAGAAGCAAAGTTTTATATTAGCATGGATCAAACATAATAACAACAAACTAGTATATGAATTTTATAATGCGAAACTTGAAAGGGACATTAAAAATTCTTATCAAGAGCATATTTCAATTCAAGATCTCAAGAGCCATGGAGACAGCTTGTATCCTTTTCATGTTTCATTTTTATATTTTCATAAGGAATATGTTTGCATAAAAAATGGATCATTGAAAGATGAGGATATTCCGATACAGTTCATCTATTTTGCACATGAAGAAAAGGTAGTGGTTGGATATTTTTATGATCCAGTAGTTGATCGCATGGATTTAGTTTTTTCAAAGCTACCAAATGTTGCAAATTTCACTTTGACATCCATTTGTAGATATGAGTATAGATTGAATATGGAATTTTTGTTGCACCTGTTGTGTTCTTTCCATGTTTTCATACAAGAAGGTATGTCAATCAACAAATTGCTTGAATGGTTACTATGGAAATATGCTTATACTTGAGTAGAAAGTTTCAGTAAATTAGAATAGGGGAATAAGATCACTTTTATGAGTATTTGGTTTGAAGTAGTTTACTATGAATAAAAGACTCCATAGCTTAATAAAGGCATTGGGGTATAGCTGCATATCTGAGTTTCAGTTGAAATAAGACAGGTAATAGGGTTGGTAAATAGAGTAAAGGTGATTGGTGGTAGGGGGACAAAAATAAATAACTAAGGCACACAGTCTATTGTTCTTAGCACCTCGCAGGGAAATGCTAACCCGATTTGGAGTCGATGTTAAATCCTAGGTCTTCACCTCTTCCTCCTATTTCTCCATCATCCCATCCATCTTTCAACCTAATTTTTACTTAGTTTCTCTTCAATGGTGTGTTGGGTCATTGTAATTTGTTTTTATCTTCCTTTTATGTTTTTCATCATTTCCTTACTCTTTATAAGGTTAATACAAGACATGATTTGAATTGAAGAAAATACATCACCATGGTTATGTCACTATTGGGTTGCAAATAAGGTTAATTTAGGCCTTTTGATGCAAAAAGACACAGATTAAAAGAATGTCGTCATTCTTGCAAACAACAGAAAACATGTTGTTTTACGAGTTTAACATTCATAAAATATTTAAAAGTTTGAATTAAGGTGTGTTGGTGTCTCTCACATGTTTCCTTATCTTTGTGCACTTGAGATCATGCGTGTCTCCACTATTTTAACCATCATTACAAACTTCATGCTAAGGATCATATATGTTTGTACCTCAAGTTATTATTATTGCAGGGTTGTGTGTGTGGTTATTATTGTAGTTGGTAATTAAAACTAAAACAACGCATACCTATGATCACCACTCTCCAAACAAGAAACAATGGAAAGGATTATGTCAAGAATTATATCAAGAGGGGAGAAATATAGGACAACTCACCAGTCCAATCGTCCCTTGAACCTCATGAAGATGAAACTATGCCTACTACTATGCAGATAGAAAAAGCCCCCAAATCAAATACAACCAAACAACAAAGGAAGAAGCAGATTATCCCAGTAATAGTTGCAAGGGATTCTATTTCATCTGGCTCAAGCATTTAAGAATCTCCCAAGGAAAAATGAAGAAAAAAGAGGGAGGGAAGCCAAGTCCCAGGAATGCCAATCAAACCTAACAGAAAGACCAGAAGAAATGCACCAAAGGAGAGACCTCAAGGGTCAAACCTGTTGTCCCAGAAACAAATTACATTACTTATGCACAACTAGATTAAGATCCAGTGGACAATAGTCCATATCCTGAGCATGATTTTGAGGGTATGAGCCCATAAACAGAGAATGTCCCAAAACAGGTTTTAGAGGAGATCAAACCAGAGACGAAGAGAAAAATGTTGATGGAGAATGAACCTATAAAAGACACATTTGATGACAAACCCAAAATAAAACCCAAGCATGAGCTTAAAGGTGAGAAAAAAGTGAAAATTGAGACCAGGCCTAAGATCAAGGAAATGGAAGATAACAAGCTGCAGGTGGAAAGCATCAATCAACAGAATGTTAGAATGAAGAAATACATCCATGAGCTACAAAAAAAATATAAATATATTCAATTAAAACATTCAAATCTACAAAATAAGTATCAAAATTTGCAGAATAAAAATCAAAAGGTGCTGCCCAAATTTTATGAAAAAAACTATGTTTTTCCCTATTTTAGTCATTGGATTTCATCGCTCCTTCTGAACAACAGGAGGTGAATTTATGAAAACTGAAATATTTTTTTTTTAGAACAATCCCATTCAAAAAAAAATCTCTCATATTTTACATAGGTATCACGATTTTGGATAATCGAAGAGACCTTTGAGGTCATTTTTTCTAGAAATTCACCAAAATGCTCTGTTTTTTCCTATTTTTGTTATTGTCTTTGGGCACACCTTATGAACATATTGAAATTATTTTTTGAAAAAAGAAATAGTTTTTTGTTTGGAATAGACCCATACAAAAAAAACTCTCTCATATTTTACACAGGTATCACAGTTTGAGAGAATCGAAGAGAAATTTGAGGTTGTTTTTCCCAGAAATTCACCAAATTCTGGGTGCGTTTTGTCTAGTGTTCAGGGTCGGTCTCTAGTTTTTGGTGTACGTGGGAATCCACGCGAAGTTGAAAACCAATAAAAACTTATGAATATGTATTGATATGATCTTGTTCTACTTCAACTATCAAAAAATTATCTCTAATTGCACTAATATGATTTTGTTTAGATGTAGTTAGAGGAACTATTGTCACTTGTAATAAGTAGTTATCCTTTGATAATAAAAAAAAAATCATTTTTTGAGGTCGAATTAAGGAGAAGATTATGAACTGACACTTCCACTTAGTTCAAGAAAAATTTTACAGTTTGTAATTAAGTAGTAACAAGTGAAGTTGTACCTATAGAGTCTGACTGTGATGTAAAGATAAACTAAAAGTTTAGAGCTGAGATAGGTGGCCTAATTCTCTTGGGAAAAGGGATAAATAGATATATTTTTGAATGTAAAATGGTTCAGTTTTTGGGGATCAAGCATAAGGATTGTGGCTAGACCTTGAAGAAAAACTTGTTTAAGTTTCCCACTTGGTGAATATAACTTTTGGTGACAGATTGTGTTTTCATTTGCAAATCTCATATATCTTCTTATCTTATTTAGAAGCAAATTGGAAATGTATGCAATGTGTTGTTTCTTTTCGTTTCAACTATTGTTTTAATGAACCTTTAATTGTCATGCAACCTGAATTCAACTATTGGTTTAGTAAAAATTTTGTTGTAATGCAACTTGTTTGGAGGATTTGTATATAAGTACATGTTTTAGAGTTGGAAATTACTTCAAGTCTGAAATTTCATACAACAAGTAACTAATTGTATGCTTGTTTGTATTCATTTTTTTTTATCTCTTCATATATGTGTCTTCTCATCATAATATTTTCACTAGCTAAGGGAAATGTTGCAGTGATATTGTTAGATATCCCAATTACATATCCACCCTTGAAAACCCATTTATCAGCTAACCATTAAACTCAATTCATAAAAAACCCAATCATTCCAAAACTTGAGGTGCCCTAGCCTTTCCTTTTAGCAGTCAAGTGTAGAAATTAGGAACAACAGTGTGTTAGAGTCTGAAGCACAAGAAATAATACTCATCCAACTTAGCATGCCATCTGCATTTGGGTTAATATAATCCTCTTCGTGCGTGGTAGTTCTTTATAACTAATTGACATCTTCTGTAAGAATATTGTCTGTCGCATGTTCCACATACCTTCCTCCTTATGAGGGATCCAATGGCACAATAAATTTGTATTCTCCTGATTCAAATATCATCTTCGTTGTTTTCAATTTAATAATATTTTGGTTATCAAAATCCCAATCTAGACCCAACAATGTTGGATATGGGGAAGTATTATCTACTATGTCAATGAATTTGAAGTATTCCATGGTGCACACACCATATAGATATACTGGAATCCCATTCAACCTACCAATTGGAAGCACTTTGTGTTGATTTTCCAACTTCAACTCAATAGGTGAATACCCCAGTTGAGGTTGTCCCATAGCTTCCCATGTCTTCTTTGGCAGGACATTGTCTTCAAATCCTAAGTCTAGTAAGATATCCCCCATATTGAAATCTCCTATGTTTGCATTCAATCTGAATTCTTTTCTTGTTCTTCTCTTATTACAAACCTGGTTTACTCTTTTTACCCCTTCTTCCCATGAATTACACTTTTCTAACAAATTATGTAGTACTTGTAAAGAATTTATGTCATTCAACAATTTTACACATGATCCCAAAAAGTTTCTTAAGTTACTCACTTGCTCTAAAGGCTACTCTTTGCTGGTCTGATAAAATAATGGAGGAATTTCATACACTTTTATCTCATCTACTGTCTTCGTTCCTGAAGCAGTCAATATTTGTTTTCAAAATATCATGCCGATCTTATTGGAATATCTATTTTTCTTCTTGCACATCAAACTTTTGTTCAGGCGTTGTATTCTTCCTGACCCACTAGTACTGGTCCTAATCCTTCTTGGCCGCATCTTCTCCTTTCTTAGATCCACCTCTAGTAACTATATTAATCTTCTTCACATCCTCTTCTCTATTTTCCACACCTATCCATTGCACGTTCGGATTGGTCTAGTTCCTCTTATCATGTATTTTTATCAAAAGTGTTGTACAATGTTTTGTTTCATGGTATGTTGTGCGACAATACATACATGTCATAGGTGGTCCCGAGAAGTCTCTTGCATAGTTCCATGGTTTCTAATAGTTATCATAAATAAATATTTCTCGACCTTCTCCAAATCTTCTTCCTCCATGGCCTCCTCCTCTGAAGCCTCCTATGTTTCCTTGATTATCTTTGTGTGGTGTATTATACTGAGGTCCCTCATTATAATGTAGCTATGTGTTATTGTACTCCAGTGGTGATCCAAACTGTTGCACATTGTTATACTGTGGTGTTTATGGGGATAAGTGACACACCTTCAATTGGAATGTCAAATCCGGACCGGGGTTGTCTAAATAACCCAACCCGTTTGGAATGAAATGACCCGACGGGTTTAATGGCTTCATTGGCCAACTAAAGTCCTAAAAATAATAAAAGAAATGAAACTAATCTAAAAGATATGATACTAAGAATATAGGTTTACTAATTACAAGTTTTCAAATAGAAAATGAGTATGTGCACATGATTATAAACAATCTGTATACAACTTGCAAGGTTTTCTTGAAATCTTGCGAAATGAATGTTCTTAAAAGTGTCTCTAAACTAGATAAAGAAAGCACATAAATATTTTTTGTCTTCTTTTTGAATGTTTAAGGATCTAAAACTAATGAATGCTAAGAAAATATATTTGAAATGACAATATATAAATAGTCAAATCTTGTTAAGGTGACCATCATTTCATTAATAGTTTAATTTAAAAAACAAGGAAGCTAACCTGTAACTATTCGATTAAATTGAGTTTATCTTCCTGTGATAAATTGAGCTCCTAATTGTCCCGCATATGAGAGAAACCTTTAAAAAAACAATGTTAATACTCCCAGAATAGATTCAAAGAAGTGTTTGATGTATCAGAGTGAGAATATAACAACATAATGATAACTATAAAATCTGGTGATATTATGATAATCAACACTTAGAAAGAGATGAAACTCAATTCAAAGTATTAATATGATCCTTCATTTAATATCTAGAAAAAATCAATAATAATCAAATGGCAGATTGATCACAGATACAAAATGGAATAATAAATTATAGACAACATCTTAAATACTTAACATTATGAAACACCATATGATGACAAAGGCTAAAGATGCATCAAACATAATAATATCTCATAAAATAGAGGCCATAAAAGAACATAATGGAACAAGCATCACACAGGTCTAAAGCCAATGGTGAATAGCTTCTCCATATTAGTTCTCATAATCACATGTCCATAATGTATCCCATCAAAATTTCCCTTCACCACTAATAATGATCACTATTTAAACTAGTTTTGTATTAACAAACTCTTATCATGCAAGATAGAGTGAAATCCCCAAAAAATAGATTGTTTTACAAAAACAATACAACAGGAAACCATTCCTGTAGGAGTTGGTTCATCAAAATTTATTACATAATAACAAAGTTTTATCAAATAAAAGAAAGAAACTACTAAACTATACAGTGTATGATCCAAGATGGTTTCTCCATGTAAATAGCACCATAATGATCATTTTCCTGTAGATAACAAAACAAAATTGATATTAAGAAAATAATGCCAACTAACATTCAGAAATAGACTGGCTACAAAATCATGAGATTTTGTAGCTAGTCTTATATTAACAAAGAAAATCAAAACTAAATCTTAATATTCGACTTTCATAATAGAATAAAATCAAATCAAATCAAAAACAACTTTTACCATTTTGGAAATTAGACAGTGAAGGGTCGGATAGTTCTGAATTAATGATGGCATTGAAGTTGGTTGCATTTTTTATAATTATACTACCGGATATTTTGGGCCTTTTACTTGCCCGATCTGTGCATGCCTTCAACTCTTGATTTTCTCATTCAAGTAGAGAATTGTGAGCAGCTAGATGTTTTAACTGTGCCTGTAAATATGGTATGTCCCTGTAATAGCGTTCTACCCAATCCAAACAACTGTCACAAAGTACTGGTGCTACAACATGCCAAGGTTGAGTGTACTGAACAATGGATGCTTCGAATCTTCCTCTGGCTTGTTTCAAATCATGGCTAGTGCCAACAAAGCCCTCTTTGCCTTTCAAAAACAGAGGTAGTCTAGAGAGAAAGTCATATTTCATAGCTTGACCAATAGTTTCATTCCTGAGACACTGATTATCTGTATCTTCTCGTGCAAGTAAATCGTTGATCTCTTCATCTGAGTAGTGACCATTGACCTCAATCACTGAGATCGAGCTCAAATTATCCTGCTTTCAATTTCTAAAACTCCTTGATATTAATCAATGAGATCTATTGTTAATAAAACTCAAATCCGAGTTATCTTGTTTCTTTCTCTTACAAATTTTCTTAGCAGTAGGTTTGTCACGAAAACCATGATTCGGTTCATTAACAGGATCAGAAGAAACCTTCTCTTTTAAAACATCCACTACCTATTCTAACATTTTTCTGGGTGTGAAGATACATCATGGTTTTTTACCCAGGGGGGTTTGCAAAGCAACAAAAATTGGTTAATTAATTTCATAGCAATTATGTGAATCGAAACCTTGACTCTCGGTCAGGAGATTATTAGAATTGGGGTTTACATTTAAAGTTGAGTTCATTATGCTCTTGGGTTGGGAATTTTTTTTTCGAATCAGGAAGCTTTCCCAAGTGTCCCCAATTTGAGACAAGTGCGATAGAAACATAATCCTTATAAGCCCATGATGAAAGAGGCTTGACATAGGGTTCAAGCTCTATTTCTTATAACGTTTTGACATCTTATACAGACTCATCAGCAAATAGAAGGGCATGTTTAGTTTAAACCCTAGGAACAACATCAACAGTCGGATGTGGTATAAAAATACTAAACCATACCTTCCCTCGCACGTTATAAACTGTTTCAGAATCAAAATAAGCTTGTGCCATCGAGGTTTCAAGAGGGTAATAGGAATACCTTTAGGGCAGCATGTATATTTTCGAGAGACCATGAATAGGCTCCAAGGCATGTCTTCCAGTTTATCATTTTTGAACCATTTTTTGCTTTCCTATGGCAGTCTTGTTTCCCAGGCTATAGAGTCCTCTATGACCTCTAATTTCACATCCCCAACTTTGGCTCTAAACCCATCAAACATTTGAGCAAAGGCATGTGTGATCACCAGGTTATAACCTTCAAATTTTCAGATGAAGATATCCCAACCATGAGGCTGCAAATCATTTATGGCATCATCATGGACAAGAAGGGTCTGACAGCCATTAGGTTCTATTCGAACCACAGGGGCCATGGTTATTTTCAAACAGACACAGTAGAAGCCACGAGAGGGAGGCTTCATCTTCCAGTAGACAAATAACAAGGAGAGGTCTGTGAAAACTGAAACAACCCGATACCTACAAATTTGGGCGATTATCATGTTTGGTGATTTAAACTTGGAGTGAAAGAAAAACAAAGGATGTGCAAACCTATGAGCCATTACACACAATGAGTATTATACCCCAACCACTATAAAATTCCAATTTGAATAATAAATGAGGATCATTAATGTACAAGACAACAGGATGAGGTGTATTTGTGGGTACATCAGACCTGTACTAAATGACGTGAAAGTGATATGACTGATAGAGAAAAGAGAATATATCAATTGTTAATCAAAAGTTGCAGCACGATTATGAATATCAAATAATCAAATCATATAATCAACCATAGATAATCCCATAATACCAAAAAAAAATGTGGCAGTCAATTAATCAACGAGCTTATGAAACTTTAAACTTAGCAACATATAGGTTCCCTTAAAGTGTAATCTCTTTGGTAAAAGAAAAGAAGAAAAACACAGACTATAGAATGATTACCCAAACCGAGTTTTTGTTTGAATTTCATGTTTGCAGTCATGAAATTCAAACAAAACAAATGAAATCTAAATGAAAAACTCATAAAACAAGTTAGCCCAATAAATTGCCTTGGAGCTAAAAGACAGAATCATTTTAAAAGTAAGGAGGAGGCAGCTACAAAAAGATTTTATATCTTTGTGGTGACTTTTAATCATGATAAAATTGACAGAATTGGTGGCTTCCAACAATGGAGACATGCTGGGCGAAGCAGTTATCTTTGCATAACCAGAACATTTATGTCAGGGGCACAGATGAAATAAATTTTTAGAAACAGTTAACGACAGATCAAGCGTTCCGATAATAAATCAGAAAATAACGCAGTCATAGCATTGGATGCATTTCTGTCCAAAAATTGTAATTTGGTATCTTGTTTAGATCAAAGGTGTAGCGATGTTTATACATATGACTTCAATACCATTGATAGGGCCACTACTACCAGCAGGTGTCCATAGCCTCGGCAGGGATATGATTTAACCCACTCCAGTACCTCTATCCTATCCAGGAGTCATCCATTCATGATAAAAACGTCTTCAAGTTTGATCAAATTAAAAGACATACCTGGGGATCTCCTTAAACTCAACATTGCTTCGTTGCCAGTAGGCCTGCTCAATACCCCAATGAAGTTTCCTTGGTATCATGTGTGCATTTACCCATTGCCAGCAGACCTGTTCAGTGTCTCAGTGGGTTTACAAACACTTCCCACACATTACAGTGCTTCCAACTCTCTAGAATTTGTTTATAATTTCCAAAACTTCATGATATTCAAGAGACCAGGGTGATACTAAAGATTTCATAATCTGGTAATGAAAAAGATTGATCACTTAAGAATCATTTTTCTGTTCTGATGACTTTCATCATGATTTGGACAATTAGGTTTCTGTTAATAAACCATCTCTAGGATGGGAAAGCACAATTGAGTTGTCCTCATTAAAATAGGGACGACGTTAGAAGTTTGTTAAGAATAATCCCATCTTCCTGTGATTTTAATGAGAAACCAGAAACAATGATTGCACATAAACTTCCCTCTGTTGATCTGATTTTAACATTAACTGCTCAGGTGCTTGAAAAGTTACCAACTGCTGCTAATGAATAAGATTTTTGATTCCCTTTAACAATTGAATGGTGATTCAAACATAATTATTTTTAGAAAACAAATCAAAATCAAGAAAAATGAAAAGAACCAAAATCAAAAACAAAAAAGAAAATTAAAAATATTTACAAGAGGGTGGGTCAAAAATCGTCAAATGAAATATCTCTTGAGAGCCTGGCCATTCACTGGGAAAGTGTCTGGTTGTCCATCCAAATTATGCAAAGGAAAAGAGCTAGGACCCAATTTTTTAGAAATTACAAATGGTCCTAGCCACATGTTTTGGAACTTGGTATGTTCCCCCTTACCCTCGTGGTCTTTGTCCCACTTGAGAACCAAATCCCCAACATCAAAATTCCTGTCAGAAGATGAATTTGCATCAAACCAACTCTTCACAATTTGTTGGTGTTGATCCGGTCTCTATTTTTCTTGTGTTCTCACCTCTTCTAGTTTTAATAAATATTTTATCCAGTTTTCTAGAGGAGGACACTCTTCTTCTTGAACTTTCTGCGATAATTGTAGATAAGGAATTAAGACATGTGGGGGGAGGATGGATTATCTTCCATAGACGAGGAAGAAAGGAGAATTACCCACGAAAGCTTTTGGAGTTACCCTATCAACCCAAAGTTCATTATATAGTGCATTCTGCCAATTCTTGTGGTTTTATGAAACTATCCTTTTAATAATCTTGATTAAATTCTTATTTGTCAATTCTACTAGACCATTCCATTGAGGGTAGTAGCTGGCATAATACTTCAGTTTAATCCTATTTTCTAGAGTGATAGCATTCATATCAAGGGACGAAAAATAAGAGGCGTTATCAAAAACCAGACATTCAGGAATTTTGAATCGAGTGATGATATGGGAGTTCATAAAAGACACTACCTGATTGGTGTTGACCACTTTTAAAGGTAAAGCTTCAGACCATGTTGTGAAATAGTCTGTTGTTGTGAGGATGTACTTGTGTTGTTGCGAAGAAGAGGGATTTATCGGTCCTATAATGTCTATTCCCCATTGTTGAAAATGTGTGTCTACAATAATAGGTTGCAAAGGAAAAGATGCCTTTTTCATGCTTCTTGCAGCCTTTTGGCAGATTACACATTTGTGAGACAACGTATGAGAATATTTAAACAAGGTAGGCCAATAGTATCCAGCCCTTATCACTTTGTGGGCAGTGGTATCTCCACCAAAGTGACCACCGACCTCACGGACATGAAGTTCAGCCAACACTCTTTCAGACTCCTCCTTTTCTAAACAACGTAGAAAAACACCATCAAATTTCTTTCGAAATAATATATCATTGACTAACTGGAAAGATGCATATTTAAGCCTAAGTGCTCTTCTATTTTTGAGATCAATATTGTGGGGAGAATATCCATGCATTAAATAAAATCTAATGATCTCATACCAAGAATTGGTTGTAGCTTGTGCACAGCTGATATATTTTTCATTATGTTGATTTATAGTTGATGTGTTTATTTGACTTTCTTGTTCCTCAACTAAATCAGCCACTAGTTTACACAGGCCTTGACCTCTAACAATTTGGGAAGGATTTATTTCAAGGTCATATTCCTATAGTGATGTCATCCAATTTTCCCTTTTCTCACCTAGCTCTTTTTGTACTAACAAGTTTCTTACAACAGGGTAAGGAACAACAACTTTGGTTCTGGATTTCAACAGGTAAGATCGAAAGTGTTTCACTTCTTTAAAAACAACATATGCATGCTGATCCACTGCGGGGTAATTAATTTCTTCTCCTTTAAAAGAAGATCTCATGAAGGAAATGGGTATCTCATTGCTTTCAGTACTTTTTTGTGTAAGCACATCAACATAGGATCGGTCAAATGAAAAAGTGTAAAGAGTGAAATCCTGAGAAAAATCAGGACTCGTCAAGGAAGGGGATTCTATCATTGCTTTTCTAATTGAATTGAAAGCCTAACTTTATTATGGTCCCCATCAGTACAAAACATCATTTTTAATTAGATTTTGTAGAGGTCGAACCATTTCTAAGAAACTCGGGACAAATCTTCTGACAAAATTAATCTTACCCAAAAAGGATTGCATGGACTTTTTGAAAGGAGGGGGAAGTTTAGAAATGGCTTGGGTTCTTTCGGGGTCAATAATCATTCCATCCTTAGAAACTATAAACCCAAGAAGCTTTCCTTGCTCTACTGCAAAGACTGGTTTCTTAGGATTGAGAGATATGCCGAACTTGCGGCATCATTCTAAGACAACCCTAAGGTGAGAAAAATGATCTTTCTTGTTTTTTGAAAAGACAGTGACATCATAAAAATAGACCACAAATGACTGGTTAATGAGGCCACAAAAATAAATATCCATTTCTCTCTGGAAAGTGGCACCGACATTTATCAGTCCAAAAGGCATTTTCCTGTAGGTGTAAGTTACCCATGGGGTACGAAAGGTGGTTTTAAGCTAGTCTGAAGGAGACACAAGGACCTAGTTGTATCCTAAAAAACCATCTAACAAAGATATTCTTTCGAAACCAGATACCTATTGTAGAATTTGTCCCATTGGAGGAACATGGTAGGTGTCTTTATCAGATGCTCGGTTTAGGTTTTGAAAATCGACACAAAGTTGAATTTCACCACTTTTCTTCCTTACAGGGACTAAGTTAGACACCCATTGAGTATGCCTAATCGGAAAAATGATCTTTATAGATAGTAATTTATTCAATTCCTTTTTAATGGTAGGTTCCAATATAGGATGCATTTTCCTCAATTTATGTTGGAAAGGCTGAGTTTGAGGCTTCATAGTTATTACGTGTTGTATGATGTTTGGGTCAAAATTTTTTAGATCATCGTATGCCCACACAAATACATATTTATATTCCTTAAATAATTTTATAAAAGTGGTTCTTTTGTGTTCAGAACATCCCTTTCCCAAATTAATATTTTGAGTATTATCTCTTGTTCCTATATTAACAGTTTCATATATCAAAGAGGAACTGTTGGTTTTTCAATTGACTACCCCTCTAAACTTGTCATGCAAGTCATAATTTTTTTCTAATCTCACAACAGATCTGGGGATAGAGTTTACCATCTTAGATGTTGATTCAGGAGATTGAGGATCAGATATTACCGTGAAGTTTCAGAGATTCTCGTCATGAGTGCCTTCATCAATAACTGCATCCTAGAAGGTGTCTTCCATATGCATAAAGTCGATGATCTATTGGTCATCAACGAATACTCTCCAATTTGTGATGTTATCCAGAATCGATAGCCTAAATAACAGTTCAATAAAAAACGCATTAGGAGAAAGACCATCAACGGGCAACAATTTAGAAGCAACATTAGCTAGTAAATTATCTTCTGAATTACTCATCCTAGGAATGGAATTTATATTAAATGCTAGAAATTTATGAATTAAATCCCATACCTCGGTTTGGTAACTCTTCATATGCGGTGAAAAAAAATGTATTGTGTTTCTTACCTATTTGACCACAATTTTTGAATTACCGAATACTATCAAATTTTGCACATTCATGTCTAGTGATTTCCTAAGTACCTACAGAAGTGATTCGTACTTGGTTGCATTGTTAGTGCATTCAAACTCCAATTGACAAGCAATAAATGTTTTATTACTTGTAGGATCGATGAGCACACAACCAACACCTGCTCCTTCTTGAGATTTGGATCCATCAAAATATAGGGACCAGATCTGTGCATAATTAGTAGTACTTGGCATATTCGGCAAAGTTGGTGCCTAAGTATAGGATGTAACTTCAGATTTTTGTCGTGGATCAGTGATAGAGGAAATTTCAGTCATGAAGTTACCAAAAAAGGTATTCATTCCCTGCGTTTCAATCGAATGTGTGGAGGTAATGTAATGTTCATTTGGATCATTCAGATCTGTTACAGTATGCTTAAGATAATTTTCTCTTTTTATTCTAATTTTGTTGGGTTGTTCATTTTCAGGCAGCCACAAGTGAGACCAGTCTGTAGCAAAATAACCGTGCAGATTTTCTGCCCAATCTCTGCTTAAAAGAAGACCATAAAATTCAAGAATATCAACAATGATAATATCAATTATCTGATGAACTTTAGGATTGGATGATAATCTAATCAACACATTCATAATATCACCGATCACCTTAACATTCATTCGATCTAGCTGAATGATTTTAAGATTAGAAGGTTTTACTTCTGCATTAATTTTCTGACATACAGACAGAGGCATCACATTTGATGATGCACTGGAGTCAACCATACAATTATGTACATTCCTATTAAAAATTTCATAAGTCAATAAAAAAGGGGGGACATTTTTCTATGTGGAAACAACATAATTCTGTTGATTTTTTATTGTTGTCCCTAAAACAATTTTATCTAGATCTCCTATAATTTTTTCTACTAAGTCCCTTTTGTCTTGATCTTCAGATGTCTTTTTGGTTGGGACATTTTTAGTTGCGTTTAAATCAATTTCTGCTGATTTTTTGTTGCTAACATCACTCTTTTTATTGTTTTCAACGATGCTTTGAAGTATTTTCTGCAAAATAAGAGGAAATTTTAGCAGTTCAAAAACATAAATATTTGCCCTTAATTTTTTCAGATCTTCAATTAAATCATACTCTAAAACTGGGGCATCTAGGCTTTGTTTAATTTCAGTTTGGTTTGACTGTTTTGGAAACACATTTTTACCTGTTTCGGGTAGAGTCTTGTTTTGTGTTTTACTCCTAGCGTTGTAGGGGTGAACAAATTCAAAATTTTCTTGGAAAATTCTATCTGACAAGTGCTCGAAAATAGAAGGAGACGAGTCTTCCTCTTGTGGTACCTCTTCCTCAAATGTATCATCAGAATTTTTAGGAGGAATAGAAACAAAATTTTCATGCACTTATAATATCGTTTGCAAAGCATACTGTAAACTTTCAAAATTTAAACCTTATGTGGTCGGGTTTGGCTAGTTTGGAGGGGAAGGCTTTCTATAAGGAGGTTTGAAACTTCCTATGCTTGTAGATGCCTCCTCGACTGATATTTTCAAGTCAACGACTTGATTGGACAATTTCTAGAAAGCTTTCTGCAGGCTCTCCAAGTTTAATGTTTCTTGTTGATTTTTAGGTTGAGGAACCCTAGAGAGAATTTCTATTTTCTTCTTAGAAGATGAAGTTGTTTCATCTTCACTACTAAGATTATCTTTTAAGCTCAATGTATCTTTCTAAATTTGACTTGCTTCCTCAAAGGCTTCTAACAACGTGTTCTTTTTGGACCTTTTAACCCATATGGCTATGTTATTATGCAGGGCCTTAGTATAATATGTAAAAATTAAGCTTTCTACTTGCATCTAATCTACAGGGATTTTTTGTTTTAACGTCAAAAACCTTTGGTTAAAGTCCTTCAATTTTTATTTAGGGTTCATTTTTAATTTAGAGAGTTCCATAACCAATACTTCCAGAGATTTATCATCTCCAAATTTTTCTAGAAAACAAGTTTCGAACTTGTCCCAAGAGACGATGGTCGGGGGCTGTTGAGCGAAATCCCAGGTGAAGGCATTTCCCTCAAAAGTATAAGGAAATAATCTGCACATTACATTTTCATGTTCAAAACTCCGAAGTCTAATGGCCAACATCAATTTCTCTATGTGATCCTAAGTGGATTTCTTTGAATATGGTTCAAATTTGGGCAGCCATTTCTCTAGATGTTTAGGTAGTGGGTGTTGGGGTCCAGGTACAACCATGGCATCTTGATCAAGTCATGGTCTGGAAAGATTATTTTGGTTTTCCATGGGATTTGGTGGTTTCAAATGCTGAGATGGTTCAGATGAAGAACCGCCTTCATCTGAAGACTCTTATCCTGAAGAGGATGAAGAAGAACCAAGTGCGGATGGTGGGATACCAGATCCTACAACTTCATGGATACGAGTTTTAGCAGGATTGGTAGTATTTCCACCTAAGGAGTTTCCGGACAAACCAATTCCTTGAAGTTTTTCTTGAAGATTTGTAAATTCAATGGGTTGATTGAGTTTCCTACTAGGCTGTCTAATACGAGATAAGACACTATGGGTTCTTATGAGTGACTAGCGGACAATTTCTTGGACACCAATCCCTTGAGGGAGTGGTGTCACTAGTTCGGCAAGAATATCGGGGTTATCGTTTGAGGTAGTTTTTGTTTCAAGTGTAACATTTTTTTTAGAGTAACTATGTTATGACAGGAGCGCGAGTGTGTGGGGGGGTCTTACGACCTCCACGTGCCATCAATTAATTTCAGGTCCTCCTTCTAGCACCATTTTTTGATGGGCATAAGTAACACACCATCAACTGGAAGGTCTAATCCGTAATGGGGTTGTATAAATAACCCAAGTCATTTGGAATGAAATGACCCGATGGGTTTATTATTTAATGTCTTTGTTGGTCAACTAAAGTCCTAAAAATAATAAAAGAAATGAAACTAATCTAAAATCTATGATATTAAGAATACAGGTTTACTAATTAGAAGTTTTCAAATAGAAAATGAGTATGTGCACATGATTATAAACAGTCTATATACAACTTGCAAGGTTTACTTGAAATATTGCAAAATGAATGTTCTTAAAAGTGTCTCTAAACTAGATAAAGAAAGCACATAAATATTTTTTGTCTTCTTTTTGAATGTTTAAGGATCTAAAACTAATGAATGCTAAGAAAATATATTTGAAATGACGATATATAAACAGTCAAAGATTGTTTAGGAGACCATCATTTCATTAATAATTTAATTAAAAAAACAAGCAAACTAACTTGTAACTAATCGATTAAACTGAGTTTATCTTCCTGTGATAATTCGATCTCCTAACTATCCTGCATATGAGGGAAACCTATAACAGAACAACACTAATACTCCCAGAATAAATTCAAAGAAGCATTTGATGTATCGAAGTGAGAATATAGCAATAGAATGATAACTATAAAATCTGGTGATCTTATGATAATTAACACTTATAAAGAGAGGAAACTCAATTCAAAATATTAATATGATCCATCATTTAATATCTAGAATAAATCAATAATAATCAAATGGAAGATTGATCACAGATACAAAATGGAATAACAAATTCTAGACAACATCTTAAATACTTAACATTATGAAACACCATATGATGACAAAGGCTAAAGCTGCATCAAACATAATAATATCTCATAATATAGAGGCCATAAAATAACATAATGGAACAAACATCACACATGTCTAAATCCAATGGTGAATAGATTCTCCATATTAGTTATCATAATCACATGTCCATAATTTATCCCAACAAAAGTTCCCTCCACCATTAACAATGATCACTATTTAAACTAGTTTTGGATTAACAAATTCTTATCATGCAAGATAGAGTGCAATACCCAAAAAATAAATTGTTTTACAAAAATAGTACAACATGAAACCATTCCTGTAGGAGTTGGTTCATCAAAATGTATTACATAATAACAAAGTTTTATCAAATAAAAGAAAGAAACTATTGAACTATACAGTGTATGATCCAAGATGGTTTCTCCATGTAAATAGCACCATAATTATCATTTTTGTGTAGATAACAAAAAAAAATTGATATTTAGAAAATAATGCCAACTAACATTCATAAATAGACTGGCTACAAAATCATGAGATTCTATAGCTAGTCTTATATTAAAAAATAAATCAAAACTAAATCTTAATATTTGACTTTCATAACAGAATAAAATCAAATAAAATCAAAAACAATTTTACCATTTTGGAAATTAGACAATGAAGGGTCAGATAGTTCTAAATTAATGATGGCATTGAAGTTGGTTGCATTTTTTATAATTATACTACTGGATCTTTTGGGCCTTTTACTTGTCCGATCTGCACATGCCTTCAACTCTTGATTTTCTCATTCAAGCATAGAACTGGGAGAATCCAATGTTTTAATTGTGCCTGTAAATATGGTATGTCCCTGTAATAGCGTTCTACCAAGTCCAAACAATTGTCACAAAGTACCGGTGTTACAGTAGGCAGAGGTTGAGTGTACTCAGCAATGGATTCTTAAGCTCTTCTTGTGGATTGTTTCAAATCATGGCTAATTCCATCAAAGCCCTCTTGGCCTTTCAGAAATGGAGGTAGTCTAGAGACAAAGTCGAATTGCCCATCTTGACCAGTAGTTTCAATCCCGAGACACTGATTGTTCGTATCTTTTTGCATAAGGAAATCATTGATCTATTCATCTGAGCAGTGATCAATGACCTCGATCACTAATATCGAGCTCAAATGATCATGCTTTCGATTTCTCAAACTCCTTTATATTAATCGGCCAGATCTCTTGTTAATCAAACTCAAATATGAGTTATCCTGTTTCTTGCTCTTACAAATTTTCTTAGCAGTAGTTTTGTCACTAAAGCCTTGATTCAGTTCATTAATAGGATCAAAAGAAACCTTCTCTTTTAAAACATCCACTAACTCTTCTAAAATTTTTCTGGGTGTGAAGATACATCTTGGTTTTTTACCTAGGGGGGTTTGCAAAGAAACAAAAATTGGTTCATTAATTTCACAGTCATTATGTGAATCGAAACCTTGACTCTGATCATAGGATTATCAGAATTGCGGTTTACATTTAAAGGTGAGTTCACTGTTCTCTCAGGTTGGGAAAAATTGTTTAGACTCAAGAAGCTTTCCCAAGTGTCCCCAATTTGAGATAGGTGCAATAGCAACAGAATCCTTATAAGCTCGTGATGAAAGAGGCTTGACAGAGGGTTCAAGATTTTTTTCTTATAACTTTTTGACATATTATACAGACTCATCAACAAATAGAAGGACATGTTTAGTTTAAACCCTAGGAACAACATCAACAGTCGGATGTGGTATAAAAATACTAAACCATACCTGCCCTCGCACGTTATAAAATGTTTCAAAATCAAAATAAGGTCGTGCCATCGAGGTTTCAAGACAGTAATATGAATACCTTTAGGGTAGCATGTAGATTTCTGAGAGACCATGAAAAGGCTCCAAGGCACGTCTTCCAGTTTAGAATTTTTTAACCATTTTTCACCTTCCTGTGGAAGTCTTGTTTCCCAGGCTATAGAGTCCTCTGTGTCCTCCAATTTCACATCCCCAAATTTGGCTCTAAACCCCTCAAACGTTTGAGAAAAGGCCTGTGTTACCCCCAGGTTATAACATTCAAATTTTCGAATGAAGATATCCCAATCGTGAGCCTGCAAATCATTTATGGAATCGTCATGGGAAAGAAGGGCCTGGAAACCATTAGGTTCGAGTCGAACCACAGGGGCCATGGTTACTGTCAAACAGACATAGTAGACACCACGAGAGGTAGGCTTCGTCTTCCAGTAGACAAATAATAAGGAGAGGTCTGTGAAAACTGAAATGACCCGATACCTACGAATTTAGGCAATTATCATGATTGGTGATTTAAACTTGGAGTGACAGAAAACCAGAGGACGCGTAGACCTATGATCCATTACGCACAATGAGGATTAAACCCCAACCACTATCAAATGCCAATTTGAATAATGAACGAGGGTCATTAATGTACATGACAACTGGATGAGGTGTATTTGTGGGTACATCAAACCTGTACCAAATGACATGAAAGTGATATGACTGATAGAGCAAAGAGCATATATCAATTGTTAATCCAAAGTTGCAGTGCGATTATGGATATCATATAATCAACCATAGATAATCCCATAATACATAAAAAATGTGGCAGTCAATTAATCAATGAGCTTATGAAACTTTAAAATTAGCAACATATAGGTTCCCTTAAAGTGTAATCTCTTTGGTAAAATAGAAGAAGAAAAACACAAACTGCAGAATGATTACCCAAACCGAGTTTTTGTTTGAATTTCATGCTTGAAGTCATGAAATTCAAACAAAACAAATAAAATCTAAACGAAAAACTCATAAAATAAGTTAGCTCAATAAATTGTCTTGAATCCAAAAGACAAAATCATTTTAAAAGTAAGGAAGAGGCAACTACAAAAAGATTTTATCTCTTTGTGGTGACTTTTAATCATGATAACATTTATAGAATTGGTGGCTGCCAACATGTGGTTGTGCTTTAAACTCCTACACTAGATTATATTGTGGTTGTTGCATGTTGTTATATTGTGGTTGTTGCATGTTTTTATATTCTGGTTGTTGCGGAGATTGTCCTGTTACATATTCAACTTGTAGCATGTATGTAGCTACAATCCTTTCTTTCATCATCTCCAAGGTTCTACAGTCCTTGTCGTCATGTCCAACTGACTTACAAAAGTTACAAAATGTGCTCTTTGGTATTGTCTGATACTTCTACATAAGGGGTAAATGATAGGGATCATGCCCATGTGTTTTGAAAATCCCACACCATGGTCCTCCTGAAGCTAAAGGGTTTGGCATACCCACTCCAATATACTGCACAAATAATGAACACTCATTCTTGTGATGGCCTTTTATATTACACATTGTACACCAGACATCATGTATTTTCTCCTTTCCTTTATTCTAATTCAACTGGAATGTTAAGTTATTCATATCTTCTTCATCTCTTCCACAGCTGGATATGTATGCTTTTATTGGTTTTCTTCTAATTGTAATGTTTCTTGCAGAGCCTCAGCCTAGTTCTAGAATTTATGTTGTCTCAAAGCATACTTCAAGTTTGTAAACAAAGAATTAACAAACAAATGTCTATGTTGTGTATTAGTAATAGTGTACTTTAACTTACCTTTTAGCCTCCTGAACTTCTGGTCCACTTCCCAGACTGATTCTCCTGAATTCTTCTTAATCTCTATCATTTCATTCATAAACTGGTCTTCTGAGATTGGTTTTTGAAATCATTTTATTAACTGCCTCTTCACCTCTGCTACTATTATAGGCATTCACATTGGATTATTTGTTGCAAGACCCATGTACCAGTATAATGCGCGGTCTTTGAATGTGATTTTCAACTGCACAACCTTTGTATCTTCATATGCAATCTACTTTGCTTCCCATATCTTCTCACATATAAACACATTATTTTCTGGATCATCGTACCCGTCCCCTCAGAACTACGGTAACCTAATAGTTGGATATTTTCCTGCCATTATGAAATTTGTTGAACTACCACCTCTACATGATGTAGATACTTGACTACTACTTTCTGAACTTGCACTTCTTCTTGAGTTTCCATTGGACCCACGTCCTGTAAAAATTATTCTACCACTAATCACTTATTGGTTAAATGGTTCTTCTTCAAATGTCTTAGTCGCACATGGGGTTATGAGTTCCATGCTAATTTAGATCTAGAATGGAGAACCTTATTCTACATCAGAGCCATGACCTTTAGTTTTCCTCTCATATGTGGCATGCAAGATATCCTCAATCTGCCCGTTGGTGGGGAAATCCTATACATATTCCTCATCATTTTCCAATCCCTCTCGCTCGTCTACTTCCCTCTTCTTGTTATTCATTCTATACTGGTAGGGTCATTTGTTCTGCGTCACACCCAATTTCCTTATGATTTCCATGGTTTTTTCATCATCCATCATGATGGGGTCCATTGCTTCCTCCTTCTGGATACTCACCAGATCCTTCTCCATTTCTCAAATCTTCCTTAGTGCTTCCCCCAACTCCCCCATGCACGTAGAGTGATCTAGTTGTATGATTCCATGGTCATCATGTATTTATCATGTAATAATATATTGATTGATGTGTAAAGAGATCTAATGTACCTACCTTTGGGCCCCTTCAAGAAATCATGCTCTATAGAAGTACATGAATTCTCTATATCTACTGCAAACTCAGTGATAAACCCCACAGTAATTATATATAACCAGAAATCCATTGCGCGCATGAATTTGTTATTAACCCTTTCTAGTCACACAATATTTTTAGCAGTCCACTCTACTATCCTAATCTAATTAGTCGGATGGGTATCCTTCAACCTTGATAACCAATCATGTAATAAATCTGGAAAATAACATAAATATGCTTCATGAAAATCAGTAAACACATACCCATGCAGTTATTGGCATGATGTGTACCTGGAACTCTTATTATCTTTCTGAGTGAAATCCAACTTCTTTGTCTCTAACCATCTTTCAATCTCTTGCTTCGTAGGATTCCATGGGCTAAACATCCCTTTCTACCACTGCATCTTCTTCACCAAAACCCCTTCTAAGTTGTCCTTTTGAGTTCTAGCTGGAAAAAGAACCATTTTTTTGGACGTATCGGCTAACTAGGGTTCTACCTTAGTTCTCCAATAAAACCCTTTTCTCCATTTTCCCTTCTGGTAAACCAAAAGGCTACACCATGCAAAGAGTGCACAACGTGGTCTCACCCGACATGGTTTATGGGTAACTACAAGATGAAGATGTTTGCAGTCATAGAAGGGGTTGTGGATGTTCTTTTACTTCTATTTCTACTTAACCATGGATTCTATCATACCATTTATCATATCTACTATTTCATTCATTCATAATATTCATTTTGCATACATATTCTAGTGCACACTGTAAATAAAACCATTCGTTCATCTAACCATTTAACCATAATTACAGAAATAATAAAATCATTCAGACAATTTCAACATAGGGTTTTACCGTGGTTCACTCCCTGTGGGGCTATGATGCAGGAGCATCTCTCCACCTCAACACGCGCCAGCCGATTGACACATGTGGTGCACATTCAAGGAAGGGAGAGGCATCGCCCTCTTGTTTTTCCTTCGAGAATCTAAGGCGTGATAAAAAAAAAATTAATGTCGACCGGTTGGAAGAGCCAAGTTCTACCTTTCCACAAGTTGGAGATAAGGTCACCATTAAGTGGTTGATAGTAGAAGGGAGTTGCATCTGATTTGGAGCAGATTTCCATCATTGCAATTTTCCCATTAGACAGGTGTTTTTAATGGTGATTTGACACCACTAGCTTATCTTGGAGGGAAGCTCGTTGAGCCCTTATTGTATAAACTCTTGTATTGTTTCCAGTAGAAATAGCGAGAAATAGCTAGAAATATCCAGGAGGAGAAATGCATAGGAGATAGGGAGAGAAACACAAAGAGAGGAGACTCAATTGTAGCTCAGACTCCCATATTGTAATGAACATTCTACCATTAATAGAAAATGACAGTTTTTCGTGTTATCAATTTCTGTGTAATGGATATTTTGTGGTGAATGTCATTTGTATGGATTTGAATTGTAGATGAATGTTAGAAATCATCTTCAAGGATAGAGATACAGTTTTCTATTAGTGAGTGTGTCAGATAAATTATGGTTATCTAGGCTAAGTGTAAGGAGTGTGCGACAGAGTGTGGAAACTCTATGAGTCGATGCAAAGAGTGTGTGTCTGAACTTAGTGGATTCAGAAGAGAAACTTCCAAGAGGACACACCAAGATAATTCACAAACTTGGGAGGAAATTTCAAGGTGTTTAGATACCCAGGAAAGAAAGAATGTGTAAGGGGAAGCAAAGTTCAGAGTTATTGAACACTATGAAACACTTTTCCAGGAGGGCATAGAGAAAGTACAAGAGTGTATAAGAGAAACATGGTTGGAAGTGTTGGAATCCTTAAGAGAACCCCATGGTTGTTGAATACTCTAAGGAAGGAAGGTTTTGCAAGAGTGCGTCGACAAAGGAAAGGAGATGCCTTAAGATGCTCAAGTAGGCTAAGGGATAAGCCATCAAAAATATTAGTCGAGCGCAAGGAGTGCCTCGAGGAGGCTGTAATTCCATATTACAATCTCAGGAGGAAGAGAAAGAAGCTTCTAGGAGGGCATGAGAAAGTTCATTGAAGGACATAGAGGAACATGGAACCTTGAAGGTTTTCGAGCCAAGCAAAGTCACAGAAGAGCTTGCACAGAACTTTGCAAGGAGTGTAGAAGAGTTCGATAATAGCCTAATTATAGAAAAGGGAAAAGTGCGCTAAGTGTGCAAAGGATTCGAGGACTTACTGAAGTCCCGAAGACCATAATATAATCCATCATCTAGGTAGACAGGTGGAAGGAGACCTGAGAGTTCAAGGATTCAGAATTCGAAAGATTTGCAAGGAGAGAAATTCAAACTTCACGAAGGGAAAAGTGTGGAGTGATTTTGGACCGTTGGATCCAGGAGGACGTGTGGAAAACATCCATGTATTTCGAAAGAATTGGCTCTAGAGGAAAAGAAAAGGAGGGGAACACTCGAAGAGCTAAGAGTCGAAGCAATCATGACCATCTATTGAGATAGGACACGTGGCGAGAAGTCAACACTTCACTGATTTGCAAATTAGGAAGGATAGAGTTGAGAGAAGATAGGACTCGTGAAGTCCAAACTCATGATTTGATCTCATTCATCGAGCGCCAGGATAACGTGGACTGTAGATTTGGTATTGAAGGATTCGCTGATTTGGGAATCAAAAAAAGGGGAGTAAGTAGCCCGTGAAAGTTACAAAGCACAGAGTTGGACCATGGTCATAGTCTGTGGTCACATCAAGGGGGGAACCTAACACAGAGAGCTAACATTCGTTAGCGTTAAGATTTGAAGAGTGCTAAGGAGAGGATCTGCGGTTGCCACACAACCTACGCTGAAAAGGTAGAAGGGCCTATGACAATTTAAACTAGTTTCCTTTAGGAGCCCAACAAGCCATTTGGTTCGATGAGTTGAACGATCCTAGACCAGGAGGTCAAGCAACCCTTTGTAGGGAAAGGGTTTAAACTAGGAGTGGTATCAGAGCCCAATTTTTTTCTATAGATTTCAGGCAAAGAAAAATATGGATATTCTCACATATGCAGAATAAGAAGCAGACTTGCGAAGGAGGCAGATAGAAGGTGAAAATGGATACTGAAGGTCATAGAAATGGTCGAGGAAAGGACCACCAACAAAAAAGAAAAGTTGAAGTGGAGAATGAGCTCAATGCTATAAGGGAAAAGATGGAGAGGCTAGCATTCAAGATGCAGTAGGAGGCAAAGGTATGCTGGAGGTATGAGTGGCATTTGAAGAGAACAACTAAGTGGCCTATTCTGAAGTTGTTGGCTAGAGGGCAGCAACAGGTGTTAAAAAGGTGGTTGAGGTATGCTGAAAACTCAGTGATGAGGGAAAACAATTCGGTAGGGGTCTCATAGGTTGTTAGGTGAGCAATGAGAAGGGATCAATGGATCTCATAAACTGCTAGGAGGGAAGAGGAGACATCCCAAATTTCCAAGTGGGAAAGGGAGAAGAGGTGAGCTCAACTAAGAGTTCACGTCATAAGGTGTTGATAGATGAAGAGGAGGCAGAAGAAAGACCTTGCTCAGGTGAAATTTCACGTGGAATTGTGGACCATGTGAATGAAGATGATGAGAAGTTAAAAACTTCCACTGTCGAGGAGAAGGATCAGGGGAGTATTATGGTCATTGGGGGAGTTGAGGTATTCCTACCACATAGCCTGATTGAGGCTAGAGAATGTGTAGCAGATGCACCAAAAAGATAGCTAGCAGTGACTGTCGTATAAGAGGAGAAGGAGCAGATGTTGATGGTTTCCCCAGTAGAAGAAGAAGAGAATATAGTTAATATGATCACTCCATGGGATAAAGAGTTGGGGATGATGGAGGATTGGTTGAATGATCCAGAACCAAAAAATAGTTTCCAGGGTACAATCATGCAGATCGTAGGAGAAAATCATTCATCAAAATTGCTCAAAACTTTCAACTGAGGAGTTGAACAAGAGATGACTGCAACACTAAAGCACGCATTAGAAGATGGGGGTGAATATTATCATGAGGAACAACTGGAGGAAGTTGGAGTTGAACTAGAAAAATAGAATCTGACAAGAGAAAATCTATCAGAAGGACAAACTGAGCACCAACTCAGTAATGAGAAGCCTCCAGGAATGTAAGTTGCAGCAGAGTGGCTAGCTAAGGCCACAAGATATGAAGACTATAACTTGGGAGATTGATGTGATTTACCCATTGACAAGGAAGAAGTGAAGCAAGTTGGCCTGCAAAAGAAGAGCCAACCAATGGAGCAGCTGGACGATGTGGTTGAGGAGATAAGGAAGCTGATGTTGGGGTCAGTAGAAGGAGAGGTCGGCAAGGAGAATGTGGGCGGAAAGGAACCTACATGAGCCACAGAAAATATGCAGAAGTAGCAGTGGCAAAGAAGAGGAGCAAAAAGAGAGCTCTAGGAGAAAGTTTGGGATCTCAGAGGATTTCGGCTGAGTTGGAAATCTCATGAGAAGGAGCTCATGATTTTTCGTAGCCATGGAGTATGATGCAAGAGCATCGCCCCACCTTAGCAATCGTCAGTCGATTGACACACATGGTATGAATTCAAGGAAGGGAGAGGCGTCACCCTCTCGTTTTTCCTTTGAGAATCTAAGGTGTGATCAAAACAAATTAATTTCGACAGGTTGGAAGAGCCAAGTTGTGCATTCACATAAGATGGAGATAAGGTCTCCATTAAGTGGTTGACGATAGGAGGGATATGCACCTGATTTGGAGAAGATTTCCATCATTTTAATTTTCCCATTAGAAAGTAGTTTTGAATGGTGATTTGACATCACTAGCTTATCCTGGAGGGAAGATCATTGATCCCTTCTTGTATAAACTCTTGTATTGTTTCTAGTAGAAATAGCCAGAAATAGCCAGGAGGAGAAATGCATAGGAGATAAGTAGAGAAACACAGAGAGTCGAGACTCATTTGTAGCTCGAACTCCCATATTGTAATGAACACTCTGCCATTAATAGAAAATGACAGTTTTACCTGTTATCAATTTCTGTGTAATGGATATTTTGTGGTGAATGTCATTTGTATGCATTTGAATTGTAGATGAATGTTAGAAATCATCTGCATGGATAGAGATGCAATTTTCTATCAGTGAGTGTATTGGATTAAGTATGGTTCTCTGGGCTAAGTGCAAGGAGTGCGCGACAGAGTGTCGAAACTTTGTGAGCTGATGCAAAGAGTGTGTATCTGAACTCAGTGGAGTCAAAAGAGAAACTGCCAGGAGGGCACACCAGGATAATTCACAGACTTGGGAGGAAATTTCAAGCTGGTTAGATACCCAGGAAAGAAAGAATGTGTAAGGGGAAGCATAATTCAGAGTTACTGAACACTTTGAAACACTTTTCGAGGAGGGCATAGAGAAAGTATGAGAGCGTACAAAAGAAACATGGTTGGAAGTGTTGGAATCCTTAAGAAAACCCCAGGGTTGTTGAATAATCTGAGGAAGGGAGGCTTTGAAAGAGTTCATTGACAAAGGAAAGGAGATTCCTTAAGATGCTTAGGTAGGATAAGGGAGAAGCCGTCAAAAATATTAGTCGAGCGTAAGGAGTGCACCAAGGAGACTATAAGTCCATCTTACAAGCTTAGGAGGGAGAAAGAGAAGCTGCTAGGAGGGCATGAAAAAGTTCACTGAAGGACATAGAGGAATGGGGAACCTTGAAGGTTTTCAAGACGAGAAAATTCACAAAAGATCCTGCGCATAACTCTACAAGGAGTGCAAAAAAGTTCGAGAATAGATTAAGTCTCGAAAAGGGAAAAGTACGCTAAGTGTGAAAAGGAGTCAAGGAATTTTCAAAATCCTGAATACCATAAAATCGTCCATTGTCTAGGTAAAGAGGTGGAAGCAGACCCAAGAGTTCAAGAATTCAGACTTCGGAAGAGTTGCAAGGAGAGAAATTCAAACTTTGCGAAGGGTGGAGTGCAGAGTGATTCTGGATCGTTGGATCCAAGAGGACGCTTGGCAGAGATCCATGTATTTTGGAAGAAGTCGCTCCAAAGGAAATGAAAAGGAGGGGAACACTCGAAGAGCTAGGAGCCAAAGAAATCCTGGTTGTCTATTGAGATAGGACATGTGGCAAGAGGTCAGTGATTCATTGATTCACAAATCGGGAAGGATAGAGTTGAGAGAAGAGAGGACTTGCAAAGCTTGAACTTTTGATTTGATCTAAGCCGTTGAGTGGGAGGAGAATGTGGACCTTAGATTTTGTATTTAAGGATTCACCAATTCGGGAATCGAAAAAAGGGGAGTAAGCAGCTCGTGAAAGTTGCAAAGCACGGAGTTGTGAAGGGAGCTGGCCCATGGTCATAGCCTGTGGTCACATCAAGGGGGGATCCTAGCATAGATATATAACACCAATTGGCATTAATATTTGAAGAGTGCTAAGAAGAGGGCCCACAATTTCCACACAACCTGCGCCGAAAAGGTAGAAGGGTCTGTGACAAGTTAAATCGGTTTCCATTAGGAGCCCGACGAGCCATTCGTTCGATGATTTGAATGATCCTAGACTGAGATGTCGAGAAACCTTTTGGAGGGAAGGGGGTTTTCACCAGGAGTGGTATCAGAGCCCAATTTTCATCTGTAGATTTCAGGCGAAGGAGAAGTTGGAGATGCCCCCATTTGCATAATAAGCAGCAGAATTGTGAAGGAGGCAAATAGAAGGTGAAAATGGCTACTGAAGGTCATAGACATGGTCAAGGAAAGGACCACCAGCAGAAAACAAAAGCTGAAGTGGAGAAAGAGATTAGTGATATAAGGGAAGATATAGAGAGGCTAGCATTCAAGATGCAGCAGGAGGCAAAGGTGCATTGGAGGTATCAATGGCCTTTGAAGAGAATAGCTAAGTGGCTTGTTCGAAAGTTGTTGGTGGCTGAGATATGATGAAAACCTTAGTGACGAGGGAAAAATATCTGACAGGAGTCTTGTAGGTTTCCAGGTGAGCAATGAGAAGGGATCAGTGGATCTCGTAAACTTCCAGGAGGGCAGATGAGACATCTTGAATTTCCAAGTGGGCAAGGGAGAGTTTGTGTCAGGGGGTTTTGACATATGAAGAGGAGGTAGAAGAAATACCTTGCTCAGGTGAAATTTCACACGGAATTGTGGACCATGTGAATGACGACGATGAGAAATTAAAAACTTCCACTGTAGATGAGAAGGATCGGGGGAGTATTCTGGTCATTGGGGAAATTGAGGTATTCCTACCACATATCCTGATTGAGGCCAAAGAATGTGTAGTAGATGCAACAAAAAGGAAAATAGAAGTGACTGTCATAGAAGAGGAGAAGTAGCAGATGTTGATGTCTACCCAAGTAGAAGAAGAAGAGCATACAGTTAATATGCTCACTCAATGGGAGAAAAAGTTGGGGATGTTGGAGAATTGGTTGAATGATCCAGAAATAGAAAATGGTTGCCAGGGGACAATCATGCAGATCGTAGGAAAAAATCATTTAGCATAATTGCTCAAAATTTCAGCCGAGGAGATGAACAGGAGATGATTGAAATGTTGAAGCATGCAGTAGAAGAGGGGGTCGAATACCAGCAGGAGGAACAACTAGAGGAAGTTGGATTTGAACTAGCACAAGAGAAGATGATAGGAGAAAATATGTTAGAAGGAAAAACTGAGCAGAAGCCAAGTAATGAGAATCTTACAGGAGTGGAAGTTGCAGTAGAGTGGAAAGATAAGGCCACAAGAAATGAAGAAGATAACTTGGGAGATCGATGTGATTTACCCATTGACAAGGAAGAAGTGAAGAAATTTGGCCTACAAAAGAAGAGCCATCCAATGGAGCCACTGGATGAGGTGGTTAAGGAGATAAATAATTTGATGTTGGGGTCAACAGAAGGAGAAGTCAGCAAGGAGAAGCTAGACAGAAAGGAACCTGCACGATCCATAGAAAATATGCAGGAGCAGCAGTGACAAAGCAAAGGAGCAGAAAGACAGCTCGAGGAGGATTTCAACCGAGCTAGAAATCTCATGAGAAGGAGCTCATGATCTTTTGTAGTCGTGGAGTATGATGCCATAGAATTGATCCACCTTAGTACACGCCAGTCAATTGACACGCGTGGTGTGCATTCAAAGAAGGGAGAGGTGTCATCCTCTCATTTTTCCTTCGAGAATATAAGGTGTGATCAAAGAAAATTAATGTCGATGGGTTGGAAGAACCAAGTTGTGCCTTCTCACAAGCTAGAGATAAGGTTTCCATTAAGTGGTTGACGATAGGAGGGATCTGCATATAATTTGGAGAAGATTTCCATCATTGTAATTTTCCCATTAGACGGGCGTTTTGAATGGTGATTTGACACCACTAGATTAACTTGGAGGGAAGCTCATCGAGCCCTTATTGTATAAACTCTTGTATTGTCGCTAGTAGAAATAACCAGAAATAGCCAAGAGGAGAAATGCATAGGAGATAGGGAGAGAAACACAGAGAGCCGAGACTCAGTTGTATCTTGCACTCCCATATTGTACTAAACATTCTTCCATTAATAGAAAATGACAATTTTTCCTGTTATCAATTTCTATGTAATGGATATTTTTTGGTGAATGTCATTTGTATGTATTTGAATTGTAGATGAATGTTAGAAATCCTTTGCATGGATAGAGATATCGTTTTCTATCAATGAGTGTGTCGAATTAAGTCTGGTTCTCTAGACTAAGTGAAAGGAGTGTGCAACATAATGTGGAAACTCTGTGAGCCGACACAAAGAGTGCGTTTCTGAACTCAGTGGATTCATAAGAGAAACTTCTAGGAGGGAACACTAGGATAATTCAGAGACTTGGGAGGAAATTTCAAGGTGGTTAGATACCCACAAAAGAAAGACTGTGTAAGGGGAAGCATAGTTCAGAGTTACTGAACACTCTGAAACACTTTTCTAGGAGGGCATAGAGAAAGTACAAGAGCGTACAAAAGAAACACAGTTGGAAGTGTTTGAATCCTTAAGAGAACCCCATGGTTTTTGAATACTCTAAGGAAGTAAGGATTTGCAAGAGTGCATCGACAAAGGAAAGGAGATTACTTAAGATGCTCAGGTAGGCTAAGGGAGAAGCCGTCAAAAATCTTAGTCGAGCATAAGGAGTGCACCGAGGAGACTATAATTCCATCTTGCAAGCTCAGGAGGGAGAGTGAGAAGCTACCAAGAGGGCACAAGAAAGTTCACTGAAGGACATAGAGGAATGGGGAACCTTGAAGGTTTTCAAGCCAAGCAAAGTCGCAGAAGAGCTTGCGCAGAACTCTGCAAGGAGTGAAGAAGAGTTTGAGAATAACCTAAGTCTTGAAAAGGGAAAAGTGTGCTAAGTGTACAAAGGAGTCGAGGACTTTTCGAAGTCCAGAAGACCATAAAATCATCCATCGTTCAGGTAGATAGGTGGAAGAAGACCCGAGAGTTTGAGGATTCAAACTTCGGAAGAGTTGCAAGGAGAGAAGTTCAAACTTCGTGAAGCGAGAAGTGCAAAGTGATTCTGGACCATTGGATCTAGGAGGATGCATGGCAAAGGTCCAGGTATTTCGGAAGAAGTCTCTCCAGAGGAAAATAAAAGGAGGGGAACACCCGAAGAGCTAGGAGAGGAAGCAATCCTGGTCATCTATTGAGATACGACACGTGGTGAGAAGTTAGCGCTTCGCCGATTCACAAATATGAAAGTATAGATTTGAGAGAAGAGATGACTCGCAAAGCCTGAACTTGAAATTTGATCTCAACCATCGAGCATGAGGAGAACGTCAATCGTAGATTTGGTATTGAAGGATTTAGTGATTTGGGAATCGAAAAAAGGGGAGTAAGAAGCTTGAAAAAGATGCGAAGCACAGAGTTGCGAAGGGAGATAGCCCACAGTCATAGTTAGTGGTCACATCAAGGGGGGATCCTAGCATAGAGAGCTAGTGTCTGTTGGCATTAATATTTGAAGAGCGCTAAGGAGAGGGTCTGTGGTTGCCACACAACCTGCGTTGAAAAGGTAGAAGGGCCTATGAAAAGTTAAATTGGTTTCCATTAGGAGCCCGATGAGTCATTCGGTTCAATGACTTGAATGATCCTAGACTAGGAGGTCGAGAAGCCCTTTGGAGAGAAGGGGTTTTGTGTCAGGCTACGTCCATAAAGATCTTCTTCTTATTTCTTCTTCTTCATCAAAATAGCATTGCGTGCATTACATCATAGGATATGTGAGGATGACCAAGGTCACACCAATATCCATATATTGTGACCTGACCCTCAGTTCTATCTCAACATTAACTCCATATGATCTCCACAACTCTCATCAAAATACAAACTCTAACCAAAAGTACGATACTCTCTCTCTCAAAAAGGAAACAAAAGCCTCTCTTCAACACACATAGATAAAAGATGATACGTCAATATACCTCATACATCTTATTTATACTACAAAATGGGTTAAAACCATTACATTATAAATCCAAAACCATAACCCTAAGTGGACTCCATGTGCCCACATTCCAACTACCTTCCGCGCAATTGGTATTTATCATTGCTTTGACTTCCTTCTTTCTCGGCGTGTTGCTTTCTTTTCTCTTTGTCGCATTGTTATTCCTTCTTTTCTGGTGCACGTTTTTCCCTTTGTCCCACTTTGCCTCACTTACTGCTCTTAACTACAAAAATTTCATGCTCCAATAGGAGCTAATGGACACTAAGTTGAAGAAGAGCATGACTTTTCATCCACAGACAAATGGACAAACATAGGTGGTGAACATAACAGTGGTACATCTACTTCGAGGATACTACAATAAGAATCCTAAATTATGGGATGAACAATTTCCTTATATCCAACATGCCTATAATCATGCCATGCATTTGTCTACTTAGAAAACTCCTTTTGAAATATGTTTGGGGTACTTACCGAAATAACCTATGGAGTTTTACTTTGGATAAGAAGGTAAGAAGATGGATAGGATGATACAGATAAAGATAAAATGATCTTTCAAAATATTCAATGGGTACATCAAGAAGTACAGGAAAAATTGGAGAAGAGCCAAGCGAAGTATAAGGAAAGGAACGATAAACATCAAGTAGATCATCAGCTTGAAGTCGGTGATCAAGTATGGTTACATATCAGCAAGTATATAATGAAAGTTGAAGGTAAATAGCTAAGGCCAATCCGATGTGGTCCATTCAAGATCTTAGAGAAGATTGGTACTAATGCCTTTTGTTTAGATCTACCATCCTACATGCAAATGTATTCAGTGGTAAATGTTGAGAATTTAAATCTTTATGAGACTCATATGATTATGGATGAATATGAAAGTATTCAAGTTCCAGTAGTTGATGATTTTGCTCCAGAATATTTGGACGAGATACATGAATATGTCATTCTCGACGAAAGGATCAAAACTTCATAGCGAGGTGATGTGGAATATCTTCAAGTTGGTATTAAAGGGGTAAAACCAATTAAATCAAAATCGATGGAGATCGGAAGGGTGAGGGAACTCTACCCTCACTTAGATGTTGAGTAATCAAAACTTTTGGTGGTCCAAAATTCTTCCAATGGGGAGGAATGATCCAGGAGGATATTGGAAGATCTGGAACATCCACAAAGGTCCGAAATGGTTCAAAAATTCTCAAAATTAAAATTCTTCAAATCATCCTGTAAATTCCATCAATGCATAGATATCGATGATATCTTTCCAACAGGGAAAATTTCTCCTCAAATAGAGTTCGTATTCAAATGTTATGAGCGGTAAAATATTCAGTCAAACAGTCAAAGGTCAAAGGGAAAAAAGAGGTGACATGTGTAACTACTACAAGGGTGACACGTGACACATAGTTATTGGTAGCTGACTGGGAAAGGTACAACACTAGTGGATCAATCAATGGTTGAAAAGTGGCAAAGAAGTGGTCCAATTGTTGAATTACATGTGGCATGGATGAGACAATGAGAGGTTGCCACGTGGTAGCCTCCCATTGGCCTATATTGGCTAGAGTTATGTAAAAATTGGACTAGTCTACGGGGGTTGAACCTGTGACCTCCATGACCTCCATAAGACTTAACATATCCCCCACTACCAACATGCCACCACAAATATCTTAACATATATATGATTTTATATTTATTTAAGTTGAAATATGGTGTAGTTTGGGTGGGAATAAGGTCAAGGGCTTAGCCCTCGACCCATATTCCTTGGACATATGATATGTTATGTGACCATTCTCCAAATACCATAGACTAACAACTAATTATCCACAAGATTTATAAATCTAGTTATAACAAATAACAAAAAGGACACAAAATATGGCAGTTGGTGGGAATGGAACCCCCGACCTGCTAACTATAGCAATAAATTATATAACCTCCACCAACAATCTTTCCACTATTGTCAGTTGGTTATAACTATAAACCAAATTGTAATTAAGGACCATTCATTATTTGTGGAAGTGGTTAAGAGGCCCACACCTATTTAATGGGTGTGCAGAAAAAGGTAGAGGGACACTTAATTAATGCAGAGTAGCCTCGTAATTTGTGCCCGAGAGTACATAAGTTTTGAGGTTACATTGTAAAGCATGTCAAGGGGTACCTTGACGAAATTTCATGTATTTTATATCAATTTTGCGTGATTTTTCGCCAGGAATCCAACGACGCACTCCATTTATACATTTGAGCAACACGTAAAAATTTCATTGTAAAACACAAGCATTTTAGCATTAATAAAAAAATGTCTCTATTGGTAGCGGACCAGGAGAGGTAGCCCAAATTGGGTGAACTCCACTTTTTCCAACTCGTGTATGTGATTATATTATTTTTTTTCATTTCAAGTTCAATTATTTGGAAATCATTTGTCACTAAAGTGGATTTGGTTATATAAGTTATTCACATGTAATTTGAAAAATA
>ML796232.1:104329-129127 GCA_009831015.1 Picea engelmannii
GGGGCATTGTCTATATATTTAAAAAACAACATAGAAAAGTTAGTGTGTATAGAAAATATAAAAATCACGATAAGAAATATTACTAAAATTCATGACATACTGATTATTACAGAGAATACATTAAATATTGAATCCTCTTACCAGGGGACGATATTCATAACCCCCTTCGGCGTGCCCCTTCTCCCTACAATGTTTTTGGGCTGTTGTTATTAAAGTCTTATATTTTACAAGCCTCTACAATCATAGAAAGGGCAATAACATTTTCCATTGCCCCTCGCCTCTAATACCGCTCTTAAGCGAGCAAGCTTCCTGTCATTTTTGTTCATTGTGACAAATCCTTGTCCTAAGAAGTAATTGTCTTACCTACACCATACCAAACATTAAGTTGTCAATTTTTTATATTTTGGCTACTCCTTTCGATTATGATATGTTTATTTACAATGACCTACATCTTTATAATAAGGTGATCATATGTGTAGAGGATCAACATCATGACAACATAGATAACATCTTTATAATAAGGTCATATGTGTACAAATGTTTTCTTTATATAATAATGACATATACAACTAACATAAGTTTAGGGTTAGTGTTTATGTATCTTATTAGTCCCTGCTAAAGCAGGGAATATAGCAATCAATTACTATTATTTCACTGATTAGGGTTGAGTTTCAAGAGAAATTCTATATCTTTATCAATGAAAAGAGAGAGAGATTATCGCTACAATTGAAGGGAAAAGGGTATGTGGATTTCATAAACCTAGAATATTATGGAATCCACATACCCTTTTCCATAGAATATAATAACTATATCCAAAAACCAAAGACATGAAATATGGTATAACTACACATATTATATAAATATATTATCAAGGAAAAAATAAGCTAAATGCAATTTGGACATTTGAAAAAAAAATTACAAGTTAAATGAGTACATCAATAAAAAATAACATACTAACCTTACAAGTTCAAAATCCGATCTTTGTAGATCGAGAATTGGATTTGTTCAACCGGTGGGTGACGGAAAAAATAACCAGCTCAAACAAAAGCCAAGAACAGTGTTGCAACTATAGCAATTGTGTCACAAAGTCTCTTAAAGTCATGTATATATAGATAAAATAGTTAACTAGCCGTTAACACCGACCAATGAGATAGACAAAATTTTCGTCGCTATTGCGACGAAAGTTTGTGGCTATAGTGACGAAAATCCCAACTAGGTTAAATTAAGATTGTTGTCGATATTGAGACGAACTTTCGTGGTAGTAGCAACGAAAATCCCGCCCTGTTTAAAAAAAATATGAAACTAGTGGAAGCGTGGAAAATTTTCGTGGAATAATCCGCCCATGTGTAGTAGTGTAATCAAACCATCTATATTCAATAAGAGTAATACAGATAGAGCATGTTGACATATCAGTACAAATTTCATATGTAAGCTATGGGAAAGTATGTAAGCTTTGAACCATTGATTACACCCTAGTAAGTTGTGTTCTTCCCCTAATGATTAGCTTATAGTAATGGTTAGTAAGCTCTTACTAGAATGATGCTTACCTGTTATGATATAATCTCTACTTGTAGGTTGTATATTACTAATAAGGTAAACATGTTCATCATTATATCACTACTACTGATTCCATTGGTTCAACTAGAGCTCTTTGTTATAGTAATTCAATAGAGTTGATTAGTTAATCTGCATAATAGAATAACATCATATTATCTTAAGCTCAATATGGAGATTATATTAGGTAAACACCTATGATCTAAGTGGAAACCATTGCTCTGATACATATTGAGAATGCAATCACTTTACTACTAGAGCAGTGAATAAGCATAATGAATTTGTAATGATCCAGGATTCTAACCTGTTGATTACTCATATTACCTGTACTTAGTATTAGTAAGATCAAATCTCCTTATTCTACATGTATTACTATGATTAGAACATGTACCTATAAATATGAGAAACAACACACATTGTGGCAACGCTCACAAACTATATTGAATGAAGACTGATTACATCATTATATAGGAAACTAACCTACTTAGACTGTTACAACAAACTCCAGATAACTAGACTCTACTTACACTACTGACTCTGACAACTGACGCTTACAACTGGCTCTTACTCCATTATTTCCAAGTCTCCCCATTAATGGAGAATGGATTGAATTCTACACCTAACATCTCCCTAAACAGCTCAAACTTAATCTTTCCAAGAGGCTTGGTGAAAATATCAGTAGCATCTTCACAAGTATTACAATACATAAGAGCTATTTCATTTGACTGCAACTTTTCTCTAACAAAATGAAACTGAGCATCAACATGCTTTGTCCTTGCATGATAAATCGGATTATGCACAAGCTTGATTGAACTGTGATTATCAAATTTAATCATTGTAGGTTCCTTTTGTTCTTCTCCAACATATTGAAGAAGTCTTCTCAACCAAAAATATTCATAAGTTTCTACACACAAGGCTTTATATTCTGCTTCAGTAGAAGACAAAAATAAAGTAGGCTACTTTTTACTGCTCCATGAAACAACCCTGGATCCAATGCCAAACATATATCTAGTGGTTGATATTCAATCATCTAGATTGCTATCCCAATCAGAATCTGAGTAACCTGTCAACTCAACATCAGATACATCAGTATATTTAATACCATAATCAAGTGTTCCTTTTAGATACCTGAGTACCACCTTTGTTGCATTCTAATGGCTTTCATGAGGTTTCGCCATAAACTGACTTAACACACTCACATAATATCCAATATTAGGTCAAGTTGTGGTGAGATAATTCAAACTACCCACCATCTGTCTATACATTTTGGCATTCACCTCCTTCGAACCATCATCACAAGAAAGTTTCACATTTTGTTGCATGGGAACAATAGAAGATTTACACTGATCCATTTTAAATCTCTTAAGTACTTCTCTGACATACTTACTCTGGAAAACAAAATTTTGGCCCCCATTTCTCCAAACTTCAAGACCTAGGCAGTAATGTAACTCACCAATATCTTTCATTTCAAAAACTTGTGACAACTGCTCCTTGATTTCATCAATTAATTTCTCTGCATTTCCTGTAATTATAAACCTCTTCCTTTAACTCACCATTCAAAAATGCAGATTTAACATCTAACTGGTGTAGCTTCCAATGATACTTTGTAGCTAAATCAATTAACAATCTGATAGTATTCAATTTATCTACTAGTGCAAATGTTTGTTAATTGAATTCCTTAAAGTACTCGAAAACATCACTTTCTCTTCGAAGGAAGTAAACCCATGTATATCTCATGCAATCATCAATAAATAACAGAAAGTAAAATGATCCTCCTAAAGATTTAGTCAGCACAGGCCCAAAAACATCAGTATGCACAAGCTCTAACACATCTCTCTTTTTCCTATCAGGATTAGAGGGGAATTCATCTCAGTGCATCTTTCCTAATACACATCCATCACAAGAAACATTCTCATTCTTTAACATGGGAAGTCCTTCAACCATATTCTTTTTTTGTAATAACAATAAATCAGGATGATTGATGTGGCCATACCTTTGATGCCAAAGAATCTTTTTTGGCATAGTTGCATAAGTCAGTGCGTGATGTGCTTTTCTAGTAACATCAAGTTTGTATAGGCCTCCTTCTCTGACTCCCATTGCAACAATTTTGAATTGGTCTAGTAGATCCTTCACTATGCAATAATTCTTGAAGAATTCAACCGTCAACTTCTGATCTGTAATGGTGGACACAGAGATCAAATTTTTCTTTATCCCTGGTACATAAACAACATTTTGAATGTGATGAACGGTACCATTCAACAATGTCACAGGAATGTCTCCTTATCCCTTGATCTTATAAGCGTGTTCATCACCAATAGACATGTTGGCTACATTCTGTGTTTCTTTAAAATTAGTGTACCACATCTTGTTATAAGTCATATGTACTGATGCTCTGGAATCCATAAAACAGGCATCAGAATCATCTGTTTCATCATATAAAACAACGTTAGACACAAACAACCTAAGATCCCATGAATCAAAATTTGGGGGTTCATCAATATCATCACTAGCAATAAATAATTTGAGATCATGATTTGACGATTTTTATGCATAATTACCTGAATGTGTTCTAGGTTTGTTCCTAGCCTCATCACTTTTCTTCTTATGACAGTCTCTAACAATATGTCTAGGTCGACCACAATAAAAACAACTCTTTGACTCAGTCTTGTTAGATTTCATACCTTGATTCGGCCTTGGAGATTGTCTTCTCTGCGATGAATTGCCTCTCTACGATGAACTGCCTCCTCTGCCTCTTTCTCCTAATTATCCCTCTCGAGGATCTCTTGTTTGACCACAGTCCCAAATCTATATTGTGAGGCTTCAGATTCCCGCACCTCTCTTCCTCTTACAACCAAATACCTGTTAGTTCTTCAAACGTAGGAGGTTTCTCCCTTACTGCGAGACCTGTTATGAACATATGATAATCTTCTAGCATACCATTTAAGGTAATAGTGACCAAATCAGTGTTGGAAACAGTTTCCCCTATATTTACTATCTTGTCTTTCACCTCTTTAATATGACCCAAAAATGAACTAACAAATTCATTTCCATCCATCTTAATGCCTAGCAATTTATTTTTCAGGAACAAAATGTGATTTGTGTTGCTAGTTTCATACAATGATTTAAGCATTGTCCACGCTGCAGCAGAAGTTGTAGCTTCTCTAATATGTGGAATTATGCTATCTTTAACATACATGTGCAACAATACATTTTCCTTGTTTTCGTGCTTCTCCAAATCTTGGATCTGTGTTTTTGTCACACCTACAACTGCATTAGGTTTCACTTCAGTTCCCTTCGCAATGTTCCAAACACCATAGCCCTCCATCAGGGTTTGCATCTTGAATTTCTAGTTAATGAAATTCAAGCCATCTAACTTTTTAGCTTCATTGAGGTAGGTCTCCGCTAGAGGATTCGCCATATTTGCTAATGGATCCTTGTATCACCAAGAATATCAAACTTTCGTCGAGTGCTGAGCAATCCGTCGCTCTACCTTCGGATCTCCTGATCCATTTCTACCTTGACTCTCAGTTTTCTTAAAAGAAGTATAAGAAAACCTTAAAAAAGGAAACCTTAACACCACTTTATATATAAAAAATAATATAAATTTCTTTAAAAGAATTTTTTTTTTTTTTTTTTTACTACACACATCAACCTTTAAGTAATAACTCCACCTCACTCATGAATGATAAAGGTTATACCACTTTAATAAAAAAAATTATACCTTACTTCACAAATAATCTCTTTTACATTAAGTATGCATGCATCTCCAACGCATGCATACTGCATGTGGTATTAAATATACGAAGTTGAAGCTCACGCTCATCGCACCAAATCTTTCTTACGCACCAAATCCACACTCAAAGCTCACACAAATTTTGCAAATGGTGGATCGGCCTCACGCTCCAATTCAAACTCATGCAAATGGAGGTTGATGCTTACGCTTCCTACTTTCTCACACAGCAAACACTCATGATTTTCTCACGACACTGTAGCCAAGCTTGTGATTCAGGCTCATGTTCCAGTCTCACGCTGAACCCACGCGACCTCAAGAACCCACGAGGGAAAACGTTCCTTACACTATCCATGCAACTTGCATAGACACAAACGTTTTTTCACCTTACGCTACCTTAGAGTGTGGGGAGTCCGCACCTCACAAGGTACTTGGGTGCGGGAATCTTTAAATATTTCCGCACTGTAATACATAGTTGGACTGCAGAAATCTGAGGTTTTCAAACGCGCGTAAACTTTGAGTAGTATGTCGTCGCACCCTTCAAGAGGAGGGACTTGCGGACTTCTAGAAATTGACACACCTCACTTCGATGGCTCTGATGCCAACTTAGAAATATGAGAAACAACACACAGTGAGGCAATGCTCACAAACTATATCGAATGAAGACTGATTACATCATTATATAGGAAACTAACCTACTTAGACTTTTACAACAAACTCTAGATAACTAGACTCTACTTACGCTACTAACTCTGTCAACTAATGCTTACAACTAACTCTTACTCCATTATTTCCAAGTCATGCTTGATTTCCATAATAGCGTGAACACACTCTTCTTAGCTAAGCTCTTGTTAAGTTGAATAGGCATAGCTTCTCTATATGGAATTAGAACATAGAACATAGTACTTGATTAGGCTTATGATACTTATGGAAGCTCTTTTACCCCCATTTTGTAGTAGGTAGTGTAATCGATTCCTTGTATTCACGTATTTGCATACCCAATGGAGCTTGTTCATTCATGAATCTCTAACTACTACTAGAACAATAGTGCATGATAGTAATACAACCAATGGGTATTGTACTGGTAACACTACTAACATGTAATGAATAGGGTTATGCTTAGGTGGTAAGAGTCCATGTGATATGGTATTGACTTATTACATATTCAACCGAGTACCACTACTTAATTTCATGTATGAATCAATATGAGTAAAGTGAAAGCAAGTAGTTGATTACACCTTAAGCACTCAATATGATAGGTATTGATTACGATATTACTTATGGTTAATGAACCCTATAGCCAATTAGCCAATTACGCATATCTTATACAGGTTAAACAGTAAAGTATAAGGAAACACAGGTTATAAGATTCAACATGTTTATAACATAAAGCATATTCATGTCTTAACTATTAGTTTATAACTTAAAGCATATTCATGTCTTAGCTATTAGTAATGATGAAACTCCATATTAGAGTATAGACATCAAGAATTGAGAGTACCAATGCCCATTGTAATCACATAATCAACTATCCCTAATTAAGAAGATAAGGTCACATGTTGTATCTCAATAATGCGTAAAGCTTGATTCAGCTAAAAATACAAAGCATAGTAATCAGTTTATACATACAATATGAAGTTACATATGGGATTATAAGCACATATCGATAAGGTTCAATGTGGTTGGTTATTACTAATAGAAACACCATTGCTTACAAATAAGGATCGGCTTGCTTATGTCACAACAACCCACCATTATAATGTATTTACCCTAATTAACTCTAATATGATGAGCATGTAATAACTACCTCTCTATTACTTGAAGCTTAGATAGAAGCTTATTATCATTACTTATGGGTATACTCTTTACAAGCTTATTATCATTACTTATGGGTATACTCTTACACTATGATTACCATTGAGATTGAATATGAATAGTAACTCCACTAGTATTAGAGGTGATTGGAATACTAGTATATCACAACTACAAAGCTTGCCATAATCTAATAGGTTACTGATTTGAAGTGTGATGAACAGGCTGAGGTTCCAAGTTAAGCATGTTGATTACTATGATTCCCATAGATACAAGCATTTTTCAAGTTATGTTACTAGTATTAAGCTGACTGATTAGTCTGATGACCATTGTTTAACCACTCTTTTTATTGGTTACCTGCATAAGTGATTACGATCTTACTTAAAACTAATTTCATAGCTTAGTATTCTCCATAATTAAGCAGAGATAGATTACGTATTCATAACGGGTCAGAAATAACAGCAGTTGATATGAATTCTATATCAGTAATCAAAACAGATATTTAGTAAAGCTGAGTAATATACAAGATCTTGCTCGGCATAAGCATTTCCATAATCTTTGTTTGAGTGCCAAGCTGTTCTGTGTCCATAACAGCTTAGGTAATGTCAATGCTATAGACTCCTAGTATGAGTGATATCAGCATATTCAAGCTTCCTTGTTTCATCATTCCATAAGTTAACTCTAATCAAACTCAGCTTATGATATGGAGTTACAGTATATCCATAATTAAGAGCAGTATTGATTACTAGCTAAGTAAGCTCGATAGTGAGAGTACAAGTATTCTACATAATATACGACCCTTATAGTGATAGTGTAATAGCTCTAATCAATGGTTCATATGATAAGATGAATGAACTCCATTGGTTCAAGCTCTGTGTACAAATAATTGATACGAGAAAAAACAAACAAACAAAACAATCGCAGCGTTTCTTGTAGAAAAACCTAGAATTCTCATCACAGAACACGGAAAGTGCTCTACATTAAAATAAAAAACAAAAAATTCATCCACTGAATTATGCAAGCCCAACTGAAAACATGGAAATGGAAAAGCATTCAACTGGACGAAGCAAATAACCAAACTGCCTTTGGGTATAGGCACGCAACTGAGCATAAATAACTGTAACTGAAGAAAACTACATTTCCATTATTCTGTCTTCGCCGTTATTGCAATATAAATACGCATATACAAAAAAGTTATACGAGCAAAAATCAGCAGTGGTTAATAAGGTTGCAGTCTGGTTACTGCAATTGGGCTCCGTACTACGTGATTGCCATCGCTCCAAGCCAGCCACCCAAAGACAGTGTCTGAATTGGTTCCTGTGGAAAATTTCAGAGGCTTGGCTCTGATGCTCAGCATGAAGCTCAACTTCTCGTCTCTCTTTCTAAACTTGAGCATTCTCGGCTCCACTGTCACCTCTACTCCTCTTGGAGCAATCACGGTGGCCGTGTAAGTTGAGATGGTAGGACCAACCATGGTGACCGTTCTGATGAAGCTTCTCGACAGGTTAGAAGACTGCGTCTGATCGAAAACAGCAGCAAACGACGGATAATTGAGATTCCCGGGCTGTCCTCTTTTAGCAGGGCAGCTAACATTTGTGCGGGTGATAACTCTAATGGCTTCTTGAGTATAACTAAGACTGCATAGAAAGTTGACATAGTCTTCGACGCCCAGATCGTAAATGAGTCCAGGATTCATAGCTCTCTGAGGATCCACGTGACCTGCGCCGAAATCAAAAGGTGTGGAAGCATTTCCCGTGGCTTCGTCTATCATTGCTACCTCGCGTTTATTCGGATTGTCATAAGTGTAAGCCGTCGTCATGAGAGCCGATTTGATGGCGCCGGGACTCCAGTCGGGATGCACTCCTTTGAGCAACGCAGCGACCCCGCTAACGTGAGGGCATGACATGGAAGTCCCAGATATTATATTGAACTCCGTTCGCCTGCGGTCGAATGAGAGGCCCGTAGGACCAACCGCGTCGGTCCAAGCAGCCAGAATGTTCACACCGGGGGCTATAATATCGGGTTTGAGAATTTCAAACGTTCCGGAATTGGGCCCTCTGCCGGAGAAGGAAGCTACGACGGGAGCTGGCTTAATCCCCAATTGAGTGCCAGGAAATGTTATCGTGGCGGTGGGGTTTTTGGTAGATTGGATGTATCGGCGGATCGAATCCCCCGCAGCGCTGCCCACTGCAGCGGCGGGAAGCAGATGGGCGTCGAGCATGGGCCTTTCGCCATCAGAGGGGCTGTTAGAAAGTATCATTCCCACACCTCCGGCCTGCTTGACCACGGCCCCCTTGACCACCCTGGAAAAATCCCCACGCTCACACAACACGATCTTGCCCCTGACGATCTTAGGATCCAACGAGCCTTCCATGCACAGAGAGGACGAGGATTTGCTACTGTTGCCCTCCCGAGCAGCGTCACCAGCATAGACAAGAGGCAGACCTTGTGTGTTCAATCCCTTTCCGCTGGACAATGATACACCACGGATGACCGCCCCGTTGCCAAGCCGGACATAGACGGGGAAGTCACGATCGAGAGTACCAGCCCCAACTGTGGTGATCCAGGGGGCCACGTTTTGGACCGTCGAAGCTTGGGGGCCGTCGTTCCCCGCTGACGCAGAAATGAACACCCCCCGCTTCACCGCCTCGAAGGTGCCGATCGCAATGCTGTCATTATCATAAGAACCGACGGGTCCTCCGATCGACAGAGAAAGAACGTTCACTCCGTCGTCTACCGCCTTGTCAAGCGCAGAGAGTATGTCGGAATCAACGCAACCAGAGGCCCAACAAACCTTGTAGACCGCAATACGTGCCTTGGGCGCCATTCCTTTGGCGATTCCCTGCGCGTACCCCATCATGCTGGCTCCGTCAACGTATCGGCCCGCTGCGGTGGAAGCCGTGTGCGTGCCATGGCCAGCAGAGTCCCGCGCCGAACGGAACTCGGTCTCGTTCAAGGTACCATGCATCGCTTCGTAGCCTTCGTAGAAAAACCGCGCTCCCACCATCTTCCGATTGCACAGGGACTTGGAGAACCTGACCCCGCTCTGGCATACGCCTTTCCAGTGCTTGGGAACAGGGCCCATGTCCTGATCGCTGAAGCTCCGCCGTTCCGGCCAGATTCCACCGTCCAAGAAACCGATCACCACTTCGGAACCGTAATCGGACTCCGCCCACAGGCCGCTTCCATTGGGCGTGTCAAGGCCGAGGAAGTGCGGTGACAGCGTCGTGTGCAGCTGCCTTTCACGATCCGGGAACATGGCGAGAACGCCCGGTGTTTTCCCCATCCGAGCGGCTTCCTCCTCTGTTAGCCTTGCCGAGAAGCCATGCAACACCGTGTTATAAACATGAAGCAGCAATGCATGGCCTTGCTGTGCATCCGTATAAGTGCCCGATTCAGTTTTGAGGGCGGCCTTGACGGCAGCTGCAACGGTTGATCTGTACCAGTTCTCGTGGGTGTGAAAGACAGTCGGTTTTGAGTTCCCATCAACTCGAACAATGAATGTCTTGCGTCCATCGCTGGCATATCCCAGTACCAACAGTTGACAGAGCCACAACCCTAATAACAACGACCTTGAGAATGCCAGGGAACCCATTGTAGAATTCCGTTTCACCGCCTCCATGTCAGTCTAGGCCAATCCGTTTACAGGATAGCAAACCTGAAGCAGAATCGAAGGGAAATCCAGACTTATATTGATCATAGACAATTTGAAGCATGGCCTTATAAAAACGAACACTAAAAAGCAAATATGGTAACCCGTCCCGTTCTCGTCAACCTTATTGTGATTAAATAATGTCTTAGGGTGTGCTCTCCGGGTTATGGAACGGGCTAGGAATGTGTCCACTTAATAACTATGGGAATTCAACCGTACAGGTCAATGTTATTAAATTTAATAATTAATTAATTGCGTTTAAAGTAACCATTTGTACTTTAGAGTTCACATTGAGATGTGTAAACATATCTATAAACTAGCACAGCCGTTAACTTGTGGTTGAGAACGTCGAAATGTGGGTATCAGATGTCGGTTCAAAAGCAGAACGTGGGCATTTATTTAATCCTACTTAATCATTTAAAGACTAAAAATATGCTAGCATCTTCAATGCATAGCCATCAAATTAGGGTTTAAGATTAAATAAGGTTAAAAGATCATTAATTATATCCATTGTCAATAAGTATAAACCTTTAGATAATTAAAATAAAAAATTTATTTGAATCTTGGTTGTGTCTTCCATCTTATCCGCTAAGTTAACCACTAATTGGATTTGTTATTGCATTTATTTGTAATCATTAACCTAATTATTAAAAGTTATAATTTTTTTTGGTAATATATATATTATATTTTATTCGGTAACAATTATTTGATTAATAAAAAAATATTTTAAAATAGTCAATTATTAAGTGGACAATTTTTTTAATGAGTAAATTGAGGCGAAACTTTATTTTAAACCAATAAATTCATAAAATATGGTAAGTTTGTCACTTTTTAACTCCCTATACCAAGGATACCCGAAATAGTGACTTGAGGGTTGGGTTGATTGCTCATCTCAACCATTAAATTTGTTGTTATGAAATAATAAAAAATTGACCTATTCGTGCTTATTTTAAAATAAAATGTAAATATCTATAAATATAAATAAAATAGTTAAAATAATGACTTGAGGGTAGGGTTGATTGCTCATCTCAACCATTAAATTGTTGTTATGAAATAATTAAAAAATTGCTTTGTTTGTGTTTATTTTAAAATAAAATGTAAATATCTATAAATATAAATAAAATAGTTAAAATGTAAATACAGCGTGAGTGGGCCTAATGGTTAAGAACATGTGTTTCCTCTTAAGAGGTCACAAGTTCAAATCCAAAGGGGGGTAGGGTAGGGTATGTATACCTCCGTAGACTTTACTAATCAAATCGTTGGGCGGAGGGGGGTCCCTTGTCCCACAAACAAAGGGGTCTCATACACCAATTTGATGTGGCTTGGCCGTGACCTTAAAAATAGATTATTATTATTATTATTATCAAGGAATCTAAATGGTTTGAATCTAAATGGTTTGCTCCATAGACTCAACAAAAAGCCAATAAGAATACAAAAATAGTAATTCCAGATCTCATAATAATTGCATAGACATATGTGCTATACTATCTAGATCACATATAGAGACACATAGATAGTGGGGGGCCCTCGTGGCCATCCTTCCATTTGTTGTAATGGATCCTCCCTTCCAGAACCTATAGTGCTTTCTTTTATAGCACATCTGCTTCCACATTATTTTCTTTGTAGATATGATCAAATCTAATGATGTTGAATAATGATATGAGATCTCAGATCTTATCCATCCAGCCCATAAGAGAAGATACTTGTAAGTTGCTCTAGTAGTTTAACCAATCTATCACAATCTTTGAATCCCCCAGAACATGTAGCTGATCTATATCCAATCGATGTGTTAAAGATAAAGTGCCCCACACCCCAAGTAGTTCCTCTCTAGTATTTGTGCCCATCCCACAGTTAAATGTCCACCTATAAATATATTTCCTGAGATCTTAATGATACCCCCAACCCCACTTAGGTTACCATTTTCTTGTGCAACACCATCAAACCAATAGTTGGATGTCGAAGTAATGACAGGTGTCTTCTTGATCCTTTTGCAATTTCTTTTTTGTAAAGACTGTCCACTGGAAATTTTCACCATCCCTTTGATTTTGATGCCAACACCCTGTAGAGTAGGAGAACAATTTTCAAAATCACACTTGTTTCTTTCCAACCATATATACCAGTAGGCCACTATTGGAAGTGTAAGATAGACTTTTTCTAGTTTCAACCAATTTTCATAGCAATTTGTTAAAGAGATACCTCCCCAAGGAGAAGCAAGACTAAATACAGTGAATAAAAAATGCCACGGGTGGAGTGTGAAAGGGAAGTTTACAAATAAGTGTAAAATGGTCTCCTTGTCCCCGCGACAGAGTGGGAAGATGCTCGGTCCTTCCTGTTAGCACTCGGTAAATTTCCTAGAGGTTGAAACAGAAGAAATCTACAAAGGTAACTTTATCCAACCACTTTTAAAGCTAGGATCTAGCCCTTCCATCTTCAGAGAGGGATCTCTCTATATGATTTAGCTTTGTTTATAATTTTAGATATTAGGCTAGGTAAATAAATCTGTTGGTTTTGTTGTCAAAGTGTTTTGAATTGGTTGAGACAGTCTACACCTCCATTGGGCTATGGGGTCTGTGTTATAATAAACATGAGATATAAACCAGAAACGTAAAGGAAAAAAATTCCACAGGGCGAGATAATATACTCACTGGATTTTTAATAGCTTAAATGATGGACTGAAGAAAAGATGAGAAAGATAAATCCAACTAAGAAGCAGTTAAGAATTTCTTACTTGAAAACATCAGAAGATAAACATTAAAATCTTTAAAGTCGGAAACAGGGTATCCAAGATAAATCCTACACCATACGTTACTTCTTAAAGATTAGTTCCAGAAAACAAAATGATCACAAAGCAAGGATAAAATTCAACTTAGAGAATAAACGTCACCAGTGAATACACGCAAGAATCCAGTAAAGTGCTTCCTCTTTATTAATGGAAGATCTCTTAAAAAATGGTTACAGTCTGATAGCGCCAGGGTGTAAAGATCAACAACCACCAATACTTTGAAAGGTGAAGTATTTATAATTAAAATTACAAATGTTCTTGTCATAACTGATCAGGATGTGCTCATTCTATTTTTAGTCTAACTAATTTAACTAATCAAAACTGCTTGATGACTTGGTACAACTGCATGCGGAATTTTTGGGGTAGGCCATTGGCGAGGTTCCTGTGCAACCTCTTCTGACTGGACAGGTGACTGGACCTGGACAGCTCATCTGCTAATCGAGGAGATCACAGAGTTCCTCCCATGTGAGATGACTAGGCACAGTGACTTTGAGCAGTCTTCGATACACTTCATCCATTTCCGTATACTTAGTGAATGTAGGCTTAGTGAGGAATATGTATCGAATCTCATGTTGGATACTGATGTCCAACTGAAAAGCGTCCAGGAATGCTTTGTCGGTGATGCTCCCTTGTATGCCAGCAAACTTCGAACTGTCTTTAGACACTTCAGACAATCTCTTTTTGTAATCTGGGAGTGTCATCAGTTTATCATTAATAACCTTCAGACCGGGGAGACCTTTCTTCTGGAGAGCCTCGATCTTGCTGAAGAACCTTTGTACTACTTGGTCCATGACTTGAACCTTTTCTTCCAGCTGAAGCATTAGACTTCTTTTGGTCAAAACCCTTTTTACCTCAAGTATGGTTTATGTTCTGTCCTCGATCTTTAGTTCTTCTAGCTCTTCTCTGGTCTTAGAATTTAGGAACCTGATGATCTCATTTGCTTGTGTTGGCATGTCTCCCAATTCTACTCTAATTTTCTCAATGTCCTGTTGGCTCCTCTGGACCAGCTCATTCTACTCAAACATAATTTGGATCATTGGCCATATCTCATTTATGGACTTTATGATGTCTGTCCATATATTCTCTTTGACCTCACCCAAAGTCTTCCCTGCCACTGTTTGCTTTTGGAGCTGCTGTAGTTCTTTCCTGAGCTGCTTAGTTACCTGCTTTTCCTTGGAGAGGCTAGTCTGGAAAGAAGTTTTGAGTTCCTGGAGGTTCTCAACTTCCTTCTTAAGCCTGCTGATTTCTGTCTCTTGCAGGTTCATCTTTTCCATGGATTTGGCGAGATCGACTATCCCTTCCTGTGGTGTCACTGGTGTTGCGGATGGAATTTCCATTACTGTTGTTGTTCTTGTCCCTGAGATTGGGATAGAAGTCAACGGAATGGCTTCCATAGACTTCAGTTGCTCATTCTCCTTTAGCAATTTCTCCATCTTTGCTTCCATTTCTTTGAGCTGGGTGTTCTTCTCCATGAGCAGCTTGAGCATTTCGTCTTTCTCGCCTTCTTTCTCTGCTATCTCCTTCGCATGTGATTCCTCTGTGAGAGGGAGTTTCAGTTGTTTTCTTAAAGCGGCGATGTCTGCATTCTTCTTCTTTATCATCTCGTATTTCTCGAAGATGCTCAATTTGGGCCTAGTCTTGCTAGGCTGAGTGTCCAGGGGGAAACCTGAGGATTTCTTCGGTACTACTAGGGTGATTTCCTTATGAATGACCGTCTCGAAGGGTGGAATGACAGGTTTGACCACTGTGGTAGGCGGGACCTCTATTTCCCCGGTTGGATTGGGAACTGTGGTTGTCTTGGGCCTCTTAGTGTGCAACTGGAATTCCTCGGACGACACCTCCGTTACAGGTGGAGATGATTCTTGTCGGGGCCTTTTCTCCTTAGGGACCTGTGGTGTGGAAGTTGGAAGTACAGTGGTCGGGTTAACCTGTTGTTCCACTTCGACCAAGGTGTCGGTCATCCACACTGTTTGATTGGCAAATTTTTCAATCTTGGGCTTGGGCTCATGAACATACGGGATGTTTTTATTTTTTACCCGCATTTCTGAAATGATCCCGCATGGATCATAGTGCCATGGGAAACTCATAAAGAATTTCATTTCTTTCAACATTTTGTCAGCTTCTTCCCCGGCTCCTCGACTGTTGCAGATGAAAGAGCCAATCTACCCCTTGATTCTCAATTCCTGCTTTTTCTTCAAGGAAACAAAATGAATGTCATCTGAATTCATGATCTGCCTTATATACTCTAATGCAAATATTCTTACCGACACATAATTTGGCAGCTTGTAGGGTGCCAATTCGCACCCGAAAACTCTGATCTCGGTGTGGTTTTGATACAGGTACCAGTCCCCTGTCTTTGCATTGTCCGAGAGATGTAGAATTCTCTGGACCTCGTCGTTTATTCATGGCTCGGGCATGCCGCTCAACATGCTTACCATAGGGTGGTAGAAAAGATCGATGAATTCCTTGAAGCTATACTCCGTGGAGTTATGCTTCAACAAAGATGTCCACGCTGTGACTGGTTGAGGCCTTCCATCTGCATCCATTTTCTGCATAGAAAAACTAAATTTATCTGCTTGATAGAAAACAAACATGTAGGCCAATATGGACGAATATCTGAACATCCCTTCTGTGCCAAAATTCACGAACTATTCGTGAATATTTTTGGCCAAGAAGGTACTGAAATCAAACTGTGTGGTGGGTTTTTCATCCGTGGAGAAAATGGATAGAAAACCCAGAATGGACTCATCTACCCACTGGTCGAAATAGTACCCTAATAGAGCATAGAGGGAGGAAATGATCTGATTTCCCTTGGTGGAGAACATGGATGACGGGTAAGGGGGATTTGTGGAAGGGAGTTGAGTGGAGGTGGGAAGGAACAACTCGAATATTTGAGCTCTATGGGGAAAAGTCATTTTTTGATACAGCTCTGTAAGGATTTCTAGGTTGAAAGGAGAAACAGAATCAGCACGGGGGATTTGCATCATTTGATCTATGTCTTCGGACGTGATGAAGAATAGGGCGTTTCTGGATGAGGAGATGACGACCCTCTGGTTGGGAATGTAATGAGCTTGGCATTTAAGGGAAAATTTGGGAAAGTGGTGGATCTGGGGAAACAGGTACAAGGGCAAATTGGACTCCCAGAGTCCAATTTCATCGCTCTGGTCTAGGAACACCTCCCAGAGCCATGACTAGAGGTCCGAAAAATCGAATTCACACTTGGTATCAGCGATCAACCTGTCTTTTTCAACCAATGGGATTTTGTCCAGGTCGACAGGAGGCAGGAGAAAAGGATTCTCCTCTCCTTCTTCTTGTCTTGGCTTTGGCGTCATCTCTGCAACAATACCTACAATAAACACTAAGTTAGTGGGTTCGACTGACTGTGGATGAAGGTGATGGAAAAGCAATGGAGGCGTAAGAGGTAAATTTTCTAGTGCGATGGACGAATAGTGAATGAAGGGTGAAAACGGTAGCTTTATTTAAAACTGGGGTCGGTTGGGTGCGAGAGACAGGTCAGTAGGATAACGGGTATGTTATCCCATAATAAATGGACAACGGGCCACTTGGGGGTGAGATGGCAGGTGACGGTGGCCAAAACATATGGATGGGTGACGTGGAGGCTAGGGATTGGAGTAAAAAGTCGCAATAAGGGGCTAATCATGAGTGAAAAGGTAAGGGACTGACAGCAGGGACTGACAACAATTATGGGATGGGACACAACTCGGGAGAAAGTGGATCAAGTGGGAGATGACATCCACGAGTGACGGGGGATGTCAAATAGCAGATGGGGGATGGGACTTCAGGACCAATAGGCTGATGCCACATATGACCAGGGGCCCTCCAGAGGAGAATAACAATTCCAGACCCCCCCCCTTTGGTTAAAATTAGAACATCAGGGGGGTCCGAAAACCATCTTAAACCGTTGATGTGCGCACCCGTTTCCTAGCCGCAGATCTTAGCGCGCCTTTTATCTCTCATTCCGGACCCCCCCCCCTCCATTAAAGGCAGAACAGACGGGGGGGGGGTCCGGAATTAAATCTGAGCCTTTGATTTTAGCGCTCATCTCTGGGCCATCCAGATGTGCGCAATTCTTATTACCGATTCCGGACCCCCCCCCTGTTAAAGGCAGAATGGTCGGGGGGGTCCGGAATGCTCTGTGCGCCGTAGATCTGGGCACCACGATCTGGACCATTGAAAAGTACATGGAGCATAAATCAAGAGTGGATAAATATGTGCTGGGAAAACTTAGGATAAGTGCCTCTTCGTTTTTTTCCCAAAACTTTTCACATAGACACCACCAAGGGACTTCGACCAAACTATTCTTAGGCATTTGAGACATGGTATAATATTTTCATCAAGTTGGTTTCATTGGGGTGAAACAAATGAAGCAACTAACCTACATGCTAACCTATCTTCCTAGGACAATTAACCTGGATTAAATTGTTGGGTTAAGAAATTACTCTACCTAAGGGCTATCTGACCAGGATTAGACAGTCTGGTCAGATTTATTCACTAATCTAACCTAAGGGCTATCTGACCATTATTAGACAGTCTGGTTAGATTTATTCACTAACCTACCAACATTAAATTTAAAAAGAACTTGACCATTCTTGAGAGGTATGGCCAAGTTACTATTATTGCATGGGGTTTTCATTTCAATTCTTTTATGCCCTCTTTTCTTTTTCTTCTTTTTCTTTTATTTTTCTTTTTCTTTTTTCCTTTTTTCTTTTTTCTTTTCTTTTCTTTTCTTTTTCCTTTTATTTTTTCCAAATTATTTGCAGAATGAAAAATCATTTGTCAACAAAAACACTGGATACAGATAATATCCCAGTCACTAGTTGATTCCCATAATTTATGAGGTGATAACAGCGGCTCCACCTGGGGATGGTACTTCCCTGTGAAGTGCCAAGAATCCTGGTTCCTGTAATCCTAAAAATTTCTTCTTAGTAGCCTTTGTTAGTTTTATTCTCAAAAATTTGAAAAACAATGGTCAGTAGCTTAGGGCCTTCTCTTCGGGCTTCAACCAACTGACTAATGTTCCTCACTTAGAAAATGCAAGTGAAAAAATGAAAATTAAACTGGTATGTACAATGGAGAGTGAGCACTCAAATCTTCTACTGAGGTGGGACATAATGTTTCAGCATTCTGCCATTCACAGGTGCTCCTGGCAGATCTGACCCATCAGCGTTGTTTAGTAAGAAAGCATTGTTTCCTCTGAAAGCTTGGATCATGTATGGCCCTGTCCATAGATGGTCAAATTTCCCATGCTTTCCCTTGTCCTCATTCCTGGCATCCCATCTCAACACCAAATCTCCTAGCTCAAAATCATCCTCCTTGGTTCGTTTGTCAAAAATCTTCTTGATGTTTTCTTGGACGACCTGTGTTTTGTTGAAAACATCTTCTCTAGTCTGCTACAAATGGATCATCTGGTTGATCCTTCTCTGTGAGTCATTTGGCTCAGCTTGTATCTCTTGAAGTAACTTCATGACAGGGACTCCCAAAGAAGTGGGGAAAACAACATCTACACCATAGACCAGCTGGTATGGTGACATACCAATTGACCTTTTGGTGGTCAGTCTGTCAGCCCATAAAGAAAACACCAACTTATTGTGCCATGATTTCTTGTTTTCCTGCAATGTTTTCTTAATGATATTTACCAAAGTTTTGTTTGAATATTCCACTAGCCCATTTCCCTGAGGGTAGTAGGCTATGGAATGCCCCAAACCAATGTGATACTGGTTGCAGAAATCTATGACTTTCTTCGACCGAAAGGCAACTGTATTGTCAGTTATAATCTTTCTAGGACAACCAAAATGAGATAAAATATTATTTTCAAGGAATTTGATGATTACTGAGTCAGTGGCTTGCCTGCTTGGTACTGCCTCGATCCATTTGGTAAAATAATCATTGGTAGTAAGAATCCATCTGTGTTGGCCTGAAGACGGGGGGTGTATTTCTCTAATGAAATTGAGTCCCCATTGCTGGAAAGGGGCCTCTACTGAGATTGGTTTCAGAGGTAGAGGAAGGAGTTTCCTTTTGCCTTCAAACAGTTGACACTGGTGACATGCTGTTACCTTCTAATGTACATCTGCAAACAGGGTGGGCCAGTAGAATCCAGCTCTGAGTATTTTGTTGCATGTGACCTTCCAGTTCAAATGGTCACCACATTCTCCTGCATGAAACTCCTGCAACACTTTATCAGCTTCTTCTTTTAATAAAAAATTTAACAAAATGCCTGTAGGATCTTTCCAATACAAATTGCCTTCTAGAATACAGAATTTCAAAGCTTTCAACTTCAAAAATCTAGCTTTGGTCTTAGTCAAACCAGGGGGAGCTTGTAAATTTTGCAAAACGAAAATAAGGTCTGCGTACCATGGAGAGTTTAGAAATACCTCTCTCATGTTTGGAGTTGCCATCTCGCCCTATTCATCTGCCACATCTAGAAAATTTATGTCAAGAGCATGGAAGTTTGATTCAGCCATTAATTTAGCAAGGCCCTGACCTTTAATTAGTTTTGTGGGCTTAATCTCTATATCGTATTCTAAAATGGCAGCAATCCATTTGCCCCTTCTTCCATCAGGGTTGTCCTGTGTCAAAATCTCTTTTACTACAACATTCAGAACATATGTTATGGTGTGTGAATGAAGAATGTAGATTCTAAAGTCTTTTATGGCTTTTACTAAAGAAAAAGCTTGCTTCTCCATGATTTTGTAATTCAGGGAAGCACCTCTTAATGCTTTGCTGAAGAAAGCTATGGGCTATTCATACCCTTCGTTTTTCTTTTGTAATAATACCGCTGCTATAGTATGATCGGAAGAAAAAGAAAAAAGATAAAAATCCTTAGTGAAATCAGGACTGATTAAGACAGGGGCCTCAGTGAGGGCCTGTTTGACTTGTTCGAAGGACTGTCTGAACTCAGAGTCCCACTTTATTTTTACATCTTTTTTAAGCATGTTTGTAATATTCCTGAGGAGTTCTGCCAGATTGGGAATGAATCTTCGTAAAAAATTAATTTTCCCGATAAAAGACTGTAGTTCTTTGAGGTTTCTTGGGTGTTCTACTTTTAGTATGGCCTTGATTCTGCTGGGGTCTATTTTGATACCTTCCTTTGAGATGATGTGTCCCAGTAGTTTGCCTTCTTCTAACCCAAAAAGACACTTCTTAGGATTTAAAGAAATCCCAAACTTTCTACATTTCTCAAAAACTCATCTAAGGTGCCTTAGGTGTTCGTCATCTGATTGACAAAACACAGTTATACCATCTAAATAGATGACAATAAACTTACCAAATTCTTCCACGAAGGAAATATCCATTTCCCTCTGGAACGTGGCTCCTGCATTCATCAGTCCAAAAGGCATTTTCACATACATGAAAGTGCCCCATGGTGTGGTGAAAGCGGTTTTGTCTTGATCATCCAGGTGAACTAAAACCTGGTTGTAGCCCGAGAAACCATCCAACAAATATATTCGACTGGACCCAACCACCCTTTGTAGGATGTGGTCCATTTTCGGCAAGGGGTAATTATCCTTCAGGGATACTTTGTTCAGATTTCGAAAATCTATGCAAAGTCTGATTTCCCCGGTTTTCTTACGTGTAGGGACCAAATTAGAGACCCACTTGGAAAAACACAACGAGACTATGATCTTGGCATCGTACATTTTCTTGATTTCTTTTTCTATCAGAGGGAGCAACTTGGGATTTATCCTCCTGAGTTTCTTCCTAAACAGTTTTTGGTCTTCCTTTATTGGAATCCTGTGTTGTATGATGCTGGGTGTCATAGGCTTTCAAATCTTCATAGCCCCAGGAAAAAACATTTGAAAATTCTTTGAACAACTCAATGTATTTGAACTTTTGTTTTGGAGGTAATGATTTGGACAGTTTGACCATCCTAGGATTCTCTTCAGTCCCTATATTACAGTCCTCTACTTCTTGTCCATGAGCTTCTATTTTTGGTTTTTTGGCTACATCGTTACTGTCAAATAAATCTTCTAAAGGAACAAGACCCCTAGACAAAACATTGCTTTTCAACTGTAAGACGTCAGCATCCAGTTCGTCATCGCCTAATTCTACTAAATCTATGGTATTTACACTATCAATTTCAAAATCAGAATTATTTACATTTTCATCTTCATTTTCTAAATCTATATTTGTACATTCAAAACCGTTCTTGCATTGCAGAAAGTCCTCTATCTGATCATCATTCCCAAACACTTGCCAGTACCTGATATTATCGGGAACTGTCGGTCTGCATTTCACCTCAACAGTATATGGGCGAGTCGAGCGGAAAGGAATCTTACAGGTGGCTGCTGACGTAGCCAATCCATAGACCAGAATATTCTGTCCCCTCAGCATTACCTGTAAGTCAACCTCATTAAAACACTTCAAAGCATCAAGAACAACATTCCGGTAGGCTCTAAGGCGTGGGTGTTTAGCAACATACTCACCTTTGACTTGCTTGATTATTAATTCAGAGTCACCTCTTACCATTATCTGTTTAGCACCATCTTTTTTCAAAAGCTTCAGGTCAAGCATCAAAGCTTCATACTCGGCAATATTGTTAGTACATTGAAAATTTAGTTTGTAAGAACGATTTTCTGAATACCTTTTTTCTGTGATTATGCAGCCAGACTCCTGCTCCTGCGCCTTCTTTACTCACTGCTCCATCAAAGTCCATGCTCCAGAAATCAGCGGGCAATTCTTCGGTTATTACGTTCTTCATCTTTGCTACCTCACCAGTTTCTAGACTTTCATCTTGACTAGATAGGTCTTCCATCAGCTAAGTATTTTTCTCTTATGTATCACCATCATTGTACAAGATGAACGAATCTAAATCGGAATGCGCGGAGTAAAGGGGGTAATTGTGTGGTTTTTCTTGGCTACTGACCATGTACTTCATCAATGTTTCTCTGTATAATATCCTCTGTTGCCCAAATACTGGGATAGTGGCGTAAGACATATCCAGCTGCAGGGTTCCTTTCAACTTGGCCCCCCAAGACCGAGATAGCAACATTCAATACTTTGGTGGGATGTCTGCAACCACCACATCCATTACCATGCACTTCACAGGAATCTGGACCAAGGTGATGCATAGGTCCTTGATCAAACCAATACATTTAACTTTGTTGGAGTCGAATGAGTGTAAATCCTTGTATGGTCTGGTGACCTCCAGTCCCAACTTTTCCATTACTGCCTTAGGCATCAGATTGTGAGAGGCACCTGAGTCCAACATAGCGTTATGCAAGATCAATTCGTGTATGTTCAGACTGATGTAAAAAGGAGCAACCTCACCAGTATCATCCCGACCATCTACTTCAGGTCTGAAAAGGAGCTCGGGTCGATCATCAGTAAGGTTCACAGTGTCTGAATGACTTGTTGATCCAATGGTTAAGGCCTTTGTGCCTATGTCCGGTTCAATGGCCAGTGCTTTAATTACCTGTGAACGATACCCGTCTCTGTTCATCAACTCTGTAAGTGGGATGGGAATTTTTATTTTTGCCAATTCCCCCTCAAGGCTAAAGGGTGTAGGAGCTCTGCCTTGGCTTATCAGTTATGGTTTGTCCATCATATTCTTTGGCTCAGAAGTACTCGGTGGCTTAACCGATGAAACCTCGGGCTATGATGGCCTTTTCAAAATGGTGATGTTTTTCTTCACGGGGGTGTCGGCCTTACTCTTCTCAGGGATCTTCTCAGCAGCATTATTCTCAGCAGCAGTCTTCTCAGCAGCCGTCTTCTCAGAAGTCTTCTCGACAGATGGCTCAGGGGTCTTCTTGGTTTCAACTACCTTCTTTGTTTCATTCGCCTTTTTTGGAGAACTCCCTTCTTCCTTCTTACTCCGCGGATTGTACTGCCGATGTACCTCCAAAATAGCATTTTCAAAGGCCTGTTGTTCTGCATCTTCGGTGTCTTCACTTACTTTGGTTTGATTTAGAAAAAAGAGTTCCTTCTCTTCTTGGGTAAGGAAAATAGCTTCATTGTCGTGAATGCCCATGAGATTGATATGAGTGTCCTCCAATTCCTCAATCACTTCCCCCCCTTCATCAGCAAAATTCTCTTGCAGTGGGGGTCTAATCTACTGATCAGGACCTCTATGATCCCTTTGATCCCTAAGATCTCTCTGTCTTATTTGAGGATGGTTTCTCCTAAAGTTAGGATTCCGAACTTGGGGAGCAGGTGGGTTGTCTCTTGGATGATTTCTATCCGACACAGTGAATCTTTCGAACATCCTTTCCATTGCTCAGGTAAATGAATCTAATGTGGAGTTTGAGGATGACGTGGAAGGTTCTTATTTAAAAGTGACCCTCCTCTCTAACCTCTATCGTGCCCTTTTTGCCAACAAATTGGCCTCCACACTAATCGCACTTTTTTGCATGTCTTCCAGGGTGGCAGAATTTCTTTCTCTTAGTTGGTAAGACAAGTCAGCGTCAAATCCATCAGGGAATTTAATCAATTCCAAACCCCGTGGAGGTTTGATTTCAGTTGGGATTGCATTGTACAGGTTGTTAAAATGGGTGCAATAATCTTGTACCGTCTCACCTTGATTTCTTTTTATATTCTCTTATTCTGACAATATCTGGAGAGGGTTTTTCTTTACCTCCCATATGTCAAGAAAACTTTTTTGGAATGCAACAAGGTCCGAAACTGAGGTGGCAGGTAAATATTTGAACCATTTCTTGACATCTCCTGTTAGACTCTGGGAAAATAGTCGGATTTCAACGTCAGCCTCGTCAACTTCTTGCAGGTCAAAATAGTCATTCATTTTGTCAACATGTTGTTGGGCGTTTAAAGTTCCGATTGCATCAAACTATGGAAGTCTTGTTTGATAGTCTTGGGGCATAGCATGTAGTGGCGCAACCAACACCAAAGGAGCATATCGACCTGCCATGATGAGTGGAGGAGGTGGGACGACAACCTGGATGGTTGGCGAGGTAGCGACTGAAGACGAGGACGAGGAGGGACTCGACGGTACTAAGGTAGTGATTTGTAGTTTAGTCATGGGAGACAAGACTTCGGGGGTTCGGGGTTGCAACACAGTTGGGTCAAAGACGAGTCCAGTGACAAAACTGTCAGACTGTGTTCTAACCAGGCTTCACAGTGGAAAGGTATCCAGATCAAGGTTTTGAGAGATAACTGGTTTTCCTGAAAAGGAAGGAAACTTATGAAGGGGAGTATAACTCACTGAACCGATAGTCGAGGTCTTTCGCCTGAGCAAATGTTCGGGGTTATCTATCACTATCACGGGTTCTGGGCCTGGATGAGATCGAGTGTGAA
>ML796232.1:135213-157199 GCA_009831015.1 Picea engelmannii
TCAACCTCTAAACATTACTTTCTTTTCAAAATCTAACGTTCTTTTTCGGGGAAAGAAACGTGAAATTATCAATTTTTTAGTTCATACCCCAGTATGGTCGCCATTATGTTAGCACTCGGTAAATTTCCTAGAGGTTGAAACAAAAGAAATATACAAAGGTAACTTTATCCAACCACTTTTAAAGCTGGGATCTAGCCCTTCCAGCTTCAGAGAGGGATCTCTCTATATGATTTAGCTTTGTTTATAATTTTAGATATTAGGCTAGGTAAAGAAATCTGTTGGTTTTGTTTTCAAAGTGTTTTGAATTGGTTGAGACAGTCTACACCTCCATTGGGCTATGGGGTCTGTGTTATAATAAACATGAGATATAAACCAGAAACGTAAAGGAAAAAAATTCCACAAGGTGAGATAACATACTCACTGAATATTTAATAACTTAAATGATGGACAGAAGAAAAGATGAGAAATATAAATCCAACTAAGAAGCAGTTAAGAATTTCTTAATTGAAAACATCAGAAGATAAACATTAAAATCTTTAAAGTCGGAAACAGGGTATCCAAGATAAATCCTGCAACATACGTTACTCCTTAACGATTAGTTCCAGAAAACAAAATGATCACAAAGCAAGGATAATATTCAACTTAGAGAATAAACATCACCAGTGAATACACACAAGAATCCTGTAAAGTGATTCCTCTTTATTAATGGCAGATCTCTTTAAAAATGGTTACAGTCTGATAGCGCCAGGGTGTAAAGATAAACAACCACCAATACTTCGAAAGGTTAAGTATTTATAATTAAAATTATGAACCTTCCTGTCATAACTGATCAGGACGTGCTCATTATATTTTTAGTCTAACTAATTTAACTAATCAAAACTGCTTGATGACTTGGTACAACTGCATATGGAATTTCTGGGGTAGGCCATTGGTGAGGTTTCTGCGCAACCTCTTCTGACTGGAGAGGTGACTGGACCTGGACAAATCATCTTCTAATCGAGGAGATTGCAGAGTTCCTCCCATATGAGATGACTAGGCACAGTGACTTTGAGCAGTCTCCGATACACTTCATCCATTTCCGTATACTTAGCGAATGTACGCTTAGTGAGGAATATGTATCGAATCTCATGTTAGATACTGATGTCCAACTGAAAAGCGTCCAGGAATGATTTGTCGGTGATGCTCCCTTGTATGCCAGCAAACTTCGAACTGTCTTTAGACACTTCAGACAGTCTCTTTTTGTAATCTGGGAGTGTCATCAGTTTATCATTAATAACTTTCAGACCCGGGAGACCTTTCTTCTGGAGAGCCTCGATCTTACTGAAGAACCTTTGTACTCCTTGGTCCATGACCTGAACCTTTTCTTCCAGCTGAAGCATTAGACTTATTTTGGTCAAAACCCCTTTTACCTCAAGTATGGTTTTTGTTCTGTCCTCGATCTTCAGTTCTTCTAGCTCTTCTCTGGTCTTAGAATTTAGGAACTTGATGATCTCATTTGCTTGTGTTGGCATGTCTCCCAATTCTACTCTAATTTTCTCAATGGCCTATTGGCTCCTCTGGACCAGCTCATTCTGCTCAAACATATTTTGGATCATTGGCCATATCTCATTTATGGACTTTATGATGTCTGTCCATATATTCTCTTTGACCTCACCCAAAGTCTTCCCTGCCACTGTTTGCTTTTGGAGCTGCTGTAGTTCTTTCCTGAGCTGCTCAGTTACCTGCTTTTCCTTAGAGAGCCTAGTCTGGAAAGAAGTTTTGAGTTCCTGGAGGTTCTCAACTTCCTTCTTAAGCTTCCTGATTTCTGTCTCTTGCAGGTTCATCTTTTCCATGGATTTGGTGAGATCGGTTGTCCCTTCCTATGGTGTCACTGGTGTTGTGGATGGAATTTCCATTATTGTTGTTGTGCTTGTCCCTGATATTGGTATAGCAGTCAATGGAATGGCTTCCATAGACTTCAACTACTCTTTCTCCTTTAGCAGTTTCTCCATCTCTACTTCCATTTCTTTGAGCTGGGTGTTCTGCTCCATGAGCAACTTGAGCATTTCGTCTTTCTCGCCTTCTTTCTCTGCTATCTCCTTCGCTTGTGAGTCCTCTGTGGGAGGGAGTTCCAGTTGTTTTATTAAAGCAGCGATGTCTGCATTCTTCTTCTTTATTATCTCGTATTTCTCAAACATGCTCAATTTGGGCCTAGTCTTGCTATACTGAGTGTCCAGGGGGGAGCCTGAGGATTTATTCAGTACTACTAGGGTGATTTCCTTATGAATGACCGTCCTGAAGGGTGGAATGACAGGTTTGACCACTGTGGTAGGTGGGACCTCTATTTCCCCATTTGGACTGGGAATTGTGGTTGTCTTGGGCCTCTTAGTGTGCAACTGGAATTCCTCGGACGACACCTCCGTTACAGGTGGAGATGATTCTTGTCGGGGCCTTTTCTCCTTAAGGACCTATGGCATGGAAGTTGGAAGTACAGTGGTCAGGGGAACCTGGTGTTCCACTTCGACCAAGGTGTCGGCCATCCACACTGTTTGATTGGAAAAAATTTCAATCTCGGGCTTGGGCTCATGAACATACGAGATGTTTTTATTTTTTACCCGCATTTCTGAAATGATCCCGCATGGATCATAGTGCCATGGGAAACTCATAAAGAATTTCATTTCTTTCAACATTTTGTCAACTTCTTCCCGGTTCCTCGATTGTTGTAGATGAAAGAGCCAATCTTCCCCTTGATTCTCAATTGCTGCTTTTTCTTCAGGGAAACAAAATGAATGTCATCTGAATTCATGATCTTCCTTATATACTCTAACGCGAAGATTCTTACTGGTACATAATTTGGCAGCTTGTAGGGTGCCAATTCGCACCCGAAAACTCTGATCTTGGTGTGGTTTTGATACAGGTACCAGTCCCCTGTCTTTGCATTGTCTGAGAGATGTAGAATTCTCTGGACCTCGTCGTTTATTCATGGTTCAGGCATGCCGCTCAACATGCTTACCACAGGGTGGTAGAAAAGATCGATGAATACCTTGAAGCTATACTCCGTGGATTTATGCTTCAACAAAGATATCCATGATGTGACTAGATGAGGCCTTCTATCCGTGTCCATTTTCTGCATAGAAAAACTAAATTTATCTGCTTGATAGAAAAAAAACATGTAGGCCAATATGGACAAATATCTGAACATGCCTTCCGTGCCAAAATTCACGAACTGTTCATGAATATTGTTGGCCAAGAAGGTACTGAAATCAAAGTGTGTGGTGGGTTTTTCATCTGTGGAGAAAATGGATAGAAAACCCAGAATGGGCTCATCTATCCACTGGTCGGAATAGTACCCTAACAGAGCACAGAGGGAGGAAATGATCTGATTTCCCTTGGTGGAGAACATGGACGACAGGTAAGGGGGATTTGTGGAAGGGAGTTGAGTGGAGGTGGGAAGGAACAACTCGAATATTGGAGCTCTCTGGGGAAAATTCATTTTTTGATACAACTCTGTAAGGATTTCTAGGTTGAAAGGAGAAACAGAATCAACATGGGGGATTTGCATCATTTGATCTATGTCTTTGGGCATGATGAAGAACAGGGTGTCTCTGGATGAGGAGACGACGACCCTCTGGTCGGGAATGTAATGAGCTTGGCATTTAATTTCAAATTCGGGAAAGTGGTGTATCTGGGGAAACAGGTACAGGGGAAAATTGGACTCCCAGAGTCCAATTTCATCGCTCTAGTCCAGAAACACCTCTCGGAGCCATGACTGGAGGTCCGAAAAATCGAATTCACACTTGGTATCAGCAATCAACCTATCTTTGTCAACCAATGGGATTTTGCCCAGGTCGACAGGAGGCGGGAGAAAAGGATTCTCCTCTCCTTCTGCTTGTCTTGGATTTGGCACCATCTCTGCAACAGTACCTGCAATAAACACTAAGTTAGTGGGGTCGACTAACTGTGGATGAAGGTGACGGAAAATAAATGGATGTGTAAGAGGTAAATTTTCTGGTGTGATGGACGAATAGTGAATGAAGGGGGAAAATGGTAGTTTTATTTAAAATTGGGGTCGATTGGGTGCGGGAGACAGGTCAGCAGGATAATGGGTATGTTATCCCGTAATAAATCGACAACGGGCCACTTGAGGGTGAGATGGCAGGTGACGGTGGCCAAAACATACGGACGGGTGACGTGGAGGCTAGGGATTGGAGTAAAAAGTCGCAATAAGGGGTTGATCATGAGTGAAAAGGTAAGGGACTAACAACAGGGACTGACAACAGTTATGGGATGGGACACAACTCAGGAGCAAGTGGATCAAGTGGGAGATGACGTCCACGAGTGACGGGGGCTGTCAGATAGCAGATGGGGAATGGGGCTTCAGGACCAATAGGTTGATGCCACGTATGACTAGGGGCCCTCCAGAGGAGAATAACAATTCCATAGCCCCCCCTTTGGTTAAAAGTAGAACATCAAGGGGGTCCGAAAACCATCTTAAACCGTTGATCTGTGCACCTGTTTCCTGGCCGCAGATCTTAGTGCACCTTTTATCTCTCATTCCAGACCCCCCCCTCCATTAAAGGTAGAATGGACGGGAGGGTATGGAATCAAATCTAAGCCTTTGATTTCAGCGCTCGTCTCTGGGCCGTCCAGATGTGCGCAATTCTTATTACCAATTCTGGACCCCCCCCTCCCGGTTAAAGGCAGAATGGTTGGGGGGGTCTGGAATTCTCTGTGCGTCGTATATCTGGGCTCCACAATCTGGACCATTGAAAAGTGCATGGAGCATAAATCAGGAGCGGAGAAATATGTGCTGGGAAAACTTAGGATAAGTGCCTCTTACGGTTTTTTTCCCAAACTTTTCACATAGACACCACCAAGGGACTTCGACCAAACTATTCTTAGGCATTTGAGACATGGTATAACATTTTCATCAAGTTGGTTTCATTGGGGTGAAACAAATGAAGCAACTAACCTACATGCTAACCTATCTTCCTAGGACAATTAACCCGGATTAAACTGTTGGGTTAAGAAATTACTCTACCTAAGGGCTATCTGACCAGGATTAGACAGTCTGGTCAGATTTATTCACTAATCTAACCTAAGGGATATCTGACCAGGATTAGAAAGTCTGGTCAGATTTATTCACTAACCTACCAACATTAAATTTAAAAAGAACTTGGCCATGCTTGAGAGGTATGGCCAAGTTACTATTATTGCATGGGGATTTCATTTCAATTCTTTTATGCCCTCTTTTCTTTTTCTTCTTTTTCTTTTATTTTTTTTTTCTTTTTTCCTTTTTTCTTTTTTCTTTTTTCTTTTCTTTTCTTTTCTTTTTCCTTTTCTTTTTTCCAAATTATTTGCAAAATGAAAAATCATTTATCAACAAAAACACTGGATACAGATAATATCCCAGTCACCAGTTGATTCCCATAATTTATGGGGTGATAACACTTCCCATCCTCTTTTCTGCAATGAATCCCAAGTTAGGATTTTGTTCTCCAAAATCAACCAAAGGAACAATTTGATCTTGTAGGCTAGTTCCCATGACCACATCTATCTTCTCCACACTACTATCTATTGTGGCCAGAATTGTTTTTCCATGGCGTTATATACATTTTTTACCATGAGAAGACCCGACTGGTCACCACCAGTCCAGATTAAAGTATCTTCTCCAGTCTGTAGGTGGACACCTGAGTCAATAATCACCTTAACAAAAGAATGTCATTTAGTAGCCTCAAGTCCCGTAAGTCCTAGCTCCTCACTGTTTCTCCATTGATTTGTATTGTAACCCCTAGAAGACTATGTCTTATCTTGATACAAGTAACGTATATTTTTAATTTTTAGTGCCAACAAAAGATCCTGTGAAAGTAATGAAGTATTTCCAATTCCCAAGATATTTTCCAAGCTGATTAATACTAAATAACCATTCCCAGGCTTCCAACTTATCCAATGTGTAATGAGAGGCAGGGATTTCATCAAATTTTTCCATATCTGCGAGGCCAAGGGTTGCAAAACCATAGTCATTCTGATCCATGTAGCCACTGAGGTGTATGGAAGGTATTTTTCTTTTATCACCTGATTCCAGATCCCATCTTTCATCAGAATATGCCATAAGGAGTTTGCAGCTAATGCATGGTTGAAAATCAAGAGGTTCCTAAGACCCCAACTTCCTAAGTGTTTCGTCTTTGAAAGTATCTCCCAACTACAGAGATGTATACCATGTTATTTTCCACCACCCATCCAAAGAAAGTCAAAGATCAATTTTTGAATCTTTTTGAGGACAAAAACTGGGACAACCATGAGGGCCATCCAATATACAGATTGAGTTTCCAAGACCGCCTTTGCTAGAGTACATCGACCTTCAAGTGATAACCAACAGTTACACCAGTGTTTAATCCTATTTTCAAACTTTATGATAAGCCATTTCCAGTCTTCGAAAGAGTTTTTCTTAGCTTTTATGAAATACCCCAAATATCTAAAACCCACAGACAACTCCATAAAATTGTAAGAAAAATTTTCCTTATATCTCTCCAGAGATTCACCTTGTATCCTCGAGTGATGGAAAGTAGATTTATTAATATTTAATTTTAATCTTGAGGAAAAAAATAAATGTTACAATAAAGTTTTACTCACCAAACACTCTTCAATAGAAGCCTTTGTCATGATAAGAACATCATCGACAAATATAAGATGTAGAATTTTTAAAACCCTGGAGACCTTGACCCTAGTCAGGCTTCCCTCTGCGTGTCCTTTCTTCAGTAATAAACTAAAGATTTCCATAATAAGGATGAACAACAAGGGCGAGAGCGGGCACCCTTGACGTAGTCCACGTTCACAATGAAAAAATTGGGAGGTCTCACCATTTATCATAACAGTAAAGGAAGCACTAACAACACAACTCATAATCCAGTTTATAGAAGTGATAATAAATATTGTTTGTACCATAATTAGATGCAGGAAATCCCAACTTACACACTCATATGATTTTTTAAAATCCATCTTTAGTATAAGTGCTTTTTGTTTTTTTGCTTTGATGTTATGTAAACATTCTTGCATCATCCCAATGGCATCCAAGATATACCTTCCCTTCAAGAAACCAAGTTGTTCACTCGACAAAGCCCTCGAGAGGAAAGGTTTGATTCTATTTGCAATAACCTTGGATATCAACTTATAACATAAGTTACAGAGTGAAATGGGTCTGAAGTCCCCAAATGTCTGAGGATAATTCTCCTTTGGAATCAACGCCGGGAAGGTATAATTTAGTGAACCTTGTATCTTACCTCTGGTTCTAGAATCTTCAACTAGTTCCAACAATTCATGACCTACAACTTCAAAAAAATGAGTGAAAAACTCGACTATCCAGTCGTCCGGGCCTGCACTTTTATCTTTAGCAAATAGTTTTAAGATATCCCAGATTTCCTACTTCGTGGTCGGTCGGTAAATGAGCATGGAATCTTCCACATATACAAATCAAGGGAATAACCTGGATAAGTTTACTTGTTCCACCGGTGAAATAGGAGGGTTCGCTACAAACATCTTTTTAGAATATGTAGTGGCCTCTTTTTTAATTGCCTCTTGTCCTCTATGGTTATAACTAGATTCATCATTTATCTCCCAAATTTATTTATGATTCCTTCTAGCACTGGAAAATTTGTGAAAAAAAATGTATTTTGATCCCCACACTTCGGCTTGATCGCGTGGCTCTTTTGTCTCCAGTAATCCTTGTTGCGCCTCTTTTGTCACCTAAATAAGAAAAATAGAGGTGCTTACAAGCTTAGTTGGGTCAGCTAAGAAAGACAATTGTAGAGGAAAAGGGTTAGAGAAAGAAACATAAAAGAGAAAGATAAGAATTAAACTAAGAAATAAAAGAACAACTAAACTATTGAGCATAAGGACATAAGAACAAAAAACCAATAAGACTCATGTCACCAATGACAAGGATTATATCAGTGAAAGAAAACACCAAGAAGAAAGAGGACTTTGGGTCCCTTCCTCCTCCAAGGGAGGGTTGTTGGACCCCCACAACTAAGCTCTTCTTACAACTTTGAATGAGATGGTAAAAGAATCCCAAGCTAATCCACTCAAGAGGTGAGATGGATTGCCCAATGTATTGATGCTAGTATACTCTTGATGAGAAAAGAGGATTCCCCAAGAGAATAGTAGTAGAATAACCTTGCAAATGAATTCCTTGAAAATGAAGTGCACCCATGGCCTTGTTTTATAGCACCACTTTGAGGTATTTTGCAACCAGCTTATAGTGTGAAAAGAGGCTATTTAGGGCATTTTTAGGTCTTTGACTAGCCACCCAGTCGGATTCAGCCAAGAATTGGGTGTCAAATCAACTTGGAAGCTAAACCAAAAGTGGGTGGGAGGCCGATCAATCTCATAAATGCACCGTTCTCATATGTGCACGGCTTTTAGCGACCACAGTCGTGCATCATGCGCATGTGCGCTTTTCGTGCATTTCTGGATTGTGCATGTGCATGCGCGCCTTGTGTAGTCATAGCACACCTTAATTTTATCACTGGTAGTATAGTTTTGGACCTTTTGGAAATGTTTTTGTGGTAATTTTGGTCCATGGGTGACCTCATAACTGTTTGACGATGCTGGATTCCTGTAATCATTTGCAGACGAAATTTCAATGATAACAGATGCCTCCTGATGGATGAGGTTAGGAGCATACGTATAGCCGAAATTCATCAATTCTTCTTCTACTGAGAGTGTCGTTGTAAGAGAGAGCGATAGTGAGAATACCAAGAGTGACCCATTGGAGGGAGAAGGGAACCTGTAGGACCCAACCTTCCATGAGGTGTGTAAAAATACACTATGTACAAATGAGGCGGGCATGCCCCATGCTCGTGTCATGTAACTCAAAAATAATGGTGTTGTATAGTAACTGAAACAGAGTGTTGATGTAGACAACTATAGTGCCCTCGGGGAAGTTGTGATAAAGGAAGAGGGCCATTCTGAGGAGGAACATACTCTGAACAATAGGCAATGATACGTGTAAGGAGTATCACAGATTCTGTAGGCATTGATAGCCCGACCAAGTTCAAAGGTCTTCGGAAAATATATAAGAAATAACTGCAATAGTCGCAAAGTAAAACCCACCATAACATGAGAAAGTGTTAAAGTCAAATGTTATGGGGGTCAACGACATCAGGGAGAAATTTTGCTTCTCCCTGTGTCATCCGAGACCTCTCATTAGAAAGGTAATGAGATTCAAGATACCATCACCCTTCTGGAAACTGTGCTGATGTCGACAAAAGGGGGACGTGACTCCAAGAAGAAAAGGGCTTCGTCAAATCTACTAGGTGAGGTTAGGAACTGAGGAGGTACATGGAAGAAATCAATATGTATGAAGACTCAAGACTACCCTTGGTTGGGGGTATATGAGAAGTATAAGTGGCCGCAATCGTTCAACTGGGTCGAGTGTCATGGGGACAACAAGACATGGGATAAGTTGTTCTAGAGGCAGGACAAAGTGGACAAACTCAGAGAGCAGAGGTAAGTGGCATGTGGGATACTCAGAGTATATGGATGATGTCAACAAGAGTAGATGATAAGGAGTGCCCCAACCAAGGGCGACATGGGTTTCATTTGCCAAAAAAAAGGGAAGAAGGTCGCCAAAGGTGACGACAAAAAGATATGTAAATGATGGAAACAAAGGTTTTTTACAATTTATAAAGAATAATTTGGGATGAGTGTACAAATATAGAAACCGGTGCCCCAATGTAATATGGTTGAGCTGGTGAGGGCGCAATGTTCTTGGAGAACTGGTGGAGGTTGGGGGCCCCATGGGTGGGTTTCTGTATGAGGTAGATGGGATGGAGGGAAATTTGTGGAGGGGAAAATTGATCGTGGATGAAATGGAGGGTTAATGATACTGCAGAGGCACAGTCAAAAGAAACCTTGAAGAGATAACTTGGGAGTCTATTTGGGAAAGCTAGTAAAATGAGGAGAAGGAGTATGTGGTTGATTCACGACATGATGCAAGACTATCGGGACTCCCATCCCTAAAGGGTTGAAAAAACAACATGAGTGTCATAGTGCCGAAGGGTACTATGAATGGGACAACTCATGTGGGGGAGAGTGCTACCGGGTGACAGTACCCAAAATGAAATGGAGGTGTCAGTACTGTAGAGCTGGATATGGGGATCCTAAAGGCAAAATTCAGAGGGTGTGACTGGAGATGCAATTGAGATTCAGAGGGAATGATTACATGCCAGTGTTGATGATATACCTGAAGGGGTTGCGTTGATGTATGATGACCAAGTACCTGCACACATGAAAACCAAATACCCGACGTGAACAATATCTGAAGAGAATCGAACATACAAGCATTTATTTGATAATTTTGAGCATGAGCATGCGTACTTGGACAGGGTATGAAAAAATGGCGCCCTGGGGGCTAAGGATAAAAAATGGCCCAGGGACTATCTTGATGTAGATGACAGGATGTTGATCCTATGGATAAAGACGGATCGAAAAATGGACACCTGGAGCTCCCAGAATGGTGTTTGGAAGTTTGGCGGAAAGGCCTATATATAGTTGTAGGGCCCACATTGCCACCTCATTTTTATCTGCTGTCATAGTCATTGGATGAGAGATATTCAGAGAATATTTGGAGATTCTGGGAGAATGAGGCAGTCGATTCAGGACCAACGAGCTTCAGGTTAGTGGTCTTATCGTCCTACATAGAATCAGGTTTCCTATTTGTGGGCAGGGCCTGTACGGAGGGCCATACAGTGGGTTTTGTGGGTGTGGCCCCCCCAGTGCATGGGCGATCCAGAAATATGCGCGCATGTGTGCGCACCTATTCTCTGATAACCCGCACACGGGTGCGCACTAAGGGGAAAAAAGGCCCACATTGTATGCACACATGTTTGCTACACAACTGTGCATGGGTGCGCGACTATGCAGTGGATATGCACGCTGTGATGCGCGCTTGTTTTCGTGACAGGGACGCATGGAGGTGTCGTTGTATGGTGGACAAGCGCGCATTCATGCACGCCTGTGGGGTGAATAGGTGCGCATGTGTGCTTACCTGTGGGTTTAAACAACCGCGCCTTGGAGGAAAGGATAATGGGTGCAAAAACTCATCTTTCTTAGGGATTTTCATGTGTTTTGTGTCTGAGATGGCTGATCTAGGACTGTATTATGTGGTTGTAGGTAATCATTGGGACATTGTCGGTCCACTGGTGAGAGCGGGACTGGTCACAGCTGAGGGAGGCTGTGACTATTGAGGAGTTGACGGTTCATGCCACTTTGGCAGCCTGTGGGCTACTGAAGTTCTTCGAGTGCCCGTTGATATGGGCTCAGAAGTATCTTCTGCATTTTTTGATCTGGATGTGGACTCCATATCTACATTGTTTTATGGTGTAAGGATGTGTACTTTCTGACTAGGCTCCCTTTTTGGGGAATGCCCCTATCGGTGGAGCCTGTGCTACCTAGGGATGTTCAGTTAGCTACCTTGGGCCGGAGGTATTGCTCGAGGGAGAACTTCATGTCAAGCTCCATAGTGAGTATCGGGGCTATGGATGCTTTATTTCATCGCTGTGCAGCAACGATGATTGTGAGGGTATATGGGTCTCTCACAACTCAGCGGATCAGTGGTGGTCAACTGAGGATTATGGGGCGGGCATTGGCAGGAGAGAATTTTGCCTAGGGTTTGATGCTGCATGCCAAGATGGTAGGGAAACTGGATGGATGTCGGATGACGGACTCAAGGGACTTTGCCTTTGGGTCCATCTTGGTGGCCTAGTTTTTGGAGAGGGTGCTGATGTTGCGCCCTAGAGTTTTATTGGGCGTACCTAGTGTGCGAGAGCCACGACTGAGGCGGTGGTCGACGATTTTGATTCTCCATGGTGGTGGTGAGATTGGCCATTTTTTCATGGATGAGGTTGCACAGGTGTGGTGGCAGATGCCACAGATCATACTTCAGTATCCATACTGTGGGGTTGACTTCTAGGGTGATCCAGATATGGTGTTATCTCCAGGGGAGGTGTTCGACCACCGAGGTATGTTTGAGATTTTGATATGTTGATTTTTGAGATAGCATGACATGTGTATTATGTATATATGTTGATACTTCCATTTGGTTGTTTGTATGTGCAGATGTGGGACCTCATGGGCGTGAGGTTTAGTTGATGAGAGTGATAGCTCGGTAGGAGCCGATGAGACTGTCGCGGGGAGAGCTGCGGGCAGGAGAGAGATGTCAGCGTGAGGACATTGAGGCGAGACCAGTCGGTGATGAGAGAGCAGCTAGGAGACGCCATTTTGATGACCCTGGTTCCAGGCCATTGTATGCTCCTTCGGTGGAGGCCGGGGGAGATTTTGAGGATATTCACCGCCGCTTAGAGGCGGTGCTACAGGGAGTGCCTGAGGGCATGTGATCACGCATCCAGGACAAGGGCATCATGGAGCAGTGTGTAGGAGTGTCACTGACATGGAAGACCGTGGTGCGGCGAGCAGCAGTAGCAGGTGCTACGATGACTAGGTGGTTACCTCTAGGTCCGGAGGGACCGATAGTGGGTGGGCCACCACCGCCTAAGGGAGGGGCAAGAGGTGGTGCTCTAGAGGCACCATGAGTGTCGCTCTATGTATGTTTGTATTTTTGTATATAGGCTGGTGAGCCCATTTTGGTGTAGTGGCACCAGTTTTGTACGAAGATTCTTCACTGGCCTGCGGATTTTGTATACGATGTATTTATGTGTATGTAAACATTTTGATGGCACTGTTGACCGATTTATATATATATATATATATGAGTATACATTTTTGGGTCTTTGTGATGTTTACATGTCTGTTTTTTAATGTTATTTATGATGTCTAATCTATATATGATGTGAGAGGCTCTTGATGGTTTATGTGTGTGTAGAGATATCCTGGTGTGATATATGCCAATCGAGTATAATGTTAGCTAGGTTATCTGTAATTTGATTCAATTGTCTTGGAATATGTGTAAATGTATTGAAATCAAAATGTCGAGATAAAAGTCTAACTTGCAGGTATTTGCAAAAGAGGCAAGGATCGCGGACACGGTACACATTGTTGAGCTGGAGGAAAACTAGTTGGGAGTCAAGAAAGATGCTAAGGTAATGAATACGATGATGACGAGAATCGGCGAGGAGGCCAATGACGACAGTGTACTCGGCTTGGTTGTTGGTTGTTGAACCCAAACATATGCCGCTAGAGTGGAGCAGTTCATGTGAGGGGGAATACAGGGCCCAAGCTGCCGAAGCGAGATTTTGTGTCCAATGGCTGGCATCGTCGACATAACCGATGTGGTAGGCTGGTGGAGGAAGCATATATCAATAACACAAATGATAGTTTAGACATGAGGGATAAAAAAAATTACAAACACTATAAAAGAAATAACCTAAGGTAGAATGGCTATGCTTAGGCGTAAAATTTCTTTAAGTATAACCTGTTGATGGGTTCTTTGAGAGAGAGGCCTTCGAGGGAAGCCAAGATGTATGCGCCTTTGGTGAGGCAATGTTGGATAATGTATGGGCCATGCCATAGTGACTTGAATTTTCCATGACCGAGGGTATCATGAGCGATATCGTAAGCAAGGATGAGGTCACCTTCATGAAATGAGCAAAGGTTGACATGGCGATCAAAGGTGGCCTTTGACCATTTTTTGGCTACCTCATTGTTCTGTAATGAATATCGACGATCTTCATCCAGGGACTCTAAGTTCAGCAAACGCTGCTCCATTGGAGCAGTGTCGGGTAATAGCTCAATTGCAGTGCGTAAGGTGGGAATTTTGCACTCGATAGGAAGAGTGGCCTCGACCCCATGGACTAGATGAAATGGTGTGAAACCAATGGTTGTTTTCACAACCGTACGGTAAGCCCATAGCGCGGAAAATAACATATGATGTCAATTGGTCTTATGTTTGTTAACCGTGCATTGCAACATGGTCTTGAGGACCTTGTTAACTGCTTCGACCTATCCGTTAGCCTGAGGGTAATATGGTGAGGAAAACTCGTGGGAGAATTCCAACTGAGATGAGAGTTTGATGAAAATCTCATTCTCGAAATGTTTCCCATGATCAGAAACTAGTTGGAGTGGTACTCCAAAGCATGATATGACATGATTAAAGAAAAAATGTGTTGCAGTGTCAGCGATGTTGTTGAAGGTGGGCATGGCTTCAACCCATTTTGTGAAGTGATCAACTGTAACAACAATGTATTTGTGTCCATTGCTGGATGTGGGATTACAAGTCATGAAGTCGATGCCCCATTTACAAAAGGGGCCTGCAGTAATGACTGGGTGGAGAAGAGCAGGTGGTGCTCATGCTTTGTTGGCATAAATCTGACATTTATTGCATTGCTTCATGGCATGAATGTAATCGTGAAACAATGTAAGCCAAAAATAACCTGCTCGGATGATTTTCTGAGCAATGGACATCCCTGAGAGATGGCCCCCATATGTGTCTCTATGACAGTCATTCAAGACTCTATTGGCCTCGTCGATAGTCAAACATCGACGAAGTATGGTGTCGACCCCTCGCCAATATAAGATATCTTCGATGAGGAGATAGCGGGGGGCTTGGTGGAAAATACAATGGTGATCATCTCATGAGAGGTGGTTAATGAAATTTTGGGTTCATAAGTAGATGAGGAGGTCATCGTACCAAGGATCATCCGAAGTGATATAAAAGAGATGTTCATCAGGGAAGTCAGTATTGACGGGGGTACTTGTAGTATCAGAGGGGAAGGCTGTGACAAGTTCGGCGAGGACAAGATATTTCTTGCTCTTGGGTGTTGAAAATTCAAGATCATACTCCTGAAGGATAACGATCCATCGAGCAAATTTTCCATTAATTTGTCGACGACTGAGCAAGTATTGCATAGGGTTGGAATCTGCTATGAATTTAGTCATGCGAAGCAGAATGTAATGGCGCAGTTTCTGAACTGTGAGGACGACTGCAAGGGCTAGTTTCTCTTCATGATTATACTTCAAGGGTGGCCCTGAGAGGTTTTTACTAATGTAGTAAATGGAATTCTCACAATTGTCATCACCGATTTGAATGAGAACTCTTTCTACTGAGACAGTTGATGATGAGATGTAGAGGATATAGTCGTGATTATAGTTAGGTGAACTAATTTAAGGGGCGTTGGAGAGTGCCATTTTAATATCGTCGAACGATTTTTGGGCATGTTCATCCCAGTGAAATGGGATGTCGTGGCATAGTAAGCGAAGGAAACCGTGTGCTCGAGTGGCGTAGTCTGGGAAAAATCACCATAGAAAGTTAGCTTTTCCATGTAGGCTCTGGAGTTGGTGTAAATTCTAGGGGAGTGGAATTTCTGTGATGGCCTGGAATTTGAGGGGGTCCAAGGTAATACCACTTTGGGAAACAATGAATCCAAGTAGGCTCCCGATAGTGACACAGAACACGCACTTGAGGGGGTTCAAGCGAATGTTGTACTGACGACGCCGTTGGAAGATGATCCGTAAATCATCGAGATGATGGGTGCATTTTTTGGATCAAGTGGTGAGGTCGTCTAATTATGCAAGGATGATATGAGATAGACCGTAAAAAATGTATTTCATAGCCCGTTGGAAAGTTGCGCCAACGTTCTTTAGGCCAAAAGGAATGACATGATATGAAAAAGTACCCCAAGGGATGGTGAATGCAGTTTTGTATTGATCGGCTAGATGGATTTGGATTTGATTATAACCAGAGAAACCATCCATGAAGGACAGAGCCTCGTGGCCTGCGCAGTAATCGATAATTTGATCGATGAAAGGCATTGGAAAGTTGTCTTTGGGACAGGCGTGATTGAGATCGCGAAAGTCCGTGCATACACGGATAGTGCCCTATTTTTTGTTAACGAGTATAGGGTTGGAAACCCATGAGGTATATTCTATGAGGTAGATGAACCCAACTGCACGTAATTTCTCAATCTCGACTTTGATGGCCGCTGCTTTGGATGGGTGTAGCGGTCGTTGTTTTTGGTGAATTAGTGTGATATCAGGCCATGTGTCTATGCGATGTTCGACAATAGAGGGATCAAGGCCAGGCATCTCTGTGTATGACCAGGCAAAAATATCTCGATATTCTTGGAAGAGGGCTTTGTAGGCAATGATTTCTTAAGGAGTACATGTGGTGCCAATGGTGATTTCCTCGATGACTCCATTTTTTATGGAAATATCGATTTTGATAGTCAGGGAAATATTGGCCATGTTTCCTTCTTCAAAAGCATCAGAGGTAGGAATTGGGTTGTTGAACCAGTCAATATGCCCTGATGGGATAAAATCCTTGGTTTCGACTGCGTGTATGGGGTGTTGGTTAGGAAGCGTGAAGGCTTCCTGTGGAAATAAGAGCTCTCTGTGGTGTAGCGCATCCCATGGGTAGTCGGGGGTGTTTAATTCCTCGAGTATGTCCTCATCACAATGGAAGTGGCGGGAATACAAGGCATCTAAAAAAGTGATATCGGTGACTGACGCCATGTGGTTGTCCTTTGGGGATGAAGAAGTAGGGGGAACAACGTAATGAGATTGTCCTAAAATTTTGTCACTAGGTACCTTGGTCAAAGTGAGACATTTAGATTTTTGGCCTAAGAAATGGGTCATGGGTTGGATCCCATCCAAGAGGTGGGTGCCTCAAGGGGGTATGCACAGAACAACCGGACCTCGGCCTTCAACCCTTCACAGGTATCTCCCTTCCTTATGGTGTTAGGAACACTTGACTTGGAGGATTTTCAGTTCCCTATTTGACAACTTCTATTTGTTTTGACAATGTGAGAACTAGATAACAGGGATTTATTTGGATGCCTATCCCCGAAATCCTACCTAGATTAAAAAATTTCTTTTGGCACCTCATGTGGAGGAAAACTTAGTGAGTTTTTAGAAAAAATTTAGATGTGGTTTGTTTGAGAGATTGGGGGTGTGAGCCAATCTCATTAAAAAAAAAAGGGAGTGGATAGTTTCGTCAAAAAAAGGGTGGGGTGTTTCAGAATCCCTTTGGAAGAAACTTACTTTGACCTCCACATTTCGAGATGAAGACTATGTGAGTGATAAGTGACATTTGTGTGTGAATGAGTGAAAGTGTGCCAATGTTTTAATGAATTAGGTGTCACCTTGTTGCATGTGGACTTCGCTTGGTCCTTACAAGTGTTGATTACCTAATTAACTAAATGCCTTTGGTACAACCTTGTGTAATTCAAAAGTCCCTAGGAAGCTAGCATGTGGACATGTGGGTCCCCTTTAACTCCCTATTGTGATTTAATCTAAGAAATATTTGAAACTATCCTAGATTGTGATCATGTGGGCATGTATGGGCCCGTTACAAAACCTTTAAACTTCCTTAGTAATTTAATCTAAGAAAGTAAATTTCAACACTATCCTATGTTTGTAGCATGTGGGCATGTATGGGCCTATTACAATCTTGAGATGTGTTTGAAAAATAAACTAAGAGGAGTCCCAAAGGGGCTGTTGTCCTCTCCTAAAGGTTTTAGTCTTTTTAAAAGAGATGAAATTGTCCTACAACCTTTTTCTGATTCTCAAGGTCTCTTTGAGGCATGAGATAAGAGCATACTAAACGATTGTTATCAAACTTCTGGTCCCAATGCAAGTTTTATGTGATTACAAATGATTCCAACTTATACTTTTAGTCAAAGCAAGACATCCATGTGGAAAAATGAAAGAAAAAGAGGAAATAATGATTTTAAACCCCCTAAGTGCCTATGTGTTTTGACTAATCCATTTATATTGGAGAGGGAACTAAGTGTGGTGAAAATTACAACATGCATGAAATCATTTTTCAGAAGGCTAGGGGCCTTCCCCAAATCACAAAAAGCTTACAATGTGTATTTTTATGAACATGTGCGCAGGTCTCAGAGTAGACAGAGGCGCACTAAGAGCCTATGCACAAATCAAAATAGGATTTTGGGCGCAGGTGCACAAAACAACACTATAATTTTGGCGCACGTGTGCATGATGCACGACTGTGGGCCAATAAACCCATGCACAACTGACACACGGCCGTGAAGAAAATTCTGGAAGGAATTCTCTCAATTCAACTTTGAATTGGATGTTTTGCAGGTCGGCTTGGGTTGGTTAAGGTACCTCTAGGTTAAATAAATCAAAAGAAGAGCTAGAAAAACCCAAATGGGGTAGGAAATTGATACCTCTCCTCAGCGGAGTCGCCAATTTGTTGTGCCTCTTTTGTCACCTAAATGAGCAAAACAGATGTGCTTACAAGATTAGTTGGGTCAGCTAAGCAAGACAACTGTAAAGGAAAAGGGTTAGAGAAAGAAATATAAAAGAGCAAGATAAGAATTAAACTAAGAAATAAAAGAACAACTAAACTGTTGAGCATAAGGACAGAAGAACAAAAAACCAATAAGACTCATGTCACCAATGGCAAGGATTATATTAGTGAAAGAAAACACCAAGAAGAAAGACAACTTTGGGTCCCTTCTTCCTCCAAGGGAGGGCTCTTGGACCCCCACAACTAAGCTCTTCTTACAACTTTTAATGAAATGGTGAAAGAATCCCAAGCTAATCCACTCAAGAGGTGATATGGATTGCCCAATGTAATGATGCTAGTATACTCTTGATGAGAAAAGAGGATTCCCCAAGAGAATAGCAACAACATAACCTTGAAAATGAATTCCTTGAAAATGAAGTGCACCCATGGCCTTGTTTTATAGCACCACTTTGAGGTATTGTGCAACCATCTTATAGTGTGAAAAGAGGCTATTTAGGGCATTTTTAGGTCTTTGACCAGCCACCCAGTCAGATTCAGCTGAGATTTGGGTGTCAAATCAACTTGGAAGTTGAACTAGAAGTGGGTGGGAGGCTGACCAATCTCATAAATGCGTCGTTCTCAGATGTGCATGGCTTTTAGCGACCACAGTTGTGCATCGTGCACATGTGCACTTTTCGTGCATTTCTGGATCACGCATGTGCGCACGTGCCCTATGTAGTCATAGCGCACCTTAATTTTATCACTGGTTGTATAGTTTTGGACCTTTTAGAAATGATTTTGTGGTAATTTTGGTCCATGGGTGACCTCATAACTATTTGGCGATGATGTATTCCTGTAACCATTTGTGGACGAAATTTCAGTGATAACAATCCTCTTCAAGTAAAAGGATTTGATTATGCTCTTCCTCTAAGGCTTTCAAATGACAATCTATAGTAGTGTCCATCCCATCTCTCGATAGACCAGAGTAACCCACCCTAAGTTCCTCCTCCAAAGTTTCCATCTTAAGAAGCTTTGCACATCATTTGTGCCTAACCCAAGTTTTAATCTAAGCCTTTAGCACTTTTAGTTTCCACACAAATCTGTGTTGGATATCCGATTCCACCAGAAAACCAGTGTCCTTCCAAATTTATTTTACGATAGTTGAAAATTCCTCCTCTTCCATCCATGTTGGGTTTAACTTAAATGGATAAGCCACCGAAAACTGTTGTAAGTCAAATTGAGCTATCACTAGTGCATGGTCTGAGACGTAGGAAAGATCAACCCATGATCGGTACCTGCCCTCATCTTTTAATAAAATTTCCACAGCCAGGATATGGTCTAATATTTTTTCAATGCCTGCCCCCCAGTTCTTCCATTCCTCCATGTTGGCACTAGGCCATTTGGTACCAGGTCCACCAACTAATGGTCTTGCATCAAAAGTTCAAAATAATATGCAAGATTTTCCAGATGTGTCATCGCTCCCCATACCTCATCCACACTTGTAGTGAAATTCAAATCTCCTGCAAGAATCAATTTTTTAGCATCCAACAACCCATTCACCGCCATCCGATCCCAAAAACTTTGTCTCCCACTGCAGGGACCATATACATTAAGTAAATTAATAACTCTGTTGTTTTCTAAAGTGATACCAGTAAGTAAAATTCCCCACTGTAGAGTGAAGGATCCAGAACAAACTTGTTGGGGTCCCAAGTCACCAGGAGGCCACCCGAGTTTCCCACAGAGATAACATCACATGAATACCAGCTAGGAACAAACTTTAACATAAAATGACATGCCTTATCCTCTTATACAAGTGTCTCTTGTAAAAAAATGATGTCAGGTTTGACTTTACTAAGTAATCTATGCATGGAGGCCAATTTTAGGGATACCCCCAACCCTCTAATGTTTAAAGAGAGTAAGATCATGGTTTAGCCTATGCAAGGGATTTCATGCCTCTAAGCACCCCAGAGTCTGTAACAGTAGTAGTAGATGGGTCAGGTGTAGCAACAGAGAGGGTAGCCTTTTTGTGAGTGCTTCTCGCCTTTATAGTAGAAGTATCGAAACCCAAGCCCCTAGACCAAGAATAGCTAGTCCCAACCCCCCCAAAATGGTTCCTCGACTAACTAGTAAGTTCAGTGGAACCTGGAAGAGTAACAAAAGTTTTACCCTAAAAATTAGTAAGAGGGACAGAAACATCCACCTTGCGATGTAGTGGGACCAGTGAGTCCAGAGTATCCCCCAAATAGAATTCACCCGGTTCATTCTCCCTATAACCCGAGAGAATATAAGAATCATTTCCCCCCTCCTCAACCTCCAACCAATCTCCCTCGATATTCTCAACAACATAAAAAATGAGGGTTTTCATCCCAAGTAAGTAGATGGCAGTAGAAAATGTACACTTCCTAGTCTCCTCCTGAGGAAAGTTGACCCTGTGTGGGTCTTTTAGAACCCTGTCCCCCAAATGGAAATGTGGAAAATCATATTAGGTTGAGGAGGAAACCTTAGTAATCGACACATGTATACAGGTAGGATTTAAAGGCACAGTCCCCAACCATATAGTCGAGTCCAAAGCTAACTTTTCCCAACATGTAAGAGAATAAAAAAAACTGGGGCAAAATGCTTTTAGTTTACCTGTGAGTGTGTCGGAGCCCGAAAGTGTAGGAGAGTCTGAGGTATTAGCATGGTGGACTTCCCATTAAAATTAATCCATGCCAGGAGAGTCACATCTGGGCATCTTCTTGAGTTGTGAGTTTTCCGACTCCTCCTCCTCCACGGTATCCTGACAAGAGCTTCTTAAATGTCTAGTCTTACGACAAAATGTATAGCGGAAGGGGAGACCCAAGTAATCCAACCTCTGAGAAAACAACTGGTCTCTCCAATGTATATCGAGAGTCTCCAACAAACCTGAGTGGATATCAATCTCCACCAATATCCTTCCCAATGTTTTGTCAGGTGCACCAAGTGGTTGTTCGTCAACACTGATAAAATGATTGAGTGCATTCCCTATAGCTGTCAGAGCCTTAACACTCCAAATATTAAGTGGTAAGCCAGGTAGGAGAACCCACAAGTGCCTAAACTGAAAATATTCTTTTTCAGAATCAAAGGAAATCCTCCATTGTTTGAGCATCAATCTCCCCCTGTCATAAGACCACAACTTATCTAGAATCTTAGCTGCATCGTCCAACGAATGAAACTTGAAGCCAAACCAACCTCGCAGAAGGTAAAATAACTCTGGTGCATAACCCAAAATGGGTAGCCATTGTGTCTTTACCCAAGTAAAGAGAGGAGTGGTAGAACATCGACGTTAAGAAAACCTCTTGACTAGGGAATTCAGCGCTACGTTAACCACTTCCTCCAATCCAAGGTCATCTCCCATTACCATTTTCCATCGAGTTTGATTTGGAAGCCAAGATTTCCTTGTAGAAAATATCCATGGAGCAACTATACTAGCAACTCCAAAAGGTGGAGTAACAACATAGTCGGGACCTAGACGAACTCTACTATCAGAAATACACATAGTAGGATCCTGTGCAGAGCAACCCGAAACAAACTTCGCAAAAGGTGGTAAACCTTTACAACATATTGAATATGGAGTTAGAGGAATTATCGAATCCAGGGGCAATAACTCCTGATCGGAAAGGTGTACGGAGTTTAAATGAGTGGTAAGTGGATTAAAGAGGCATTCCTTCTCCCAATCCTCCTCATTAGCCACACTCATAAGTGTGTTGACGACAACTTCCATCATGGAGGCTACAAAAAAACAATAAGCAACTGCCACCTAGCTCCCACTGAGACCACCTCG
>ML796232.1:159169-182116 GCA_009831015.1 Picea engelmannii
CATAAAAGGATATCAATTTCATTGTATTAAATGATTACATTTTAATAAAAGTATATATTTTACATGAGTCCATTCAATCATTTTCTAATCATGTTTTTGTGTTTTCTTGTTTATTTAGAAAAAATATATGGTATCAAAACAGGGAAGAGTCTAGAAGTTTGAACTTGTATCAAGAGTTCTAGGTCTTTGAAAGACAAGGTTTCTACTCTTGTGATTTCAATAGTCTAAAATCCATAGAGCAGGTGCTAGTGTGAATACCTAAGGACTACTATCAGAAAAGATGGATCGAGGGATCACCAACATATATTTTCAAACTCTAGAAGACATGATTTCAACTCTCTTAGTTGAATCAAAGAGAACCATTGCATGTGATATAGAAGGTGATAAACCTAAGACAACATTATACCCAAGATATAGTTGTAGTATATCAGTTAAAGAAAATAGGGAGATGGAATGTCATTATTGTAAGAAAATGGGTCACATAGCCTGGAACTATAGATTTCGATCTAATAATTTTCTCAAGGGAAACCTCAAAGAAAAATCACATGAAGAAAATGTAGTCATTGTTGAAGATTCACCAAATACTGACAATGGTGATGACCTTACTAAATAAAGGCCATTTTGTGTATTTTAAGAAGTTCGGATCTTGAAAATAAAAGGGGATGTAATGTAGATAAGGCTTGGGATATATGGTGTAGTGTAGCTAGGGAGGTAATGGGAGGGGGGGGCGATATTGATAATAGTGGACATCATTCAGTGTAAGGTGGACTAGGTCCACTATATTATTAAATAAGGCCCACTATGGTAGTTAGATATGCTAGTGTGAACATAATAAATGTGAGAGAAGGCTTTTTAGAAGGTTCCTTCAATAGAATGTTCTTAGGTGGTATTATATAAGGAAGGTATGAGTAATGCAATGAGTAGAGTGAAGCATATTATTTTTTTTAGATCTAGGGGAATCAATAATTGGTTGGGATTACATGGGCGAGGCCTAGGTTCAAATCTAGTTGGCTACCACTATAAACCCTAGGCTAGTGCCAACAACCTGCAAGCGAGTACCTAGAAGGAAATGTATGATTTATTTTTGAAGTTGTATTTTCATAGTTATTGTGGAACATAACATTTGGTATTAGAGCACTTTCTTCGGCCAAAGAAAGGAAGAAATATTGGTTCTTTTGCATATTTTTTCAAGTCAAAAAGAGGGGCAACATATATCAAGATATATGGAGAAACTAAAGCTTCACATATTTTTCCTCAATATGTAATAGATAACCTAGTTATCATGGAAATATCATATCAAACAATTATATATGGTCTCAATGCCTCCTTATATAAACATGAAAAAAATTATGTCCACCTTATCATCTTTACATAGGACTATAATGTTAGAGATATTTCACACTCACACTTACCTAGTAGTTCTTTTTCCTAAGTTTACTAGCCTAAGTTGAGTGTGCCATTCATAGATGATAATATTCCCTCCTAAAATAAAGGCACCACTCCTCTTCGGTCATTATTCAATTGTACACCAGTTACACTAGTGAAGTTGAGTCATGCATGGAAACCTCAGTGTTATTGCCAAGTGTTGTTTGCTCACATTGGGATCATCACCAGCAAAGGTGCACTTACCTTGGGATCATCACCAGCAAAGGTGCACTTACCTTGGGATCATTTCCATGTGCATGTATTCCATGTGCATGTATTATATTCTCTCAACTTCACTTGTCTTCACTGGATAACTGATGACTGCATGGTTGGTTAACTAGGACTAGGTGGAAGATCATTCTGGTTTCTATCGGTGAGTGTATAGATTTCTCTAGATCACTACTATGGAACATTACTTCATCCATGTACAGTATACCATGCATATTATTCCATTCTCACATTGAATCAATATAATTCAATATTCTTTCTCTCTCTCTCTCAAGCTTTGTGTGAATTTATACGAGCTAGGTTCTCTATGTAGGTTTCACTAAAAATTCACATGGTATTAGAGCCCACTAGTTGCTAGGAAGAAGGCGCATATGCACTCATTTGTTGGTAGAAAAGATTGCAGAAGTTAGAAAGAATGTATTTTTCACCATCAACTCTTCTTACGCCACACAACTATTTCGAGTGGAAGCAAAAAATCCTACTTCAGTGTAGAGGTAGAGAATTTTACCAAATAACCATAGTTATAGAGACAAAACCTGTTATCACACATTATTGTATGGGGTGTTTTTTCCTTTGAATTTGGCCCTTGGGTGACAATATGCGAGAAAAGGGGATAAAAATCCACTAAATGTCACTTATCCTAAGTTTTTATGTCCAGGTGCATGTTGCTAAGGGTCACGTAGATCTGGGCAGCTGAGATCTAAATGCTTAGATCTAAAACGNGGTCTGAGTTGGTGGTTTTTTAGCACGATCCCCCCACTATCATGGTGCCTCCTCGTTAGCTCAGACCACTCCCCACTCAATACCTCTTACCACCTCCACCCCCCTCAGAGTAGACCGTTTACCGCCTACCTCTCCTGCCAACACCTGTCTTCCACTCACCTCACCCACTCGTGCCTGTCCCTTGGCACTATCATACCTCCCTATTACTGCCTTCCATGTGTATCCCACTCCCACTTCATGAAACATCTTCTTTCCACATCCCCCTCTCACCTCCTGACATGTGTCTTCCACTTCTCCTCCATGTCACCTTCGCCTGCTTCTTCCCCCCTTCAATTCCTCTCACCTCCTGACACCTGTTCCACTTCTCTCCATGTCACCTATGTCATGTCGTCATGTCCACCTCAGCCAATCACACACCACCAAAACCTCCCCTTTGCCTCCATGTTCTCTCCCTGCACTACATCACCCCACACCTTTACACCTCAGCGCCCATGCATACCCAGTAGCCTGTCGGTCACGCCCATCGCCTCATCCTCGTTAGCTCCATCCATGTCCGCTAGTCGAGTCCCTCTGTAAAGGTCCAACAAAGAAGAAAATGACCAAGGAGAAGCCACCACGTCTCCCAGGTGCTGAGTTTGACTTGGTTCATCCTAATCCCGATGAAGCAGTTATGAAGTGGGGGAGGTGGTTAGAGCATCATCTCCCCCATGAATGAAAAGTCAGAACCGTCTGACCGTGAAGGAAGACTGTCAGCTTAGGTGTTCCAATATCGTGTGCACAGAGACACTACGTGCACAGTCTGACAGAGAAGAGACTTAGAGGGAATCATATATTCAAGATCACATCTAATAGAGGAAGGCATGTGCAAAGGAGACTGGAGGTCCAGTCTAACTGAGAAGATGCAGTGCCATGGAAGATTTAGCACGCCTCTGCTAAGAATGGAATTTTTTTTGAGTATATAGATAGAGTTTTGTCATTTTGTAATGGTATTTGGTTGAACAAAGATCCCAATATGTAATTTTGTCCTACCAAAGTTGTTCTCTGGTTATGTAATCGATTTGAGACTTTCATGTTAATAGAAGTTCGCTTCCTTTATTTTTCATTTTTGTCCATAAAGTTATTTAAAACACTTGGGCATGGATGATCCAGTCGAGGATGGTCATATTGTTGTAATGGAGGTTTGATTATAACTATATCATGGTCATTTTTATTCATTTCCTTGTGCATTTGTTTCCTTCTCACATTGAATGGCTCAGGCATGGAGAATACAATCGATTTGTTGCAGTTGCAGGATGATGGAGGTTTGATCATACTGTAGTTGCGATTGTGTCCCTTGAAGACATATTTTAGTGTTTGAATTTGAGCTCAATAATGCTCTTGAGCTTGGGTTTTATTCTATGAGCTACTCGAAGGCCTGATGCCTAGAGAATTCTCCTTCACCCTTCTCTTAAGTCTTCCCTCTGCTCTCGCTTTAACTCGATTTCTCGACTGAAGTTAATGTGGCCCTCACTTCCCTGTGCATTTCCTACCTAGTTCTGTGTTGAACGTCTTTCATGTTGTTGAGTTTTGGCCATCGACCATCCACATTCAAACCAACATCCAACCTGTGACATAAATAACTAATGGGTACTAGGCTTACTCTCTCCACAATCGAAGAGTGACTTCTAGTGCTAACATTTATGGCACCGTTGTCGAGGAAAAATTGAAGATTTTCCTTGGGATTGAACGCCAAATATTACTGGTTCTGAAGGTGCATCAGAACTTAGTACATCAAGATTGCAATTGTGCACCTGGCGACTCCATGGGGTGACTCCACTAATTCGAAATGAACAAAATCCTGGCTCAGAGGTTTGGTCCTTTTAATTTTTTTGTTGTTCCTGGTTTTCCTAATGTTGTCCCTACTATGGATGAATGGGGCGATTATTTTCCCATATTTAGAGAACGTAAAGAGGACAACCCTGCTCGGCATATCCATGAGTTTCATGAACTCATGCATCAGTGGGAGATACATCATGAGGATGTTTTAATGAATATGTTCATTTTCTCATATTACAGGGATGTCCGTGAGTGGTATAAATCCTTGTCCCCTGCTAGCATCTCCTCCCTGGAATAGTTTCATGCAACATTTAATAAGCATTGTCAAAGGTATTATTCCTCTAAGTTAATCTGTCATAATTGTTGTGAGGAATGTGAAGGCCATGATCAAGATACAGCTATGTCTAATGAAGGCTGTGAGGATGAGGACCATGAGGAAGATGAAGATTCTTTGGGTGAAGTAATGAAACTGGTAAAATATCTCTCTGCCAAACTAGAAAGGTTGGAATCCAAAGAAAGCACAGAGGATTTTCCAGTCCTTGAGGCGGAGGTTCTTGGTAGCTCTACTAAGGATGATAATGAATATTTCATAACTGTAGAAGCCCTACATTCTGCTCCTGAGGTGCATGTTGTCCCTATCTTTGGTGATTATTTATATGAAGAGCAGCAGAGCCCCACATCGCAGTTTGTTGACCAGAGGAGTAGTCGGCCTGTATATGACAGCTACGAATCGGATTCTGAGCTGGATATGTGGGATTTCCAAGAACATACAATAGAGCCTTATCATCTGTTCACTAAAGAAAAATATTATGAGGGAATCATCCATCTTGGGCCTGTAGAAAACAAAGAGTAGAACTTTCCCATGGGTCCTGTTTATGATGATTATGAATTTGACCCTTGGGAGAGCCAAGAAGAAGAATTAGAAGAACCAGAGGACCAGCGGAAGGGGCATTTTGGTTCTTGTCCTGAGCTTGTAAGTGAGTATCCATCGCCTGAGAGAAGCTAGCCTACATCAGTTCCTCATCTGCTTGTGCCTACCAGTGATATTCAACCATGTGTGAGAAGTTGTGTGACAGAGTGAGATGCCTATTATAAATTTTATGGAGTTTGTTGCTTGTCCTATGAGCCTGTGAAGGAATACATGGAGTTGTATTTCCTTCATGTTTTGAAGCCACCCAAATTTATCTTAATCTCATCATTAGGAGGAAATTTGAAGAATGTAATCATTCTGCTGTCACGGTTGCATTCTCTGTTATCAGTCACTGACAAAGTAAAATAACTTCCAGTCAGGAAGTTACTTGAATGGCTATGGTGGAAATTTTCTTTCACCTAGCACCATGTAAAAATCAATTAGTTTAGGAATGTATATAAATAAGATCCTATGGAGCCCATGTGTGTTTGTTTTGTTTTTACTTATCGACTGGTATTCCTCAGCGGGGTATTTTGAGCTTGACTCCATAGCCTAATGCAAAAGGTGATTGGAACTGTAGAAGGAGATCTTAGAGCCTCGCGAGCAGGACTCTATCCTCCATGGAGCCTAATGTTATCACACATTATTGTATGGGGTGTTTTTTCCTTTGAATTTGGCCCTTGGGTGAAAATATGCGAGAAAAGGGGATAAAAACCCACTAAATGTAGCTTATCCTAAGTTTTTATGCCTGGGCGCATGGTTCTAAGGAGCATGTAGATATAGGCGGTTGATATCTGCGCGCTCAGATCTACAGCGCAGGATCCATATCAGACCCCCCTGACATTCTGCCTTTAACGAGGTGGGGGTCTGAGTTGGTGGTTTTTGAGCATAGGGCCCCCACTATCGTGGCACCTCCTCATTAATTCGACCCCCCCCCTTCGAGTAGACCACTTACCGCCTCTGCTTACCACCTACCTCTCTTGCCAAAACCTGTCTTACACTCACCTCACCCACTCACGCCTGTCCCCTGGCACTACCATACCTCCCTATTACTACCTTCCATGTGTATCCCACTCTCACTTCATGTCACATCTTCTTTCCACATCCCCCTCTCACCCCCCGACATGTCTCTTCCACTTCCCCTCCATGTCACCTTCGCCTGCTCCTTCCCCCCTTCGATTCTTCTCACCTCTCGACACCCATTCCACTTCTCTCCATGTCACCTTTGTCATGTCATCGTGTCCCCGTCGACCAATTACACACCACCATAGCCTCCCCTTTGCCTCCATGTCCTCTCCCTGCATTTCGTCACCTGACACCTTTACACCTCAGTTCCCATGCATACCCAGTAGCATGTCGGTCGCGCCCATCACCTCATCCTTGTCAGCTCCATCCACGTCCACCAGCCGAGTCCCTCTACAAAGTTCCAACGAAGCAATAGACGACCAAGGAGAGGCCGTCACATCTACCAGGTGCCTATTTTGACCTGGGTTGTCCTGATCCCGATGAAGCAGTTATGAAGTGGGGGAGGTGGTTGGAGCATCATCTCCCCCATGAATGAAAAGTCAGAACCATATGACCGTGAAGGTAGACTGTCAGCTCAGGTGTTATGAGATTGCATGCACAATATGACAAAGCAGAGACTCAGAGGGACTGGTAGAGTCAAGATCACGTCTGAAAGAGGAAGGCATGTGCAAAGGAGACTATAGGTCCAGTCTAACTGAGAAGACATCGCGCCATGGAAACTTGAGAACGCCTCTGCTAAGAATGGAGAAATTTTTGAGTATATAGATAGATTTTTGTAATTTTGTAATGGTCTTTGGTTGAGCAGAGATCCCAATCTGTAATTTTGTCCTGCTAGAGATATTCCTTGGTTATGTAATCGATTTGAGACTTTAAAGTTAATAGAAGTCAACTTCCTTTCTTTTTCATTTTTGTCCATAAATCTGTTTAAAATACTCAGGCATGGATGATCCAGTCGAGGATCGTCATACTGTTGTAATGTAGGTTTGATTATAGTGGTATCATGGTCAGTTTTATTCATTTCCTTGTGCATTTGTTTCCTTCTCACATTGAATGGCTCAGGAATGGAGGATCTAGTCGATTGTTGCAGTTGCAGGATGATGGAGGTTTGATCATACTGCATTTGCAACTGTGTCCCTTGCAGACATGTTTCGGTGTCTCAATTTGAGCTCAAGAATTATCTTGAGCTTGGGTTTTCGTCTATGAGCTGCTGGAAGGCCTAATGCCCATAGCAGTCTCCTTTACCCTTCTCTTTAGTATTCCCTCTGCTCTCGCTTTAACTCAATTTCCTGACTGAAGTTAATGTGTCCCTTACTTCCCTGTGCATTTCCTGCCCAGTTCTGTGTTGAACGTCTTTCATGTTGTTGATTTTTGTCCATTGACCATCCACATTCAAACCAACATCCAACCTATGACATAAACAACTGATGGGTATTGGGATTACTCTCTCCACAATTAGAGAGTGACTTCTAGTGCTAACATAACAAACATCAGCAATCGAAAAATCCAAATACTTTAACTGCATGGATGAGGTTTTCAATCTCATTTACATGTCAATGTGTCTCGAGCTATTGTTTCATATTGAATCTTGTGCTACTCCAAACGATATTTGGACCACTCTTGAAGGTATCTTTGAAAAACAAGATGAAATGAGAGGCCACATGCTTGAGATTGATTTGAATTCATTGGATCCTATAAGATTTGATAATATCTAGGACTTGTTTATGAAGTTCAAGTCCCTTCTTATTCAGATAAAGGGATGCAATGTTGACAAATATATGGAAGAAAAACATATGATCCTTTCCATTTTGTCAAAACTTGGTCTGGAGTATGCAGTATTTGTCTCAACATTCCATACAACGACGTTCACATTGGGAGAAACTTGAAAAATTCTGTCACTGGATTTGTTCATTGAGTCCCTAACGCATGAGAAATACAAGCTCGTCAAAATGGGAGCAATCAAGAGCTCGAAAGTGCATGCACTAGTTGTGCATGAGAGCATCAAATCCAATATGAATACCAAACAAAAATGAAAATGAAAGAAAGATCCTTAGCAAAGAAAGGACTCCAATTTCAAATCCTTTGATGACTCCTCCAACTCCAAAGGTGGAAAGGGAAAGAAAGGAAAGACAAAGTGTGGTTACTACAATAATGGCTACCACCTTGAATCATCATGCATGAGGAAGACAATAAAACTCATGGCACGTACACTCCTATAGAAAAACCTTGGGGACTTCATTATCAAGAATGCTAAGAAGAAGTCAGGTGACAAAGTGCCACAAAACAAAGGTAATTCTCATTCTTTGATTTCTATTCATTCATCTCCCGATGCATGGATCTTGGATTTAGGTGCATCCCACACATGCCATCCATGAAATATTTTTTATCATAATTAACAACATGCATGGGTCCTTCCATTCTCATGGGTGATGATACTCCAGTGGAGGTCATGGGACAAGGGAGAGTACAACTCCAACATGGAAGTTTCAATAATGTATTGCATGTTCCAAAAATTTCTATGAATCTACTCTTTGTTTATCAGATAGCGCATACATGCATAGGGGAAAAGGTGGAATTCACACCATATTCCATGACCATATATGATATGTATGAAATTCTTCTTTGTTGTGATTGATTATCTCATCTTTTTTCTGCCACTCCATCGCTTTAATTCTAAAGGATCCAACATTTGCATTACCTTGCCCTGTGAGGAAACCTAATAAAATCTATTCTCTGACCTCAAATCATAACAAAGACCCCATAGACTAATGGATGCGTGAGCAATATTTCAGCCATTTTTATAAAAAAAACCAACAGATTCCTATTAATTTAACTAGCCTAATATTTAAAATCCAAACATATCTAAATCTTACAGAGAGATCCCTCTCTGAAACTGGCAGGGCTAGATCCCAGTTAGGAAAGTGGTTGGATAACGTTACCTCTTCTAAATTTCTTCTACCTCCTGACAACCTCTATGAATTTATTGATCTTTAACATAGTGGCGACCATATTGGGGAATCGAACAAACTTGCCATCCTATGATTTCTTTTCCCTAGACAAAGAAAGTTTTATTTATGAACAAACCATACAATCTAGCTTAAAAAGAGATAAATGTCTAGAGGTTGTTAAATTTTGTATATATTTGTTTAGGTTTCGTAAAATTTAAAGTTCTGGATCCTAAAAGAATTCATACTAAATCTCATCCTGACCCAAAACCTGCAATAGCAGTAGACGATCCAGAAAATTTACTCAGTAGTCACAGTCCCCTTCATAGGTCCACTTCTCTCCCAAAAAAGCGTGTCGCTATTCAGGATCTTGAGTTTGACATATCTTTTGAGAAAATCCTGTTCAAACCAAATCTGATAGCTTTATAAGTGAAACACTCCTATATCAAACCATTTTACATCCCAGGACCCCTGAAATAGTTTCTCCCAGAGTAGAATTTGATTAACGCTTCCTTCAAGAATTCAAAAAGTTATAAGATCTAGTAGCAAATCTTGATCAAGATTTGTACCAAGATCACTTTCAACAGTCTGTAGAACTTTCTTCCCTGACTACTGCTACAACATCCATCAAACATCAAATAATTCACTCTACATATCCTTTCCCTACCTCTTCTACTTATTCTGTCACTTCTCCCCCAATCACACAAGTTGTTGTTCAACCTCCTCCACCAATCATGGAAGCAAGATATGCTCCCTTGGTGTTGGTCTCTCCCTTACATGCCATGCCCCAGGACTATCAAACCATAATTCCTCAGTTTGATGGTACTGGACCTCTTAATTCACAACAACATGTTGATAAGATGAATGATTATTTTGATTTGCAGGAAGTTGATGAAGCAGATGTCCAGATGAGACTTTTTGCACAAATTTTGACTGGAGAAGTCAAAAAATGGTTCAAATCTTTATGCCCTGCTACCATAGTTGACATTGCTTCTTTTCAGCGGATTTTTCTTGACATATGGGAGGTAAAGAAAAATCCTCTCCAGATTTTATCAGAATATGAGAATATCAAAAGGAATCAAGGGGAAACAGTGCAGGATTACTGCATTCGTTTCAACAATCTTTATAATGCAATTCTAGCTGATATTAAACCCCCACAAGGTTTGGCCTTAATCAAGTTCCCTGACAGATTTGATGTTGCTATGTCATATCAAATAAGGTAAAGGAATTATGTCACCCTATAAGACATGTAGAAAAGTGCAGTAAGTGTGGAAGAAAATCTATTAGCCATAAGAGCCAGACAAAGAACAGAGAGAAGGGTTACAATAAAAGAAGAGCCTTCCATGTCTTCTTTAGATGCTAAACTAGATTCCATAGTCAGAAGTATGGAGAGAATGATGGAAAGGCTAACCATCGCTGACAGGAATCCACCCAGGGAAAATCATCTTGCCCCTCAGATCAGAAATCCAAACTTCATAAGGAACCCTACCCAGATCAGGTAGAGAGATCCGAGAGATCAAAGAGAGAGAAGGGGGCATGATCAAAATATTAGACCACCTCTTAAGGAAAATTACGTTGATGATGGGGATGATATAATCGAGGATTTGGATGATACTCACATAAAACTCATGCATGTTCACGACGATGACTCCATTTTTATTACTCAGGAAGAACAAGAGCTTTTTCTCCTCTCGCAAACAAAGGTAAACGAGGAAGAAGAGGAAACAGAACAACAGGCCTTTGAGAATGCTATAATGGAGGTGCACAGACAATATAACTTAAGAAGCAAGAAGACTAATGACAACCCTACAAATAAGGCTATTGAAACAAAGAAAAAAACTGAGGCCAAGAAAACCTTAAATGCTTCTCTCAAGAAAGTCCCTGATAAGAATAATGCCAAATCTTCTACAAAAAGAAAGCCTGAACTTTCACAAAGATCAGATCAAATTGAGGTTTCATCTACTAATCAACCAAATACTTATACCCAAAGAAATACGATAGACAAACCAGAAGTGTAGAGCCAAAGAAAAAATTCCACTACTTATAGCCTCAAAGGGGAATTATCCAAATTGAAGATTCATATTCCCCTGTCCGAAATAATGAGAAAAAACTCTTACAGGTCGCAGGTGATCAAAGCAATAAGAATTGAACCAGAGATAGGTACAAAAACATTAAATATTGGATCAGGAACGCACTCTGACATCATAAATCTTACTGATGATCAACCTGAGTTGTTGTTCAGCCCTAAAGTTGATGGACAAACTGACAATGACATTGTTCCCCCTTTCTATATCAGTCTGAATATCCATGACAAAATCTTACACAACGCTATACCTTATTCTGGCGCCTCTCACAATATGATGCCCAAAGATGTGATGGAGAAGTTGGGGCTTGATGTCACTAGACCCTATAAGGACTTGCATTCTTTCGACTCTAACAAGGTCAAATGTATAGGGATAATTAAAGATTTATGTATCACCCTGGCTCAAATCCCAGCTAAAATCACGGTGATGGATATTGTGGTTGCAGACATTCCCCCAAAATATGGTATGTTATTATCCATATCTTGGGGAGATAAGTTGAAAGGCACTTTGCAGTTAGATATGTCTTATGCTACCATCCTGGTATTTGGATAACAGAGAAGACTGTACAGAGAGACTTTGATGAAGTATATGGTCAACAGTCAGGAAAAACCACACAACTACCCATTATACTTTGCACACTCTGATCTGGATTCATTCATATTATACAATTATGGCGACTTGGAAAATCAAATTTCGTAGTCAGAAGATGATGCACCTAACTTGCAAGAAGATAAAGCAATCACTGAGGTAAGAAACACTGCAATAGTAGAAAGTGATGAACTACCAGCCGATTTCTAGAGTATGGATTTTGATGGGGCTATGAGAAAAGAGGGAGATGGAGCTGGGGTTTGGTTACACTATCATAGAGAAAAATAATCAGAGAACCACTCTTATAAACTAAATTTCCAGTGCACCAACAACATAGCGGAGTACAAAGCCTTGCTACTCGGCCTGAAGTTATTGAAGAAGGTTGGTGCCAAAAATATTATGGTAAGAGGTGACTCTGAACTTGTCATTAAGAAAATCAAAGGTGAGTATTCAACTAAGAATCCTAGAATCAAAGCCTATAGAAATGTCATTTTAGATTTTTTAGAATGTTTCACTGAAATCGACTTGCAGGTAATGCCCATAAGCCAGAACATACTGGTAGATGGATTGGATACTTCGATAGCCACATGAAAAATACCTTTCAAAACAAATCGCCAATACACAGTAGAGGTGAAGTGCAGACCGACTGTTCTAGACAACATCAGATACTGGTAGGTATTTGGAAACGATGAACAAACTGAAGATTTCCTGCAGTCGAAGAATGAGTTTGAATGTACAAATATAGATATGAGAACGATGATGATAGTGTAAATAAATCAGTTTTTGAAAATGGTACTGTAAATAAAGTAGACTCAGATGAAATAAATGAAAATGATGAAGACTCTGATGTTTTGCATTTGAAAAACAATGTTTTACCTAGAGGTTTAATTACTTTAGAAGACCTGTTTGATTTTAATGATGTAGCGAAAAACCAAAGATAGAACCCATTGGGAGAGAGGTCGAAGAGTGAAATATAGGAACAGAGGAAAGACCCAAAATGATTAAATTATCTAAGTCTTTACCTCCAGAGAAAAAGCAGAAATACATTGATTTGTGCAAAGAATTCATAGATGTCTTTGCCTGGAGCTATGAATATTTAAAGGCTTACAACACCAGTATCATATGGCATAAAATTCCAATAAAAGAAGAACATAAACCTTTCAGACAGAAACTTAGGAGGATCAATCCCAAGTTACTACCCTTGATAGAAAAAGAGATTAAAAAAATGTATGATGCCAAAATTATAGTCCCCTTAAGATTTTCAAAATGGGTTTCTAATCTGGTTCCTACCAGGAAGAAGACATGTGAAATCAGGCTTTGCATTGATTTCTTAAACTTGAAGAAGGTTTCCCTCAAAGACAACTACCCTCTGCCTAAAATGGACCACATCTTACAAAATGTAGTTGGGTCCAGTAGGATCTCATTATTAGATGGTTTTTCAAGCTATAACTAAGTTCTTTTCCACCCAGATGACTAGGAGAAAACACCTTTCACCACACCCCGGGGAACTTTCATGTATGTGAAAATGCCCTTTGGTTTGATGAATGTTGGCGCCACTTTCCAAAGAGAAATGGATATTTCCTTTGTGGACGAGATTGGTAGGTTTATAGTCATATATCTAGACAATGTTACTGTCTACTCCAAATCAGACGAGGAACATTTACGACATCTTAGACGAGTGTTTGAGAAGTGCAGAAAATTTGGGATTTCAATAAATCCCAAGAAAACCCTTTTCGGTTTAGAAGAAGGCAATTTGTTGGGGCATATAATCTCTAAATATGGAATTAAATTAGACCCCAGCAGAATGGAAGCTATCCAAAAACTAGAACACCCTAGGAACATCAAAGAATTGCAATCATTCATTGGTAAAATAAATTTCCTGAGAAGATTCATACCCAATTTGGAAGAACTCCTCAGGAACATCACAAATATGCTAAAAAAAGACACCAAAATAAGATGGAGCACTGAATCTAAACAGTCATTTGAGAAAGTAAAACATGCACTTACACAAGCCCCATTTTTTATCATTCCAAATTTCACCAAAGACTTCTATGTGTTTTCTTTTGCATCTGAACACACCATTGCAACAATACTATTGCAGAAAAATAGTGAAGGGTATGAACAACCCATAGCCTTTTTCAGAAAGTCATTGAGAGATGTTGCACTGAACTATAATATAATGGAGAAACATTATTTTTCCCTAGTAAAGACAATAAAATATTTTAGGGTTTATATTCTCCATTCTCACACGATTTCTTATGTTCCAAATGCAGTGGTGAAGGATATTTTGACTCAAGATAATCCTTATGGTAGCAGAGGCAAGTGGATTTCTAACATTCTGGAATATGATATAGAAATAAAACCCACTAAACTAATCAAGGGTCAGGGTTTGGCCAAATTGATGGCGGGACCTAATTTTCATGCTTTAGGCATTAATTTTTTGGCTGCAGTTGACAAGCAGGAGGAGGAGGAGACTCCAAATGTAAAGGAGGTATTCTTAAACTCTCCTTGGTATGAAAACCTCATTTTTTCCCTTCATAATTTACAATATCCTCCTGGTCTAACTCAGACCAGAGCTAGATTTATTAAACTAAAAGCATTGAAATATTGTATTCTAGATGGAAACCTTACTGGAAAGATCTTAGGGGTATCTTACTTAATTTCTTACTAAAGGATGAAGTTGAAAAGGTATTACAGGATTTCCATGAAGGTGATTGTGGTGGACATCTTAGCTAAAAAACTTCTGCTAACAAGATCCTCAGAGCTGGTTTTTACTGGCCCACCTTGTTTGCAGACGTTCACAAAAAGGTAACTTCCTGCCACAAGTGTCTAGTATTCAAAGGAAAAAGGAGACTTTTTCCCCTACCCCTCAAACTTGTTTCAGTATGAGCCCCATTCCATCAATGGGGTCTGGAATTTATTGGCGAGATTCATCCACCCTCTTCCGACCAACATAAGTGGATCCTCACAGCCACAGACTACTTCACAAAGTGGATCAAAGTTATACCATGCAGGCTAGCCACTGAATTTGTCATCATTAAATTTTTGGAAACCAATATTCTATCTCGTTTTGGATGTCCTAGGAAAATCATAACTGACAATGAAACTTCCTTCAGATCCAAAAATCTTATAGATTTTTCCAGCCAATACCACATTACTTTGGGGCACTCCACAACTTATTACCCTCAAGGAAATGGGCTAGCTGAATCTTCAAATAAAAGTCTGGTGAATATCATTAAGAAAACGCTACAAGAGAACAAGAAGTCCTGGCATAATAAGTTATTTCATGTGCTCTGGGATGACAAACTGACCACCAAAAGATCAATTGGTATGTCTCCATACCAGTTGGTATATGGTACTGAGGCAATTTTCCATTTGTCTTTGGTTGTCTCTGTTATAAAACTGTTGCAGGAAGTGAAAGAAGATCCAAATGATACCCAAAGGAGAATAAACTGGATGATCCACTTACAATAGTCTAGAGAAGACGAGTATAACAAAACCCAGGTAATCCAAGAAAGTATCAAAAATATTTATGACAAGAGAACTAAAGAGGATGATTTTGACTTGGGTGATTTGGTGTTGAAGTGGGATTCCATAAATGAGGATAAGGGTAAACATGGAAAGTTTGATAGTTTGTGGAAAGGCCCATACACCATTCAGGCATATAGAGGAAATAACACATTTTTGCTCAAAATTAGTGATGGAACAGACCTGCCAGGCGGACCTGTAAATGGCAGGATGCTCAAGCATTATTTACCACCCCAATGAAGGTCCTAGTGATCCATTTCCATTGTACAAACCATTTCTTTTCATTCAGGTTATGTGTGGGTGTTGTTGATCAGATGGTTGAAGCTCGAAGAGAAGGCCCTAAGACACTGACTAGTGCCACCAAATTCGAAAAATAAAACAAATCAAGTTGCAGAAGAAGCACTAGAGAAAATATTTCAAGACATCAGAAAGCAGGTTCTTGGCACCTCACAAGGAGAGTACCATCCCCAGGTGGAGCCACTGTTATAACCCTATGTTTCATAGGATCAACTGGTGACTAGAATTTTTTACTCTTGTTGCATTTTTTGGTTGTAAATAATATTTCATTCTGCAAATGATTTACAAAAGAAAAGAAAAGAAAGAAAAAGAAAAGAAAATAAAGAAAAGAAAAAGAAAAGAAAATAAAGAAAATAAAAAGAAAAGGAAAAAGAATAAAAGAGGGTATGAAAAGAAAAAATGATAAAGCCCCATGCAATAAGAATGACTTGATTCATATAGTCTAACCATGGTCAATTTATTTTGAATTTATGCTGATAGGTTAGTGAATAAAACTTGGCTAAACAATTTAATCTTAGCCAAGATAGATAGGTTAGTGAATAAATTTGATCAAACAGTTTAAACTTGATCAAATAGTCCCAGGCTAAAGTAATTATTTAACCCAACAGTCTAATCTGGGTTAAATTTGCTAGGTGAATAGATTAGGACATAGGTTACTGTGCTTTCTTTTCAATAAAATAGACATGAAGTTGGCTAAATTCCTTGACTTGAGGAAAAACAATTGTGTTCTAACCCCTTGGTGACAAAAATGAAAAAGGAGTAGTGCAAAAAACCCACAAAAAGAGTGTTATCCTAAAGTTTTGATGTTATAAAGTGATTGGTTCTCTATGATTAAAAGGTGTGCTTAGATCAACGACAGAGAAAAAGGTGCTCATATATACAGCCCACAGATGATATCGGACCCCCTCGTCCATTATATATTTAATGGTGGGGGGGTGGGGGGTCCAGGCAAGAGGATTTTCCCCGGCGGGCCCCTCCTAACGTGGCAGACTCCCGTTATTTTGGACCCCCCCTCTCTATACCACTTACCACCTACCCCCCCCTTCGAACAAGATGCCAAACCACCTCTTCATAATGCTATTTGCTCTGCCACCACGTACCTTCCCCACTCACCTGTCATCCGTCACATCCCATCCACTTGTCATCCACTCACTACCCTCAACCTCGGCCCTATACACCTTTTACCCATTTATTACCCTCCACCTCATCCCCAATATACCCATTGGCCAATCAATGTAGGCAATCATAACCATTGGCTTGTTGACCCATCATCCTTTTCCCAACGGACAATCATTCATCCTTTTAATCCCGTTTTCACCATTGTCGTGCTGTGCATGATCCCAACATGGTCGAAGATTATTTTCTCCATCATCTTCAGTCAAAAATATCCATTAAACGCCGATAAACACAACTAACATTTTGCTTCAATTTGCAGGTATCAGTCAAGACAATGGCTCCCAAGTCCAAATCCACAGAGGTTGAAGAAAATCCCTTTCTCCCCCCTCCCGTTGATCTAGACCGAATTCCATTAGTCGACAAAGATCACTTAATTACAGAGCCGAAGTGCGAATTCAACTTCTTCGAATTGCACTTCTGGCTCAAAGATACATTTCTGGATTAGAGCATTGAGATTGGGCTCTGGGAGTCCAATCTCCCACTATACCTATTGCCCCAAGTATATCACTTCCCCGAATTCACCCTCAAGTGTCAAGCACACTATCTCCCCAATCAGAGAGCCATCGTTTCGTCATCTGGAGAGACCCTTTTCACCATTACATCTGAAGTCATAGACTAGATGATGCAGGTACCTAGAGACAAATCCCTTTCCATTTTTTTTCTTGAAGTGCTGACTGAATTATACCAGAAGTTGTATTTTCCCCAAAGAGCACAAATATTGGATCTTTTCCTCCCTGAAAGTGCCCAATTACCCAAGAAAAATCCCCCCTACCATTCCTCCATTTTCTCAAAGAAAGGTAACCAAATTATTTCCTCCATGTGTTGTCTACTCGGATATTATTCAGACGAGTGGGTGGATGAGCCCATCTTGGGTTTCCTATCCATTTTATCCACCGAAGAGAAGGCCACCACCTAGTTCAATTTCATCTAGTTTTTGGTCGATAATGTTCATGAGAAACTCTTCAGGTTTCCTACAGAAGGCATGTTCAGGTACTCATCAATATTGGCATACATGTTCATATTTTTTCAATCAGAGAAGTTTCTTTTCTTCATGCAGAAGCTCGACCCAGACAGAAAGCCAAAACCAGTCACATCCTGGAGGCCATTACTGAGAAAGAACTCGTCTGAGTTCTGTTTTAAGAAATTCATCGACCAGTTTTACCACCCAGTGGTTAGCATGTTAAGTGGACAGAAAGAACCTAGGATAAATGAAGAGATCTAAAGGATCTTGCACCTGTCAGACCTTGCAAAAACAAGATATTGGTATCTGTACAAGGACCACACAAAGATCAGAGTTTATGGATGTAAGTTGCCCCCCTATAAGTTGCCCAAATACTTGTCTGTCAGGATATTTGCTCTGGAATATATCGGGCAGATGATTAATTTAGACGACATTCATTTCATTGATTTTAAGAATAAACAACAGTTGAGGATCAAGGGACCTATAGGATCTTTTATTTGTAATAATAGAGTTGCAGGGGAAGAAGCCAACAAGATATTAAAAGAAATGAAGTTCATTCTCAGTTGTCCTTGGCAGTATGATCCCTTTGGATTTATCACAGAAACTAGATTGAAGAACAAAATTTTCCCCTATGCTCATGTGCCTAGACCAAAGATAGGGAAATTTGTGAACCAGACACAGTGGGAGGAAAACACTTTAATTAATACTGAGCCACAATCTTCTCCTTCCATATTTTTGCAAACAACTACTCCATAGGTACCAGTAGAGAAGAGGCCCAGGAAGGATGTATCCCCCTCAGTCACTGAAGTCTCAGCAGAAGACTTCCAAGTTTATAGGAAAATACCAAAGACCATTCATACACCTGACAGGTCTGGAGGAGAGGAGACTCATTCCACTACCATGGAGGGATAACTTTCACCACTGCCTTTAGGAAGCCAGCAAATGATTTCTACTTCTTCATCCATGAAGCAGACTGATACCACATTGACTAATAAGCCCTCACAAGAGTCTACAGAACTTATCATTTTTGAGAAATATAACTTGATTAAGAAGAAGAATGAAGAGCTTACTAGCAACACCTATGCACAATTTTGGAAGCAAACATCTACAACCCAGCATAGGTTTCTCTCTGATTTTGACACAGAAAAAGGGAGGATGCACATGGCATATTTGCAGGCACATGTGCCTCAACCCAAAACAATTTATGATTACAAAAGGTCAACATTTGAGTTTGATAGAAAAAATGTGAATCTAGCTTGTTAGCACAATAATTTGCAGCTAGAAGAGGCTTGCCTCTCCATAAGCAACTAAATAACCTATAAATAATATACAGACTTCTAGTACTTACTGTTAAGAGTTTTGGGTTTTCACAAAGAATTAATCCCTTCAACAGTAGTAGCGCAGACATTCTGTAGCGCTATGGCGCTACAAAATAGTCTATTTTTTATATTCCACCATTTTGCTACCCAAAATGTTGCTGAATCGCCTAAGACTGATGATGTTGCTACTACTCGAGGTTGCTACCCATTCTGCACATGTTCAAGTGAAGGTGTTGTGTATTATGATGGCACTACCTAAATTTTGATAGAACACACAGGCGAGTGCTACCAAATTTCTTGCAGAGACAAAGTTTGCACATATACACACCAGAGTGGTGCTACCTAAATTTGCAAACGAAATTTTGGTAGAAACCGAATTGTGCAGAGTTATTTTGCAAGGATGCTTCTACCCATTTTGAGTGACTAACTTAACATTTGGATTATGAACAAATGAGAAGGTATTTTTGAAAACTAGAGGATTTTTTTGTTCATCGCATACCAATAAACAAAAACCTCTTAGTTTTTCAAAATGTGCTATGGTTAGAGAGTTATTTGACAAAGAAGTGGTGCTACAGAATGTGCTACTGAAACTTTGTTTTAAGACTGTTGAACTGGCATTTTTGACCAGTTGACTTCCAGGAGGATTTCCGAGCGAAATAAGATGAGTTTTCAAAATACAATGGAGTTTATTGTCAATTGCAGACCCAAGAAAATTAACATCTTTCATTTTTCACACAGGTGTCATGGAATGAGAGATTCGAAAGAATCTTTGAGCCCTATGTTTTCAGTTTTCGTGATTTCCTGTTTGAGCCATGGTTTTGTGACACTTGTTGCGGACAGATGGAGATTAATTTAAAGAAACTAGGAGACATTTTTGTTCATAACGAGCTTATCTACAAAAACCATTCTCATATTTTACACATCTATTATGTTTTGAGAATTACAAGTGGAGTTTGGAAGCCTATTTTTCATAATTTTGCCTCCTGAAAAGAAGGAAATTAGTTAAAACGTGTCATTTTTTGTTTATAGTTGTTTCTATTTTGGGAAAGGGGTTGGAGTTTGAATGGGTAAGCTGGCAAGGACCTATATGGATATATATTCATTGTACAAGAGGGTAGGGGGGTTGGATTCATGAGAAAGAGAGATGAGAGAGCTGTAGGAGGCACTTTGCCTATGATCATTGTAACCCCGAGGGGCTTTTGTTTTTGTAAATATTTTTGTTATTGAAGGTTCATGATATCTGTGTTATCAAATTGTATCTCTTGTTTTATTTTCTAATTTGTCTTCTTACTTGAATGAATTGTACACCTTGAGGATCATGGTTTCCTTTGATTAATGGATTATTGAGCATCTGAGGATCTTATGTATCTTGCCTATTAGTCATTGTTTACATTCAAATACCTTGGATTCATTTATGGAGAGAGGGTCTCTGCTTTATGGATGTTCTTCTTTGTGTTATATTTTTCTTCCTCTATTTAAAAAACCTTTATCTAATATGCATATTGATTGCATTTAATGAGCAGGGTGTTTTCTTGACTCCATAGCCCAATGGTCCATCATTGATTTACAACAGCTTATTGTCCATTTCTTTTTGTTTTATTTTTCTTTATCCATAAAACCAATCAAGTCTTTTTATTTCTATGTTACCAAGCTTACTCTCATTTACAGTTTGGGAGTGACTCTTGGAGTGATAACACAGCTGATCAGATGGACCTGCACAAACAGACTGGAGAAATGATTTTCTCCACTCTGGCCAATACCTCCACGACTGCAACAAAGTTGCAGGTTTCCTTGAATAATGTCCAGACTTAGCTGAAGCTAGAGAAGGTGTCTTCTTTGGAAATATACAACAAGATAAAATCTCTAGAAGAAATAGTACTCAAAATTGGATATGATACATCCAATGTCAAAGCAGCGGAAGAGCTCCTCAAGAAGAAGAATGTTGACATAGCCTCCCTAAGGAAAAAACTGAAAATATCTTCTACAGAAGACCCACAGGCAAAGGAAATAACTGAGACTGAAAGCCAAAAGGAGGAAATGTTGAGATTAATCATGGAGCAAAATACGTAGATCAAGGATATGGAAGACGAGCTGGAGAAACTAGTCAAAGAAAAGGAGAAGAGTGTGTCCATGGTAGTCATTACACTGAATGCAGTCCCTCTTATAGGGGTCAGTACAACAACAATGACATCATCCACCACAGGGGAAATTCCAGCAGCAACCTCAGTGACATCTCCAGATGCAACAGAGAAATTGGCAAAAGCAATGGAAGACATGTCTCTGCAAGGGGCAGAAATCAGAAAACTACATGAAGAGATTCAAAATCTCAAAAAGTTGAAGTCTACATTCTAGGCTAGCTACAACACTGAGATGCATAAATTAAAAAGGCTCAAACAGGAACTGCAGCAGTTGCAGAAGGAAACAGTCATGGCTAAGACATTATCAGAGGCTAAGGAAAATATTTGGATGGACATCTGTCAATCAATGACAGAGATATTGCCCCTGATACAAATTATGTTTGAACAACATGAGCTGGTGTAGAGAGCCATACAAGCCATTGACAGGATAAAGGGCGAATTGGGAGAAATGTGTACATAGGAAAAAGATCATCAGATTCTTAAATTCTAAATCAAAAGAAGAGATGGAAGCCCAACAAATTGAGGACATGACTGAAACTATTCTTGAATTCAAGAAATTCTTGACCAAGAGGGGGTTGATGCTACAACTCAAGGAGATAGTTGAAACAATGGATGTTGCGGTACAGAGGTTTTTCAGCAAGGTTGACTCTCTACAGAAGAAAGGTCTTCCAAGTTTATTTGTGATCAATAACAAACTAATTACCCTCTCAGACTACAAACAAAATATCCTCACAGTGACAAAAGATGGGTCCAAGTTTGCAGGCATACAAGGAAACATCACAGGTGAAGCATTCTTGGAAACTCTGTAGTTGGACCTGAGCCTTCAACATGAGATAAAGTATCTCTTCATCACCAAGCCCACCTTCGCTAAGTACACAGAAACAAATTAAGTATACCGAAGGCTTCTCAAAGTTACTATTCCTAGTCAGCAGAGATGGGAATACCTGTGTGACTTGATCGACTAGATGGTGATGTGGACTTCCAAGTCAACACATGGAGCAGTTAAAGTCAAGTTGATGACTCACCAACAACCTTCCCTGAAATCAACACAAAGAATTCGACAAATCATTAGCATTTCCTACATTTCTATATTTTGTTATCTAGTTAGTTATATTTTCATTCTACCACATCTTAATCAAATACTTCATACTTTGAAGCATTGAGGGTTGATCTTTACACCCAAGCAAGTTGTAATATGTAATCATTTTGAAGAATATCTACCAGTAATAAAAAGGACGATTCACAGGATTCTTGCGTGTTGATGTTGGTGATGTTATTTCTCATTGTTTAATGTTTATCTTACTTCATTACCATTTTTTTTTATGTCTCTAGTCATTTAAAATAAGGTTAAGTGCATAATTTATCTTCGTATACTCTATTTCTGGATTTTAAAGATCCGAATGTTATTCTTCTGATATTGTGATAAAGAAATTCTTAAATGCTTCTTTGTTGTGATTGATTATCTCACCTTTTTTCTACCTCTCCATCGCTTTAATGCTAAAGGATCCAACATTTGCATTACCTTTCCCTGTGAGGAAACCTAATACATTTTTTTCTCTGATCTCAACTCATAACAAAGACCCCATAGCCCAATGGATGCGTGAGCAATATTTTAGCCATCTTTATAAAACAAAACAAGAGATTCCTATTAATTTAACTAGACTAATATTTAAAACCCTAAGATATATAAATCTTATAGATAGATCCCTCTCTGAAACTGGTAGGGCTAGATCCCAGTTTTGAAGTGGTTGGATAAATTTACCTCTGCTAAATTTCTTCTACCTCCT
>ML796233.1:0-24013 GCA_009831015.1 Picea engelmannii
TTACATATAATGTATAATAATAATAAAATATATAATTAAAAATTGAATTAAACATGTAGATCATAACAATTTTTTATCCCTTATCATGTATCTTTATCTCTTTTTATTTGTAGGTAAGAAATTTTAAGGCTCCTAATAGCTAATTGGATATAAATTTTACGGCTCCTAATAGTTAATTCAATTCTTAATATCTATTACAACAACAATTAATAACATGTAACATAGGATATAAAAAGATGACATAAAACTTAAATACATGTAATTAACCCACTTAAGAAAATTATTTAAAGAGGATAATTCATACAAATTAAAATATTTAATATTCTGAATATTAAATATTTTTATGTTTTTTTACTTGTTTCTTGATTAAGTTTGACAGTCATGCATCCTTATAGTATAGTAAAAAAATGTTGAATTATAGATTTTGAGATTTGTATTAATTACGGGAATATAAAAAAATATGACCAAAATATAATTAAGAGGAAGTTAAAATATCACAAAGATTTTATAAATGTTAATTGATATTATCATATCTATTTTTAATTATTCATTATGAACTTATGAACAAAACCAATATTCTCAAAATGAGGCCAAATTCTCAAATTGTACTTTCAAGTAAACTAGTTTGTAAAATTGTGATACAAAGTAAGGTTGAAGATTAATATAGTTTACTTTTAACTTGCCCAAACTTTAATTAATAACATAAGACATATCTTTACCCATTTTTATAACTTATTTACTTTTCTTGGTTAAGTTTGACATTCATGCATCCTTATAGTATAGTAAAAAAATGTTGAACTAGAGATTTTGACTTGTATTAATTATGGGAATATAAAAAAATCTGACCAAATTCCAATTAAGAGGAAGTCAAAATATCACAAAGATTTTATAAATTCTAATTTATCTTATCATAAATATTTTTAATTATTCATTATGAACTTATGAACAAAAGAAATATTTTCGAAATGAGGACCAATTTTCACATCGTACTTTCAAGTAAACTAGTTTGTAAAATTGTGATTTTTCCTCGGAAAAAAGCGTAATTTTATTCATCTGGAGAGACAAAATTACATTTTGTAGGTGTTAGTGGAGAAAATTCAAAAAAGAAGAAAAAGTGTGAGCGTTTTAACCCAAGAGACTAAGGAGCTCTTATCAGAACATATACAGAATTCTCCACAGGTACTAGAATAGCTCAGACTGTGTAGAACAATTTGTTACTAACCTGCCACATAGGCTTATAGGGTACATTATGGAAATTTAAGTGTTTAAAACAAAAAGGTCGATAAGGTTCCAAACTATACAAATCCAAAGCTGAAATAACTTGTAGGAGTAAAACATAATATTAAAGTTGTGCTTGTGCTTGAACTAGGTCTTCTATGAAAGGCTAGTGGTAGAATTTTTGTACTATATCCCCATTTGATTCTGAAAAGTGCCAAGAGAATCTGCTATTGTGTCCATGTTCCTGTAGACATGTCATAATACAAAAGTGTCAAAAGAAACCAGCATAGTAGAAATCTCCTCCAAAATGGTCAGCAGTATAATATTATGACATGATTGAATTTTTTGGACCCAATTTATGACATTCATGGAGTCACCGAAAACTTGGATGGAGTGGAGCCCTTGTTCAATGGTATATTTAAGTAACAGAAGCATATCCATGAGTTTATCATAGTTATTTGAACCTTTTCCCAACCCCATTTTTATTTTGAAAGAATTAGTCGAAAATATGCAGAACGGCCCTATCCCCTCCCCCACCCCCCCCCCAATAGAGGAGATTTCAAGAAGCACCATCAAAATAAGTCCAAGGAAAGGATGGGTCAATGGGTTCAGGATGAGAGGCATGGATGATAGACATATTATTTTCCTAGGTAAAGTGCTCAAGGATCGAGAGACTTTTGGGTGAAATATGTCCGGGAACTAATGCCTTCTCCTGAAAAATAGTCAAGTTCTTGGCCAGCCAAATACCCTAGTTGGTGATAAGAGGAAAATATTTTAGTTTCTTGTGGGTAGGGTCTTGTAGCCAATTTTCCCAAGTTGGTTCCAGTGAAGGCATGTTCCAATCACAAAGTTGTCTCAGGAACAGGAATGCTTCCCCCCAATATTTAAAAGTGAATGGGTAAGAGATTAGGATATTATAAATGGATTCATTTTCCACTTTGCAGAGAGGGCACCATCCAGTCCCCTTGACTTAACTCTTTGTCATCTTGTCTCGGGTGGAGACTTTGTTTTCCAGAGCATACCACATGAAAATATTTGGTTTTAAAGGGGCTTTGAGTTTCCATAGTATGATCCACCGCCAACATGGTTCTCTTTGAAGGAGATCAACATTAAGTTCTATGTAGCCCAATTTGGGAGTGTATACCCCATGTGAGGCGTTTTTCCAGACCAGTTCATCATCCCTATACAAGAGCTTAATGTGACCCTGTTGGAGTGTAAAAGTGTATTTGTCCTAATGTGATTTGTGTTCTCCCTCCAACTCAGGAGAAGCAGAGTTGTACCACCCTTGTTTCCAGATATTTGTGATTGATGGGTCAACAATTTTATTTAGTTTGTGGAAGCCTTGTTGGTGTAGGTGATCTAGTATGGCTTGTGGTAGAATATGAGAGTTTCCACTACCATACCACATATCTGTTCCAATGCATACTTCATCCCCCCTTCCTACTTTCCAATCCAAACCATCACCTATCACATGGAAGGATTTAACCACTGCCTTCCAAATGATTGAGAATCTTGAAAATTTATTTTCAGTCCTTCGAATCCATTTTCCCACTGATTTTGGCTTGATATATTTGTGAAACACCACTTGTATCCATAAGTTGGTAGTTGTAAATAGTCTCCAACAGACTTTGGCTGCTAAATATTTAGAGAAAATGAAAATTTTCTTTAGTCCCCATCCTCCCAACACCTTTGGACAAGCCAAGTATTCCCATTTTTTCCATGGCATGGTAAAGTTTTCCTTTGAGCCTGACCAAATGAAACGGAAGCATAACCATTGGATTTTTTCCAGAATCCCTTTGGGGATCCATGAGATATAAATCTAGTAAACTGGAATGGACTCAAGAATCTCTTTTGTCAATTTTAGTCTGCCTGCCCTAGAGAGCCACCAAAAAATCCAGACGTTTAATCTCTTTTTGAGTTTCTCCAGAAGCCACTACCAGTCACCTGAGAGATATTTGTTTGCCTTGAGCTGGAAGCCCAGATATTTTATCCCCAATTAAAGGTCCTGAAGAGGAAAGGGGAAGTGATTTCTATAAATGGTTGTTGTTGCAGCTTCCAATCTGATTAGGGTTAAAGAGGATTTGTTAGAATTAATAACCATCCTTGTAGTCACCCGAAAGAGTTGGAGAATATCAACTAATTTTTTTGCATCCCTGGGTCTTCCACTACAAAAAATTAGAACATCATATACAAATAGTAGATGAGTAATTCTATAGTCTTTGGAAGTATAAATCCCCTATAAGTCTCCTGAGGAGGTGGCCAATCCAATGGCCCTTCTTAACCCTTCTTCTACCAAGAGGAAGAGTAGAGGAGATAGGGGACATCCCTGCCTCAGTCCCCTTTCTGCGATAAAAAATGGAGAGGTTGTCCCATTTATAAGAACTGCAAAGGAGATAGAGGAGATGCAAGCCATTATCCATTTGATGAAGGGAACGTCAAACCCCAAATGAGTAAGAAGCAACCTGATGAAAGACCAACTAACTCGGTCAAAAGAATTTGAAAGATCGATTTTCATAATCTCCCCTTTTGACCTCGATGATCTAAGGTTTTGAAGTACTTCTTGAGCCACTCCAATGGCTTCATGAATCTGATGACCATCCAAGAACCCAAATTTTTCTTGTGAGATAACATCTAGGAGAATAGGTTTTAGGTGTCTTCCTATGATTTTTGCCACTATTTTGTAAATGCAATTGCAGAGGGAGATAGGCATGAACTCATCAAAGGAGAGGGGTTCATCCTTTTTTGTTATAAGAGCTAGAAAGGTTGAGTTGAAGGGAGCATGCATCATTCCATTCCGTCGGGATTCTTCAAACACATGGAGAAGATCAACTCCCAACATATCAAAAAAACCCATACAAAATTATATTGGCCACCCATCCGGCCCCGGACTCTTATCCTTCTAGAAGCTATGGAGTGTCTCCTTTAATTCATGTTCATTAACTTCCATGAAGAGTTATTTGTTATTTTCCTCTTCCACAAAGATGGGATAACAGAGGGAAATCCATACAATATTTGCAATATTTTTCATTTGATCTTCCTTATACAATAATTTGAAGTAGTTTTTTCCCATCTCCACAAATCCTTTGAATAAAGATACCCTTCTACCATCCTATTCATGCAGGTTCCAAATTGTATTTGAAGATTTTCGACCTTTCGGGAAAGCATGGAATAATTTTGTATTATCATCCCCTTTTCGAGCCAGATGGCCCTACTTTTTATTCTCCATGTCTCCTCTTGTTCATCCAGTAATTGTCTACATCGAGTTTCCAAGGTCTTTAGAGTTTCCCACGAGGTTTCAGTTAAGAACCCCATGTCTTTCGATTGGTAGAGAATATCAATTTGTTCTTCTATGTGCTTCAATTCTCTTTCCTCCCTTATTTTTTTTTCCCGATACCATGGGATTGCAAAATGTTTAATCCTTTTGAGGTTATCTACAAAGTGCAGGCCCACCAGTGAACTCGAGCTGGGGTCAAAAGGTCACCAATTGGACTTGACCAGGTCTAGAAAATTTTCATCTGAGAGCCAGGAAGAATTTAATTTGAAGGGAGATGGTGGCTTGATAGGCCCACAAGCCAATGCCATCCAAATCGATGAGTGATCAGATTATCCCCCCGAGTTGATCCCTTGTCTGACTTGAAAATTTGAGTCCACCAGTTTTTCTAAGACCAAAAAATGATCTAATCTCTTTGCAACTCTTGCATCCCCAGTTTTCATGTTTCTATAGGTCGGGCTAAGCCTCCAGGGAGCTATGTCCAGCAGGTTGTTAATAGATAGAAGATGTGTGAACATAGCAAAGAGGTGGTCAGGTCGCGCGTTAGGGCCCCAAACCTCCATCATTCCCAGAGAAAAGTTTAGATCTCCCCCAGGATGAGGTTATCAACCTTCAGTAGCTTCAGTTTGAAAATAAATTCTTAGAAGTTTTATTAATCTTGAGTGCCACCCAGTAATTATACCACCTGATCTTCCATTGACATAGATACCCTCAAAGTGATATCCTAGGAGCAGGGCTGCTAGAATGGTAGATACTATGGTAAAATCATCCATTATTTCTTGGAGCATAAGAACATCTGGTTGTTTTGTTATTATCAACCATTTCAGGGAAAATTTCTTGTGCAGGCTTTCCCTACCCCTATAGTTGAAGGAGAGAAATTTCATGGGGGGACCTCACTAGGGGTGTGCACGGCTCTAAGTGCCCCAAAAATGGACTTTTGACATCCAGAATCAATGTCAATTTGGGCACAAGATTGTGCCTTTGAAAGGAGGGAAGTTCTCCCACAACCTTTTTTATGGGTTAGGGTTTCTAGGTTAAGACCAAGCCCAAATTCCTTAGATGGAGGCACATGTATGGTCTTGTTCCTGATATGAAAAAGAATGGATATTTCCTCTGAGATTTCTAAAGAGAGCTCATCATTAGAGGCAAGGGAGGGAGGATCAGAAGAGGACAGTGGGAGAAGAGAAAGGGAGGATAGGGAGGGGAGGGAGACTTATGAGGGAGGTTTGGTCATAGAGGGGAAAGGGGAGTGAAGGTTTTGAAGTGGAGGGGGGCTATCAAGTTTAAGAAATTTGAAAGCCCGAAGAGGGTCCAGATTTGACAAAGGGATAGAGAGGTGCATATTCATAAATGCGTCAAAATAGGGAAAATGAAAATTACCTTGAGATAGTAGAGATGCCTGCATCAGTGTCCAAGTGGGGGCCCAACCCAAAACAAGCCATATAGAGTCTGGAGAAATACTACCTGATGTTTGTAGCATGCCAACTGATGTATTATCTGGAGTGTTCTAAGAGCCTAAAGAAGAGGATGTGGATGACGAATCTGAGCCCGCGGGGGAAGACAATCCCTGGAGTGCAGCAGCCTGAGGAGGTCGGGATGTATTTGATTGGCCACGATAAGGCTATGGGTAGTATTTTAATATATTCCCCTAGGCATGGAAGTTCCTACAGTGAAATGGGATACCCTCATAATCAAGTATTTGAGCCCTGGTTCAGCCCCTGTACGTTATGTTGAGTTATTTCCTCAGACCTCCCCTTATGTTTAAAGAGACCAAAATACGGGCCAGTGCCATATCACCTATCTCCCTGAAGGTGAAGTATGCATCCAAATAGAATCCCAACATATTCCTAATAGCTTGGAAAAAATTTAAATACCAAAGGTGAGGTGGAATCCCTAGAAGACGGACTGACATGGGAAAGGAATCCATTCACTCACTGGAGGCATCAAATGTTGGATCCTGGAGTTTTAAAATAATTGCGGAGGATTCAATGGTCCAAAATCCTATGAGAGCCTGAGAAGCCTACTCTGCTTCTGAAAAAATGATCAAAAACCATCCTTGAGAGAGACACTAAATCTAAGGATATGGGAACTGGATCGACCCCCAAGTAGAAATGACAAAAGATTTGAGGTTATTTTTAATAAAGTGGCATCCATAAACCTTCTCCACCACAGATTTACTAGCCATTTCTACCACTTTTTCCATTGAAATGTCTTCGCCCAAAATCAGATTTGAGGAGTCTGAAAAGACCCCTATAGTACACTTATTCTGCTTTCGGTGCTTGTTGATCAAGTGGGGATCCTAAACCTCAGAAATACTGAGAGGTTCTAAGACAACAAAAAATCATTCTAATGTGTTGTCCCATCCATTGAGGTTTGATGGAACAAGATAAGGGGCTATGAAACCCTCTTGTGAACCCCCACCAGGAGGATCAAAGTACAGTCCCAAACCCAAGTCAAGAAAATGGCAAGAGCCCGGAAAGGAGGCATATATATCTTGAAGCCCTTGTAGAAGAGGCATCGATACAACATCCGCCGAAAGAGGTCCACCATAGGAGGAAGAAAATTGCGGGAGCTATGGGAAGAAATTTGGGACATATGGATTTGGGAAGTCCCACGAGAAAGAGGAAGGGAGTGGTGAACCCATCGAGGCTAGTGGATAAGAAACCCCATAACATGTCACTAAGTCCTCAAAGCCCCATAGGGAAAAGGGAGAGGAGGTCAGGGTCCCCAAGGTACAAACTCTGATGGAAAAACCAATTGTGAGCTACGGCAAAATATGTTTGATAGAAGTCGAGACTGGTGTCGTAGCCTAAGAAGAAGGAGGATAGGAAGAAGAAACGCATGAAGCCTCCCCCCATATTGACACCACATCATTTGTCGGGAAGAGCCTGGTGGAAACAAGAGAAGGGTTGCCAGCTGGTGGGAACCAATGGAGGGGTTCAGAGGGGTCCAACAAGTAATCCACCTCCTCCTCATAGGTAGCCATGAATCAAGAGGAGCAACGAGGAGGGGGACTTGACCCTATCAAACGAACGCTATTAGGAAGTGTTCACTATCATACCTCCATGGGAAGTGTAGGGCGAGGGAGAGAAGAAAAGGGGGTCAGTTTGCAGTAGAAAGAAAACCGTAGAGCCATCAGTTTGTAAAATTGTGATACAAAATAAGGTTGAAAATTAATATAATTTACTTTTAACTTTCCCAAACTTTAATTAATAACATAAGACATATCTTTACCCATTTTTATAACTTATTTACTTTTCAAGATCTCTTAACTACAAAAAAATGATAAACTTGGTATTTTCATTTTCATCATGTTCAAATATAAAAATGACAACATAATAACTTAATTAGATCTGTTGTAATCTAACCTATTTAAATCTATCATTTTTACTATATACAGTTAATACATCCATTTCTAAAAGTAAGGTATAAGCAACTTTGTTGCTAATTTCACCTGTTTTAGACATGAGTACTTTATTTTAGATATATTCAAAAATAAATTACTTAATTAAGAGTACTTTACTTTATGGAGAAAATTATATAACATGACCTAACATCAACATCAACATATAAATTAATTACATCAACGTGAACAAAAATATGTTTTATATATATATATGGACAAATAAAATAATTGTTATAATGTACATATCTAGTCAACACCACAAATAACTGCTATAACTACATATCTATTGGTAGTCTCTCAGGAGAAGCATGTTGTGGAGGAATAGGTGATGTGCCCTGCTCATCTGGGTGAATTGAAAGAGGAGGAGGAGGAAGTACTGAAGAAGAATCTCCATGATTGCCTGCACCCTAATCAACATCAGCACCCAGAGGAGGAGGAGGAGGAGGTACTGAAGCAGAAGCACCATGATCACCACCCTAATTAACATTAGCACTTGGAAGAGGAGGAGGAGGTATTGAAGCAGAAGCACTGACATCACCACCCTAATGATCAAGATCACCACCCGCATCATCATCAATACTGGAGGAAGCACCATCCCTCATTCCTACCAGTAACCTGCTAGCTCCAACGATATGATGCATAAGAGATGTCATATCGCGCAAAAATTCCGTCCAGAGTTGTAATATATCAGGATCAGCCCTCATGTCTCGCATCTAGACAAGGCAGACTCCCGTGCCAACCAAAACTACACTTAATCTGTCACACACCTCCATCCTATATCCGGAATCGGGCCTACGTCGCATGCCAGGTGGTATATGCGGCTGAGGACCCTGACCCACCCCGGCCTCAATCATCTTCTCATTTGCATCAGGTGGCGTGATAGGATGCATGTCCCCAACAAATGTGTCAATATATACAAAATATAACACAAGTTAATAATTAGTCGACAATTTCATTAAACAATTTAATAAAATACGTTAACGAACATGCTAGAATAAAACTTATTCGAATTAAGTAAGACAATAAAATGAAAGTACAAGATCAATTTAAATATTACCTCGATCATCCACTGACTCATATACTGTGAAGAGGATATTGGGATATCCTTGCCAATCCATCCCCGTGTAATGGCACGACACCATCATGAACACGTGATCTGCCTCAATGGCTAATAGTTGAAGTGCCTCCCTAAAAATCCTAGATGGAATATCGGGCATGCCCCTCATGGGTATCATCTTTCCCCACATGTGCATCCGCACCTCGATCATTAGCCTAGAAGGTCGACAGAAAAAAATAGGTCTCGTCTCTGGAAACATCTAAAAAAAAATAGCTTTGAATCAAATGGGAATTTCTCCCTCCCATTTATCATAGCATGGCATCTATCCATTGCTATACAAAAATGCCTCAAGAAAATGGCAGACCACCTAATAAGTTGTGGCCTATGTATCAAAGAATCAACATAACATAAAAGTGTGAAACTAATGTGTTGACCATCACTAGTAAAGTGTGAAATGGTCGAAAGTACCAGTTAGAGGTGGCTAACGTCCTATGCACTGAATGAGGTGATACGTAATTTTCCACCAGCCACTTGGAAATCACCAGAAGAAGGTATATCATGTGCAATATACCTCTAATAGTAGGAAAGTTGACTCTCAGTTGAAACACCCACTGGGACATCAGGAAACTAGGGAAAATCCTCCCCTCTCCTAGATAGCCTAGTGATAAAATACATATCCTTAGGATGGTACTACTGATGAGGACAAACTTTGAATGCCTGTTGATGGGAATACCATCGACGGATCAGCTTCGCAAGAAAGAAAAAATTCTCTTTCAGGGATGTAGCCTCCTCATAGTACTTGAGGAGGCATGCATTCCTCAAGAGGACCTGCGTAGATGCAGTACTAGGCTGAGGTTACAAATCCATCTCCCTATCTCTAACCTCCCACTGCCAAACCATATTGTACTGGTCCACTCTCTGTTGCTTCTCCTGATCCATGCATTGACATATCTACATAATAATCAACATAATACATAAGAACACAACTTTTTTTCAGTAAATAATAAAGTTATTTTAAAATATGAAAACTTGAATGTTTTTCAAAAAAAAAAAAAATCAACCTTGAATGCACCTGTAAAATAGTCACGCACCGCCCACAGTGCGCACACATATCCTACACACCGCATGAAAAATGTAATTTATTTTAGGGAGTGCATATTAATTATCAACGCATTGGCGCACCCCATTGTATACAACACACAATGAAATCTCGGTGCATCTAGATACTACAATGCCCCAGTGCATTCCATTCATCATGATGCACTGCTTAAAATAGACACTCATTTTAAATGGTGCACCAAATCCATGCTTGAGCACCATTATGTTCTGTATAATACATGCACTAATTGAAAAACAAAATAATGTCCAAAGTATGTATTTTATTGTGTATGCTTCGGTGCGTTAACTATCAAGGATACATCGCTTGAACAACTATCTCTTTTTAATGATGCGTATATTTTTATGAATGCATTGGTGCGTTCACTATAAAAAATGCATCGTTTAATGGAAACTATTTATTTTCGATGGTGTGTCGTTTATTATGAACGCACCATTGTGTTCATTATAAACAATGCATTGGTGTGTTTATTAGGAATGCATCCACGAAAATAAATAGTTTTCATTAAACAGTGTGTATAGTTTTATGAACGCACCGATGCGTTCACTATAAACAATGCACCGTTTAATGGAAACTATTTATATTCGACTGTATGTCATTTATTGTGAACGCACTTGTGCGTCATTTATAAGTACACACCGGTGCACTCCATATAACGACGCGTCAGAGAAAATGAACTATACATTTTCAGTGCACCCTATAAAATTTACAGGGTGCATTGAGCACGGTGCGAGCCAAACGGCTCGAATGCATAGCGTACAAAAAGAAATGAAAAACAATGCAATTTTTACTCAATTTCACAATTTAATCTGGTAAAAATATAATGTATAAATAAATAGAGAATTTACCCAAACATTTTCTTGTCAAGGAGGCATGGTTGGGATGTAGTGAAAAAAATGAAATTTTCCCACGGTATGGAAAAATTGGAATCCCACATACCGAGCACTAAACGGAAACAAATAAAGCAATGGAACCACTAACAATAGTGTGCTTATTTTGGGAAAATGTGGAACCAATACTTGAGATCTTATCTGCACTGTAAATCGTAAAAGTGGTTTTTTATCACTAGTTATTTTTTTATTTACGTTTATTTCAGTGCGCTCGCTTTAAGCGCACTGGTGCTCACCACTGAAAACAATGAACCATTTTTTTTAAAAACCCTATGACGGTGCACCATATGGAACACATCAGTGCGCCTAGAGGCCAAAGGCGCATCGTTATGCATTTAAAAAAACAAACAAAGACCGTGCACTTGTTTGTTGTGCACTAGTGCGCCCGTTTCTTTTGCACTGATGCTCATGAGATTCTTTTATATGATGTGCACCATCATTTTTATTTTTTATATATAAATATGCAATGATGCACCATTGTTTATTTTCACTAATGAGTTGATTTCTGGTGATGCACCACTACAAACAATGCTTTTTTTCAAAAAAACCCTGCGACGATGCACCAGTTTGGAACGCACTAGTCTACCCAATGGACAACGACACACTGGTATGCATTTTTAAAAGGAAAAATGTAAAGAAGGTTCACCTGTTTGTTGTGCACTAGTGTGCCCATGTCATGCGCACAGGTGCTTGCAAGCTACTTTTATATGATGCGCATCGGTGCTTGTGAGCTACTTTTATATGATGTGCACCGTTGTTTTCTGTTTTTTTTAAATAACTCTACAATGGTGCACCATTATCTATTAGCACTGGTGCATTTTTTCTGGTGGTGCATTGATGCGATATAGTCTTATAAACGCATCGTTAAAAAAACTTTCACTAAAACATATGCCCGTGCACCTCCGCTAGTGACCTCCGCTACAGATGGATTTTGGGTCTATGTTTATAGGGGCTTTGATCCAAGTGGATATTGGTGGCCACTCGCCTATTCCACTTGGACCCACACCATTGTTTCTTTCAGTTTTTCAGTTTTCTTAATTGTAGCACAATTTACTATTTTTAGTAGTTCTTCGGGTCCTAAACTTCTGGACCTGTTTTGAGGCCCTAAACGGAATTTTTTGGGAATGAATGTTGCGACGAATATGAGTCCGTTGCAGACTCGATATTCGCTGTCAGCAGTGTAGTCCTCGGATAGATATTTCTAACAATGTATCATGGGCGTCAAACAAAGATAGTATGCCAAAGTTACGACCCCGATAAATTGATGTACCAATTTACCCCAACAGGGGCCATATTCTATCATTTCATCTCCTAGGGTTAGGTTTTTGGATGTTTAGGGTTTTCCATTGTTTCTCAGTAATATATAGGCCTTCGAGCCTCATTGTAACAGGCAGTTCAGAGGCCAGTAGCCACCACATCTCTTCTCAGAGATAAGCTACCAGCACCCTAGCTAGTTTATTTCCATTCTGTCTGTAAGCATTTTTCAGTCATTTGTTATTAATGAAATGAAGTCTTATTTCCATTGCATCTCTTCGTTTATGTGTATTTCTGTATTTCATTGTGTTCCTACATAAATCCGGATCAGGCTTCCACAAAAACCTCTTCTATAGGGTCTTTCCCTTGTAGTGAACTATGGATTAAGCCGAACAACAATTTCATCCCAAGGGAAGATTAAAGTTGATCTAGGTAGTGGAATCGATTATGGTGGAGAATTGAAGTCTGTAGGAGTGATAAATTCATCTTAATGGCTAGAAATGAATTGAAATAGAAACTCTCTGTATAAGTGCAATAGTTAAGTGATAACAATCATGGATCTCCAATTCAGAAATAAATGGATGGAGGTGATCTTAGAGTTGTTCAAACTCATTGGAATATAGTGGAAAATGGTATTGTGTATATAATTTAATAGGAAACTACAAATTAGCTAAGAAATGAAGTAAGAAATAAAGTTTGATCATACAACTAGTATTTCATACAGTAATTTAAGCACATCATAAGACAAATATTTTACTCTGGAAACCAAATTGGAAAAACTAGCTTCGAACGGGACTTAGTTTCTTCATTCTGGTAACCTTTGGTTACAATGCAGTTGATGTTCTTTGTGCATATTCCTCTCCTTGGCCAAAAGACCCATTTGAGAATGAGAGTGAAGGAATAAATAGGGAGAGCTTGGGGTAAAGGAAGGCCAATAGACATGGCCTCTCACTTCCCATTCCTCAACCTTCTCTCCTACTTATTTTTCATTTTTTATCTTTTAATTATCATAATTTTCCTTCTCATCAACAATTATTGGTTTACAATGTTTTCTAACCTTCGTTAATTTCCAAATTCCACTGCAAGTACTCATTCTTATTCCCATTTGTCAGTTTGGATCAAAATATATCATAAATTCAATGAGATCATCCAAGTATAAATAAAATTTGGACTTACTGTATATTGCAAGTGAGAAATTAATGAACTTGAAACAATAAGGAATAACTTAAATATGAAAAGTTGGTCATTCAATACAATCATCCTTTTCCCCTACATTTGAGCTAAAAACATAATAAATACATGTCTAGATTCTTAAAAGAAAGTTTGAGATACTTGTAACATTATAAAAACACATCTGAGGTATTTTTAAGTAATTGATGTGTATGTACAGACTGAATGCACTAGTGCACTTCTATTTTCATTGTAAGTTTTGTATTCAATGTGTTTAATTCAACATAGTGCATCAATGTGCTTAAGTACGTAATTCACACCACAAACCAAATTAAAAAAAAGTGTGCATTTATTATCAACATGTGAAAATATTAATTAAAAAAATGAGTGGGGGATTCATTTTGTAAAAGTAAGTTCATAAGAGAAAACCCTAGTCCCTATTTCGTACTTTTTCCAAAAGTTAGAGGGAAGACTTGTGTAAGAGATATTTACCATTGAAGACTTTGGAAGGGGCCATCAGAAAAAATGTGAGGTAAAAAATGGACCTCAAAACAATATGTTATCAACATCAACTTTAAAAGAATAAAGAGAATTCAAGATGATGATATAAACCATAAGGGTAAATAGTTTTGTAGGGAAAGAAATAAAACTACATTTTTATTTTTATTTTTATTTATTTTCTTATAGGTTTACCCAAATTTCAAGTGTAGGCACTTATTAGATGAAAAAATAAATTTCACATCCAATGAGTACCCACTCTGCATACTTTTGATACACCCATGGTGAGATAAACTAGAAATACATGAAAAAAATGTGTTTATTTTCAAATAAACACATCTTCTTCATATATTTCCAATTTATTTCATTGTGGGTTTATCAAAAGTATGTAGAATGGGTACTCATTGCATGCAAAATTTAGTTTTTCATCCAACAAGTTCCTACACTTGAAATTTAAGTAAATATATAAGGAGATAAGTCAAAAATATGATTAAAAATGTAGTTTTTTTCTTGTCCTTTGAAAATTCATAACTCTTATTTCATTATTTTAACTATATTTATTATTATTTTCCTTAGGAGGTCCATTAAATACTTAAAAATTTCTCTAATGAGATTTTTCTAAAGAGTCGAATTCACAAGAGATCATAGTAGATCACATACAAATTTGCATAGGATAAATTTAATGCATGTAGCTTCATTTTATTCATCTCAAATTTATCCTCAATTGATTTAAATATTTTGTAAGTCTTGTATTTATTCCTATGAGTATTTTTAGCGTATTTTCAAGAAAATAGAAGGGTTTCAGACACACCTTCAATGTTGCAAACTATGCTTTTCTTGTGGATTGAGGTTTCCACAGTTAGTCATAATGCTAAATATTCTTTTGGAAGAAAATTGTGTGTGGAGTTCTGAAATGTCCAACATTTTGAGTGGACACTCCACCCATCATCAAGGACATCAAAAGTTAATATATCATAAAAGAGTGTTGAGGTTTGATTATATAGAGTTGAATTGGAGGGTTACTGTTTGTTGTAGGATAAAAGTACCATGTAGGAGTTACCTCCCTTAGGCTCTTCCTAGACCTAAGAGATAATAGAGATTCAAGATAAATACTTTCCTACATCTAAATCATACATGAAGCAATCTATGAGATGAAAGAGTAGAGGACTTACTCGGTAGTTTGATGGTTGTCCATGCACACTCCTTGGTAATTCAATCCTTTGAAGATGTCCTTCACTTTCATGAACGTATATCTTCACACATAAGAACACCAACAAACACCTCTCACAAGATCAAATGTAACATGTATCAATATCTAATAGATCTAATAATATGACATAAAGGAATGAAAATATTAACTCTCTATAAAGATTATAATCATCATATATAATCAATTAGAGGGTAAAATCATGTGCATCTTCTATTAATGAAGAAAAAATATTGCAACTTGCAAACAAATAGCTTGATGAAGCTTCTCCCAATTTCCTTTCCCAAGCTTCGTAATCAATCTAACATTATAAGTTTAATCTTTATTTTCCTCCTTTTTTCCCATGAGAGACCCTCAATATATAGGATGAAAGAGATGATACTCTATATAACTTTTAGACACTCAAATTAAAAATATTTTTGAGGTCGAATTATGAGAAATACGAGCTTGATCCCATCTCAGTGTAACCATTCCTAATCTAAGAGTAACAGACCTGGTCACCCCTTGCATTCCTGCAGGATGCGACTGGTCACAATTTGCAAGAGAGAAAGGCGTGACCATCAATTTGGGTCATGATATGTAAAATTGCAGCTCATGACCAGACAAAATGATGGTGTATACTCAAGGGAAAAGTAACATAACTTGGTGTTTCATCCTACAAATGTCTAGAGAATATCCATCAGGTAATCATGTGGAAAATAATTGTATAATAGATTCCCCCTAAAGTATGAGGTCAAAAGAGGTGTCTGATGGCCAAAATACTTTAAGAACAAAAGTTATGGAGCTTTAGGTGAAGGAAGATGGGAAAAATATAGCATCAGTCATGCACAAAGAATAACATCCCAGAGGTGGGAATACCCATGCTTGGTAATAGAAACTAAGCATAGCCGCCAAAAATAGTACAATGTCGATCCATGCATGACGCAACTAACTAGATCATGGCCACAAACTAATACAATTTGGATTCATATCAAAAGTGAGAACATAGCCATGGCCAAGTACAAATGTGGACCTATGTCATAGTATACAAATTAGTGAGAACTAAGATGACTCGATGTCTGAGAAATCTCTAAAGAACTCATGAATAACTCCATCACAACTTGGGAGGGGATGTTGTAAATGAATGATGTAGCCCCAACCCAATGTCTTTATCTTAAAACCCAAATGGTATGAATCTACGACATGAAAATAGATGAGTTGATGTCGAGTATAGTATAAATATTATGATTCCCAAGAATTTATGGATATTGTTAACAGACGCGAGGGAATCCACTGATGATGATGATGGACCCCAATATACCTAGTACAATCTAGCAAGTGTGAAGATATGAGTTATAGTGGAACACTCATAGATTCATTCAACATGAGCCAATGATGTAAACCCATTGCTAAAAATGTGAGAGAACTTGCCACTAATGTCTACAAGACCCAAGGTACTAACTAGTTTCTATATTTTGATCCTAGATAATGATTTGGTGTCGAAGGGACGAAATCCTTCCTAGGAGGGCCTTGATGTATCCCCCATCAATTGACAAAGGTATATGGTGTAAAAAGTAGAGAATAACTTACTCAGGGGTGGCTAAGATAAATGGGATGAAGGACCAAAAATGACCGACAGATGTGAAATTCCCTTGAAGAAAATGACACGACAAGTAACTTGACTTGCCAACATTGACTTGATAATGACCAAAAAAATTGCCATGTTATACTGGAAGAGTGAAAAGTCGATGGAGTCTAAAAAATCATGGATATGGTAGTGATACAGAGTCAATGAATAATATAATTTTGGTACATAAACATAAAACAGGTGCGTTGTTCAAGGGTGACTAGACAGACGGATGCCATTTGGGAATATGACTAGACTAAAAACCCCTCAAATTTTCCCCCACCATGAATGACGATTACCCCTTTGTTTTTTTATGATCTTGAGGAGTATAATAAATGATCGATATAGCTCATCTTCGATGAGTCCCTCAACATATGTTTAACGAAGCTAACAAAGGAGGGGTTTGATCCCATATGGATCCTTCAATGTATAATTTTACGAGTCCAGAGAAGGTAAAATCAATGGTATTTCCACATTTAGAGAGTTTGAAAATAACTTAAATAAGACTCCAAGGGTATTCTTTTTCATAAATTTAGCCCCCCGAGCCTGAAAATGTATAAAACAATACAAGGGAAAACTCTTCTAGCCAAGGTTGACTAGAGTATTCTTTTTTTGTAATAAGTCCATCCAATCCAAAAAAGGGTTAAAACTACATCGAATAGATGTCCTTTCAAATCCATTTAACGAGACTGAAAGGAAACAAGCTCACTCGACAATATTTTCATGTTTAGGGAGTCTGAGAAAATATTAAAGGAGATTTCAGGGTATACCTTTGTCATGGTTGGTTACCGAGCGTGACAAAGGGGTAATAGTAAGCTCAGTCGAAAATAACAATGGGTTTGTAATGAAGTTCCATGAGCATGTAACATGATTTAAGCAATGTACTGCAAAAATAAACATGGAAAATGATGACCACTCGTAACAGCAGTTCTCATCTAGGAGTCTTATAAAATGGGAGCATGGTTGCGGTGTGATAAGAAATGGAATAAAATGGAAATGTAGCAACAATAATAAGTGAGACAATAATACTAATAAAGTGTTACCATTTAAACAACAAAAATGGTCGAAAACCCCTCTGGGAAGGCTAAAAACATATATGGAAACATAGTGAATGTGGCTTAATTTTGAGGGGTGAAGCACTATGGAGGGTTCCTAGGCCTATAGGAAAATCACAACATGGGCACCAAATATAAATATGGGTGATAACAAGGGTGCCCATGAAGGATAGGCATTACCAACCTAGTTATGATGTGCATAAATAACGGCTAATGTCACAACTAATCAGGTTTGAACCTAAGGCATAGTGATGGTAGTATGGATGGTTAATAATGCAAGGTGGTAAATAAAGGGAAGAACCTATCCTATATTCCACTTTGGCAACAAGTACCTCAATTTCAGTGGATGTCCTCATTATTGTAATAAAAATGCGCCTAGAATCCTGTCAACACATGTAAAATAGATTTCGGGGTCAAAATGCATAGTGAAATCCCAAAAAGAAAATGTTTTTGGATCTTTCGTATATGATATATGCAAAGATAAAGCACTCACACCACACACCTATGTACAAGGAAATATGCATCTTGATTTTTTATGTAAAGTAGAGCCTATGTCTAGGCTCAGGACAAGGATATTTTTCATAATCAATGAAATCATGAGTCGTTGTCGACATCATATGGATCACCATGTCAGGTCTATTCCAGATAGGAATGAATCATTGTGGGAGAAGATACTCATCATTAGTGGTTTCATGAACTACGAAGGCTCTTTGATGGGATCCATCAAGAGATGAAGGAAGCATGAAATGTGGATCTTTTATGGAAGGGGTGGTAGAGAATTTGTTGGCAAGTTCTGAAGATGAAATTCGAGGAGGAAAAGGGTGAAGACTAAGGGTTTCACTGGATGCCCCAGAAAATTCCCCCAGTATTGGGTTGAAGCTCATTATTATGAATCTCATCGGTTCCAAATCAAGGAGGATGTATTCTTGATGATACTCATCCTCTCTGGTCTTATCAATGGAATCCATGAATTCCAGGATGGCCTCTTCTGAACGGAATTTGGTATCTAGGAAATCGTATGAACTGAGAGATTCAACAACCCGTACAGGTGGAGAAGGTTGATCACACTCCACACGAGGATGGAGTTATTGACTAGTATCAACAAATGTTGATGGGATTGTAGCAGTAAAAATATTGACTAGGGTGAGTGGGATGGATGCTCCATATGAGTCAACATCCTCAAGATGAGGTACCACCCAAGGATCAAGTGACCTAAGGGATCTACTGGTAGATGAGAAAATCATGGTTATAGGAGTGATATGGGTAGTATCGGGTGTAGGAAGGGGGAATATACCCATCAGAGATGAATCTTTGAACATACCTACTCTGATACTTTCGTACCCCCTAGAAGAATCACGTATAAAGGCATGTTGGTGCTACTATTAGCTCACAAGTCAGGTGTGCAATAATCAGGTTGGTTGATGGTAACTATCTTTCCTTGATCAGGAAAAAATGTGACACAGAAGAATGTGAATGAAAAAACATTCATTGAGTATAACCAAGTGGGACCCAAGAGCATATTATAGTCAAGTATGGCATCCACCACTTCAAATTCTATGGAGACAATATTTCCCCCTAGATCAATGGATAAGGAGGTGATAATTCCATGGGGTTTGAAAAAATGTCCATCAAAATATTTTAAGATGGTTTGATATGTTGTGATATGAGAAGAACCAAGGGATTTCCAACGTGACAAATATGTAATACAAGTGGTAACTCGTTCGTCGATCACCATATGAAATATATTATTTTCAATATATCTAACTATGTTTTTCAATGCTAGTTGGTGTGAGAGACGCGACTCACTTTGTTTTGTGTCAAAGGAAACAATGTTTGACTCTAAAGGGTCAACTCCCCCTTATGGATGATAGTAATGATTTTCGTTGTGAAGGAAAACTTTGCAATACTTTGAGTGTTGAAATGGCACATGGTGCCTGGGAAAGATATTCCACTATGTTATAGTGTTGAGTTGCCTGGGAATTTGAATTATGGGTAGTTCGTCGAAGTGCCCCTTTTGGATGGTGGATTGTAGGTTCAAAACATGGTTTCTCTAAAGTGAGAGGTCCATTGGGTGGTGTTGGATAAGTTTTGGGATCTGCGCCAGAATAAGTCAAAGAATAAAAGGCAATTAGAATATGGACCAGAGCGTGTGATAGAAGGAAGCATGACGGAGCAGCATGTAAAAGGAAGATAGTAGTTAGGATTTTGGGGATATTTTTTCCACATTGTAACAGGCTTATCTCTATTTTGATGTATAAATATGTAAAGGGTTTTTGGGTAGAAAAGGTTTTGAGATTTGCGAGGGTTCGAACTGTAGTGTATGAATGAGGAGCAAGATGATTTTTTGGCTAAGTGTTCAGATGTTATGACTGGGGTTTTTTAGAAGTAAGGATCGCACTGCAACAGAAAGGCTAGGTAGGTTTGGGTAATGTTATTGTTGCATATTTTGTAGCGCAGTGCACAGTTGTAAGAACATTATTAATGACTAATATAAAAATCCATTTGTTGTGGACGTAACCCAAGTTGGGTGAACCATGCTAAACCCCTATGTCGTGATGTGGTATTTTTACATCTTATGAGGTTTATTTTTACTGTGCAATGATGATAAATTATCAAGTATGTTGAATGTGTCATTCATATATGATGTTATAATGTCATGCATTGAAGTAACTAGTAAATGAATGAATATCAAGTAAAGGAATGTCGCACACAGGGTATGTTGCATGGTAAGTAATTTTTAACTAATGGAAACTGCACACATGAGTATATGTGATGCAGGAGCATCTACGACTTCATCAAGCGAGCCAGCGCGTGGAGGGAAGAACATACAGCTGGACAGCGCCAGCACATACATTTTTTATTTTCTTTGGAGATTGTTGCGCCGCCGTTTGAATGCTTTCATTCATATGAAGCGCACTTGTACATTGTAACGGACCTTGAGCAGATAATCTCTCATCCTTAGGTAGCTGAGGCATTTATGTAGGTTTAAATGCAAGTAGATAAACTAATTAACTGTAGATTAGACAGTTTTGCTTTCAAGAGGGAAAATGGAATATAAGCACCCTCCTTTGTATCATTATGATTCATTCTCATCCAGATTATTCATACAGGAGCAAGAAGGAGAACAGAGCAGAGAGCTTGTGAAGAAACCCCATGTACAGACATTGAATTAATAGGAAAGCTTTGATTCAACTCCATGGATGTGTTTGATCTCTGTGTGTTGTTGATATTATGCCTTTGCATGTTTGCTTCTTTTTATGCTTATCTTCTATATGCTGCATATGTGATTTCATACCAGGTTCGAAACCTGAGGGAATGAGGGAATGAGATTCAACTGTTTCTCTGCTTAAGCCAGGAGATTCCTGCATAGAGTGCAGTCGAATTCCTCCGCATAGTGTGTGTTGAGGAGGCTAAGCAGTTGAACTTTTGTTCTCGTTTTGCCCAGAGTGAATTGGGTTATTCGAGCCGTGCAGGTGAAGTGCAGGTCAGATTGAAGTCTCAGTAGTTAGTCTGAGGAAGGAAGCCATAATCTCTGTTGCAGGCGAGTCCACGGGGTTTGAAGGACTTCAACACTTGGAGAGTGATTGAAGGTCGAAGTGTGAGCAGAGCACTCGAAAGATCTCTAAGGGAGTTAGAGAGAATCAAGCTCAGGAGGGAGAGTACCTTTGTTTCGCTGTGGGAACAGACCCCAGTGAAGTTCAGATAGGACGAAGCTGGTGCAGCGGAGAACTCTTCAAGAGGAAGAGAATCGACGACTTGAATATGTTGTGGAGAGTCCTGAAATCCTGTAGACCGTCAGATCACGGAGGAGTTGCAAGGGGGTTAACTCGCAAGCGCACTTGAGGATCCATTTGCCATCGTGCATCGGCATATCGGGGTTGGTGAGTGCAAGAGTTGCATGCACGTCGAAATCGCGAGTTGCGATTTCCCGATTTAATCGGAGCCGTCGATCGTCGGAGGGACAGGTGGCACGAATCCGGAATAATCGTGGGATCGGCATTCGGGGTTTCCAGCAGCAAGGAAACTTTGCGTCGAGGATCTGCGATCTGCGAAATCCTGAGGTGACGTGGCATCGTGGGGCCCCGGGAGTGAGCGGAGTCCAGATGGCGATATCCTGAGTAGTTGACCATTGACTATCGGGGTTCGGGATTTTGAGTGGCATGTGAATTATGTGCCCAGGGTTCGCGATAGTGAGAACACCTATTTCCCGATTTGCGAAGTAACCATCGCCGAAGAGAGAGTCCTGTGGGTGACGAGAACTCCCGAGGGGAGTTGGGAGAACACTACTGTTCTTCGGGCCGAGGTTAGTGAAGGTCCTGGTGAGCGCGGCCGTGCCATTGAGGGCAGGTTGCAGTCAATATGGTTAGTAAAGATATGTTGAATACCTCACTTCCCCTCATCACTGCATAACCTTGGTTCCTATGGCCCCTCTAGATGCCTCGGGTGAGACTTCACTTGCTTGTAGGTGATGCCGAAAGGGAAGATTTCTAAGGATTTGTTTGGTGTATTGATGATTAACCTTGGGTCTTCCCCCTAAGCGTCAACAAATGGTTCCATTGTCGGGACCAGGAAATATAACTATGGGGAATTTTTGAAGGATGAATAAGAAATTGATCACAGAATGGCTAGAGAGAAAGCAGTGAGAATTTACTATAGAACAGAATAGAAACCCATGGCTTAATGATGAAAAATGGTTGCAAAGGTATGTGTTCAAAGATATTCATGAAATCTTCTTTGGTGAATTTCCGATAATTTTGACTGAATGGTTAGAAAGGCTAGTTGAGAATGTGGAAGATATCAAGTTGAAGCTCTGAGAAACTACACCCGTGAACTGATTAGACAGTTGAATACAATAAGTAACAAATTTTCTCGCACAGATGATTTTTGGTTTAATAGTGTACTAGGGGGTTACATTATAGAGTTTTCAATAGATTGTACCCAGTCTTATAGTGTCGCAGAAAGGGACTTTTTCAAGGGTTCACACAGAAGGTATCTAAATTCACTATCTATTTGGATAAAGATGTTGTTGTGCGACAAGAATTTTATGCAAATGGAATCATATTGCTAGGCACCTTCCTGCACATAGGGGGATTGAGGGATGGTCAAAGGATGGTCTAAGAGAGATTAAAAGGATGGATAAGGATCATATGGACTAAGGATTCCAAGAGAGGAAAACATGGACTCAAATGAAGAGATTGGAGTATTATGTTGTGGGAAAAGGTTTAGGTATAGTAAGAAGGACATTGTGGTTGACAGAGAAGAGTAGCACAAATTATTTGATAAAAGATATCCATGCCCAGTACTTCAGAGCACACCGTACAGAGAAAGGAAAGAGAAAGAAAAGGATCCTCAGTTCAGTCCAGCAAAATAAAAAAGTCCATCTCTTATCATAATAGGTGTCGAACCCAAAACCTCGTCTGTATCACCTAGATTTGAAGCATAAACCAACAAAAAAATCGAGAGAAATTGTAATTGGTGGACAAAATCAGAACAATAGTCAAAACAATGGAAGCAGCACAGTGAACCAGAGTCATTCAACATCATTGAAGGTAAGTACTACTCATAATACAATGGTAGGAATAGATAATAGATTAAGAATGCCTGAATTTCAGGGAGCAGGGTTAGAACACCCATAACAACATCTAGTTGTATGAGAAACGATATGGAATGCAAAGAATGTCCAGGATGAGGCAAAAAAGATTATGCAGTTGGCCACAATGTTTAGAGTTTCTGCACTATTGTGGTACATGAAGTATCGCATTGATCCAGGGGATCAAATTTTGCTCAAAATTCAAAGTGCTCGGAATCGCTTCAAAACAAATGAGAGCATAGGCCTCGTCGTCATGAACCCAACGCAACTAGTTTGGCTTCAAATGGACATCGGATGAGAGAGATGTCATGTTCTGTTCAAAATGGAAAACAGGCAAAAAAAATTGTGTTGACTGTATAGTCTGTACAGTCCGTAAGGATGCTGACGTGGCAGGTCGTATGACACGTGGTAGGAAGTCGTGTGGATAGTTGGTGTATGATGTGGCTTGTTCGCAAAAAATGGGATGGCGACACGTGGCCCAATCAATGGACGCAACATGTCCCCTGGATATTGGTTTAAAAGTTATGTTGTTGGCTAGATTCGACCTCGTGACCTCCGGGCAGGGTAAAGCCTTGGGAAGGGCCACCCAACTGGCGTGCCCACATGTATTACTTAAAATATATATGCGTTTGAATTTATTTAAGTTTGAAATAATGTGAAATGGGGCGCAGACC
>ML796233.1:92455-107108 GCA_009831015.1 Picea engelmannii
GTAATCGGGATAACTGCTCTGGTCGACCGCATTTGGAGGAGTGGCAGTACCGATAGCGAGGATCGTGGCTGGGCCATCTGCTCTCTGAGCCTTCCTGAACGCTTCCAAATCCAAACCCAAATTCTGAGACATGCTTGCTCGCTGTGATGTTCCAGTAAGCAACGAATTAACAGCAAGCACGCTTACTTCCTTGAAAGAACGAAGGGATGGAGTATAAGTTATATAGCGCAAACTCCAGCTACATGGTCTGCTGCAGGTAGAAGGAGAAGAGGTTGGACCGCAAACACGTAACCCCAAAACTCCCTTGCGAAGGAAGGATTCGTTGCCCTCTTCGGACCATAGGAGCAAAGAAAGGTAGATGGAGACATTAGTGTGCGTGCCAAGAGATGAGTAGCTAGAATGTAATGCACGTGCCTCGAGACTCCAGGCTGAAAGTTGGACGCGTCGTTGCCCGCCATACCAAACTAAGAAACAAAAAAACATGGGCAGAATTCAATACAGGAGAACAATCACATAAATAAAGTAGTTGAAATATCTCTATCAACCGCAATGTAATTAATGGGATTAATGGACGTATACGTCTTTGGCTGCCAACCATTCAAGAAATGATGGTTGAAGTTCAGTACAGAAGGCAGAGCGTTAATTGAGAGAGAGGGCAGACTGCGATGACGTGTATTCCCCTTCAACGTTAATTGAAGTTCAGTACAGAGGGCAGAGCGTTAATTGTGAGAGAGGGCTCGCTTCTGGTCAATCGATCGACATTTATCAACAACGTTTTCACACTTCCGTTTCTCTGGCGTTTAAACTTGACGTGAAAGATGTGCGCTTCTTTGGCTTTAGCTTTATGGTAAGTGTTTTGTTAGCAGTAGGTTAAAGATTCTATTAAATTAAGATTTTTTTGGGGATATTTATTTAAAATTTGAGAGAAATTGTTGGATTTGTAGATTTAAGTGATTATTTCTGTAGAATTTGAGTGCCCTAAGAGTTTTTCAACATGTTCAATCCATTTTTGCATTCAAAAATGAATTCTAAACAATAAAAAATCCATGTAAATTTATATAGCCTGATTCCAAAGAAAAAAACATTTTATAGAACAGCTAGCCAAGACCGTGCCAAGACAGTTTTGTTATGACTGAGTAGTTAATGTTGGGATTTCCCTGTATTTAAATTTGTTGAGTCTAAAATTCTGACTTCTATAAATTAGCTTACTTCCTCTAAGAAATTTAAAAAATTATAATTAATTTGTTGTTTCTAAAGTAGCTTTACAAGGGAGAGATGTCCCTATAAACATAACCCATTGAAAAGGAGAGATGTCCATATAACATAATCTATTAAAATAATAGTAAAAAATCCACAAAATAATAAATTAATAATAAAAAATATTAAAATATATAAATAAAAAAATTCATAGATTCAATTAATCAATGAAATATTAATATCAAATTTCAAGAAGAATCAAATCTTTAAAGATGCAAACCTTTAATTTTTCCTCAAGTTTTAACCTTTTTTCAAATATACTTAAAGAAATAAACATAATATATCTTTTATAAAACAAACCAATTTAATATTCACCGAAAATATAGTTCATTATATATTATAATAAAAACATAATTGTTATAATAAAATGATAAAACATATATTTTATAAAACAAACCAATTTAATATGGACAATAAATATAGTTTATGTTATAATAGGAAATTTATACACTTAAATATGGTTGTTTTAGTAAAATGATACAACATATCTTTTATGAAACAAACCAATTTAATATGCACAACAAACAAATTTAATATGCACAATAAATGTAGTTCATCCTATGTTATGATAGGAAATTTATACATATCTTTTATGAAACAAACCAATTTAATATGCACAACAAACCAATTTAATATGCACAATAAATATAGTTCATCCTATGTTATGATAGGAAATTTATACATTGAAGCATATTTGTTTTAGTAAAATGATACATCAATATGTACAAATACTATAATGTTAAATCAATATGTACAAACACTATAATGTTAAATAGATATCATTCCATATTGGTATCAACTTGTGTAGATATCATTCCATATTGGTATCAACTTGTGCAAGCACAAGAGTATCTTGTTTTCGGTGGCAATTACAATTAACTATATTTATTGTTGGTTTATTTATATTTAACACAATATAAATTTGTAAAAAAATGGAATTGTTTGTCTATATATATATGAATAATGAATGGTAAATTAATAATATTTTTATCTAAGATGAATTGGAGCTTTGCATAGGATGTTTGCGGCCTAGAATAACTATTGTTGGGATCTTCCTTTTTGGTGTTGTCCCATTGCTTAGATTTCAAATGTTAGGAATCTCCCCCTAGAGTACCCACCTCTATAGATGCAAGTCCTCCAAGCTTGCACACCTTGATCATGCTTTTGAAGATTTGATAGTGGCTTTACTCAAGCCAGCAAGAATGCCCCCTATAAACAAGTTTGTGAAGAAGACAACAATCCTCCCCACTCTTTCTATCTAGACTCCAGAACATCAATGGAAAACAATGATCCTTTTGGAATGACCCTTGATTTGTGGCCTAGCCTTGTTACAATAGATAAATGGATCTCAAAATCTTACTCCTCTAAGATGTGTGGACAACTTTCCTTTTTAACTTGTGGTAGAGGTTCTTTTGTATCTTTGATTGTGTCTAAAGAAAATCAAGATTTAATCTTTCGTTCAAATCCATATTTCATGAGCTCATGAGCATTGCATCTCGACTATTGGTCTCTTGATTTCAATCCAATGGTGGAAATTTCCATAGTCTTAGTTTGGATTTGTCTCCCTCATTTTCTATTAGTTTTTTTGGGATAGAGCCACTTTAAAGAATACATGGGGTAGCTTAGGGAATTTTCTTGAAGCAACAAAGAAAAAAAGGATGCCAATATTCTTGTGTTCATATCTATATTGAAGTATCACTAGATAAAGGTTCATCCTTCTTGAGCTAGATGGACAGATTTTTCTCCAAGAATTGTATTATGAACAATTGTCATTAAAGTGTAATATTTGTCATGCATATGGGAATTTTGCAAAGCACTATCAACATGGCATTCTTCGGATCTGAATTTGCTCTTAATCAACCAATACAATTCCTCAAAGAAAAGGCAATGCAGAGGATCACCCCCAATTTATGTTAGTCATGAAACATAGTTACCAACTTAACGAGCACTGTGACCTCAAAACGATGGGGGAGGGAGGTGATGTCGGGCATCGCACCCTCCCCACTCACGTTCTCATACATCCGCGGGTTGCAATCCACAACAATGGGGGAGGGGTGGCGGTGTCGGGCATCTCCCCCTCCCCACCCACGCATCCATACAACCGCGGGTTACAATCCACAACGATGGGGGAGGGGGGCGATATCAAGCATCACCCCCTCCCCACCCAATTTCCAATTTTTATTTATTCATTTAGGTTAAAGTCCCATCCAACTTCATCCCCTCCCCACCCAATTTCCAATTTTCTTTTAATTTTTTTTATTTAGGTTAAAGTCCCATCCAACTTCATTTTTTTTTAAATTTTGTTATTTAGATTAAACTTTGTGCGTTTTCTAATTTTTATTTTTTTTAACGTTTTTAATATTATTATTATTTTATTATTTTTAGTATAGTTTAGTAATTTTAATAGTTTTTTTAATGTTTCTATTTTTTTTTTTTTAATTATGTGTTTTAGTTTTATTTTAATTTGTTTTGTGTTAATTTATACTTTAGGTTTTTTTTGTAAAAAAAATGGTTTTGGACTCTCTCTTTTTTTCCAGTTTTTGTATTTCAAATTCATTGTTTTAAGGGTCTGTTTAAAAAAAAATTACTCTTTTTTAATTATTTTTTGATTAAAAATGTGAGGAAGGCTACATACGCGCTCTAGGTCTCAACTTTGCAACTTTTGGTACCTTATGATCCCAACAATGGTGGTCAATTCGGGAGGGTTATTGAGGGGAGATCAATTACTTCCTACTACAATGTTTCGATAGGAGGGGGTGACGCCCCCTCCTATTGAAACATCATAGCAGGAAGTAATTGATCTCCCCTCGACAACCCAAGCAAATCTACGTTTGGTAACCAGCCGAAACCTTCTCCATTGGAGGAAGAATTGAAAGGTGGAGCAACTTCCCAAGAAGAAGTGACACCTTAGCCACATCATCCTACCAACAAAACAAAAGAAAGAAGATCCAACACCTACATTCGATAGACAGACGAAACCCCACAATTTGAGATCTGATCTACCAAGATCAATGATACCATTCAATACATGCAAGACCATGCTCTGATTTGTAAATTTATGGGTCTGTGGCCATCAAAAAAGGCCATGTTATGGTGGATTAAAACTTGTTGGAAGCTAAAGGGAGATGTAGAACTCAAACTCGGCTCGAAGGGATTTTTCACTGCTATCTTCAATTCAATAGAGGACAGGGAGCAGATATTTCATAACAGACCCTACTTCTTTAATTCAGTTGGCCTCTACATCCGCCTTTGGAAACAAAAATTCATCCCTGAGAAAGAAGATTTTTTTGTTGGTCCAGTCTAGATCCACCTTTACTCGTTGCCCCAAGAATATTGGGATCTAGAAATTCTAGAAGGAATAGGTAATACCATGGGTACCTTTGTCAGAATTACAGACACCACTCAACATGGAAGGTACACCTCCTATGCCAGAATCTACATTTACCTCAATATTTTGAAGTCTCTACTTGCCTCAATTCGCCTTTGGCACAAGGATACAGATTGGGTAAAAACCATTGATTATAAACATATTCCCTTCCAATGTAGAAAATTTCATGCTCATGGTCACCTATTCCATGATTTCCCATAGAATATCCAAGAAAATCCAAATAACCAGACGACCAAGGATGTAGATGGATTTGAAAAATCTCCCTCCAAAACAAATATCCTACAAAAAAACCTGCAACATCCACCACCAAAATCCCCCCGCATTACGAACAACTTCAAATCTCTGGCCGAAAGTCAAGAAATAGATATCCACCATAAACCACAGAACCAACAACAAGAAACACACATGCAAAAGGGCAATCGAGTACCTACAGAAACTAAGCACCAACAATAATTGCAAGAGGGTATGAGACAAGCACACCCAATCAATTATGAGGACGAAGAGATGACCCAAATCACGCACGGAAAGGAATATCCTAAAGATGGAAAAGACATGGAACTGAGTAATCTAGATATACAAGGTATCGAGGCTGCATGCACCCAGAAAGACACCAATTCCATTCTAGATACTCAGATCCAATTGTCATCTCTTCTCAAGATCAAATCAAGGGATAAACCTGCAACAACAACCAAAGGTAAGCACATGACATCTTCCTCCCTTGGCATAAAGAGCAGTAACACAAAATATGCTCCTAAATCTTTAAAAGAGGACAAAAAAAGAGGAAGAAAATCCAAACAACAACTTCTCTAAGAACTGAGAGAATTTATAGTAAACTTTGGTCACATCAAGATGATCACAAAGAATTTATCACCCTCCTCCCGACCTTCTCAATGAAATTAATCTCTTATAACATTCAATGTTTGAATGGCCTGAGAAAACAAAGAGCCCTTAAATCTTTACTGCTAAAGGAAAAACCCTCCATCCTCATGATTCAAGAAACCAAATGCACCTTTGAAGTCCTCCAAATAATATCCAACAAATGTTGGTCTAGCTATCATTCCATGGCCATAGATGTTGAAGGAGTCTCCTATGGTTTGACGATCCTTTGGAACCCCAATGAAATTCTCCTCTCTAATTTCTTTGCCACTAGAAGAACTATCTCAGCTCATTTTTGGTTGCTAGGAATGAAACAAGGGGGATTTTTGTCTAATGTTTATGGACCCCAAACTTCTTCTGATAAAAAATCCTTCCTCCATTCAATTCAACAAATGGAACCAATAATTGACAATGCCCAATGGATAATAGGCAACGACTTCAATATCATTACCTCGCTTGCAGATAAAAAAGGTGGAATTTCTCGTCTGGATCTGGAAACAGACCTCCTTAAAGAAACCATCTACAACCTTCACCTTGTAAACTGGGAGACATGTAATGGCATCTTCACTTGGAACAATTGTAGAATGGGAGCACACCAAATTTCCTCTCGTCTAGATAGATTCCTCCTCTTTGAATCCCTTATTGCTCAAAACTTCTCCATTGAAGCTTTTATTCTCCCCTGCCATGGATCCAATAACTAGCCAATCTATATGGGCCTAGATATCTGAGCCACTCCAATCAATTGTCCTTTCATATTTGAACAATTATGGCTAGATCACCCCTCATTCCAAGCCATTATATCCCAATGGTGGAAGGAACCTGCAATCCATAATGGATCCCCCATGTATATATTTCAACAATGCCTGAAAAATTTAAAGCAAAAACTCAAGTCATGGAACAAATAAGAGTTCGACAACATTTTCCTAACAAAAAACAATTGGAACAATAAATGGAACAACTCCAATAGAAAATCATCTTGCAGGGTCACACAGGGGAACTTATAGAAGAGGAAACCCAACTCATAGCTCAAATCACCATCAAAGCACAACAAGAAGAACAACTTTTGAAACAAAAATCCAAGATACAATGGCTCAAAGCAGGCGAGAAAAACAATAAGGTCTTCCACATGTCCATTCTACAAAGAAGACATCACAACATTATCACATCTATTAAAAATAAAGAAGGACACAAATTACTCAAACATGAAGAAATTCAATCAGAATCGCTTCAGTATTACAACAATTTGATGACAGAACCATATCCAAAGCACCAACAAGTGATCAACAAAATCACCCAACATACTCCAAAAATGGCCACAAAAGAGTAGAATGAGGTGCTCCTTCGAGATTTCACGTTTGAAGAAGTAGGGAAAGTAGCACTTGAAATGCCCAAAGGTAAATCTCTGGGACATGATGGCTTTACTACTAACTTCTTTCATGCTTGTTGGCCTATCATTAAGTAGGATATTTTGGAGGTGGTCGAAGACTCTCATAATTTCCTCTCCATCCTTCCTGCCTTAAACTCCACCTTCCTTACACTCATTGTGAAAGAATAAAAAGTGGAGGATCCCAGTAATTCTGTCCCATTTCTCTCTACAATGTCATTTACAAAATCCTTACCAAACTCATTTATAATAGGATCCAACCCCCACTGCCCTCTCTAATCTCCCAAGAATAATCGGGCTATGTGGAAGGCAAACAATTCCTTGATAATGTTATCTTAACTCATGAGTTAATCCACTCTCTACAAACCAAAAGAAAAACAAGAATGCTCATAAAAATGGATATGTCTAAATCTTTTGATAGCCTTAGTTGGGACTTCATCAACAACATCCTCTCTACATTCAGCTTCTCTCCTCCTTGGATCACTTGGATCATGTCTTTAACCACCTTGTCGTTCTTTTCCATTTTGATCAACGACTCTCCCTCGCCTACCTTTTTCCCGTCTCAGGGCATCCAATAAGGAGACCCTCTTTCCCCCTTCCTTTTTATCCTTATGGCGGAAGGACTAGGGCATTCAATCAAAGAAACTATAGAAAACATGACATGGACAAGACTCAACCTCCACTGTGAAGTTCAAGCAACCTCTCACCAGTCGTTTTTAGATGACACAATGCTTATGGGATCCCAATAGCACGAGAATATCAAGCCATAAAACAAGTTATGTCGGTCTTCAAAGAAGCTTTTGGAACCTCCATCAAGCAAGGTAAATCTTATATATGTTTTTTCAATAATGTGATTGTTATTCAAGCTAACCTGGCCATGATTATAGGCTATCAAATCGACGTACTCCCCTAAAAATACCTTGAAGCTCCTTTAGTGTCCATCTCTCTAAAGAAGGTTTCTTGGGAGGATCTCCTATCCAGAATGAATAAGAAATTGGAGTGTTGGACCTTCTAATCTCTTAACCTAGCTAGCAGATTAGTCTTGGTCAAATCAGTCCTACAAGCCATGCATATGTACCTTTTCTCTACCCTGGTAGCCCCTAAGTACATCTTAAAAGCGATAAAAAACATACAACGTACCTTCCTCTGGGGCGACAATAAGGAGCATAGTAAATGGGCTCGCATGTCTTGGGCAATAGTTTTCCTACCAAAACTAGCAGGAGGTCTAGGCCTCTGAGATCCTAAGAATCAGGGTAAATCTCCGTGAGAAAAATTCTAGTGGAGATGGATTAATAACCCACATTCGCAATGGGTGAGCATGTGGAAGCAAAAATACGCTCAAATGAGTCCAAATACTCAACTTATTAGAATGGACAACAAGCCTCCTAGCTCGAATATCTGGAACATAGCTTGCCAAAACAAAGAGATCATTCAAAACCATTGTTTCTAGGAAAGAAGAAATGGTCAAAAATCCCTCTTTTGGGACGACGCATGGAAAAAACATCCGAAATGGGCAGATATTGCCAAGCTTCAAAATTTAAGGACGTTTATGACTACTCACAACCTATATCTGGTAGCTCATTACTGGTACCCGGTAGAGAAGCACCCTCAATGGCGAATTATTTGGTTACCCACCACTTATTGGCATGATGATCTTAACCCAAATTAACTTCAACACTTCTTGAAGGGCCTAAACAAAAGCAAAATATGAATCACTCAGCAAATGGCTTGCTTGAGATGGGGAAATACAACAAGTGGGGACTTCACAATCAAGGAAGCTTACAGTTACATTTCTAACCACTTACAGTTACGCCGCTAACCTCCAACATACTCCAAAATAGGAAATTTGGGAGAAAAGATGGCTCCAAAATCTTTGGCCAAAAGTATCAACCTTTATTTGGCTTTTGGTGCATGGAAAAACCCTAACTTTGGAAAATCTCCTCAAGAAAGGCGCAATCCAAAACAATTGAACATATCTTCAATTCATGCCCTTTTGCTCAAGCACTATAGGACCAAGGGGAAACGATCTTCTAACACTCTGGCAGGGACCATCAACGCATATAGCATACCATTGAAGCATGGCCTTGAGACATAAATCATAACCCAATAGTAAATAGAGCTTGACAACTACTTCCAGGGTTCACACTTTGGGAAATTTGGAAAGGAAGGACTAGAAGGATCTTCAAAGAGGAGTAGCTAAACTCCAACTCAGTTTGGAATCAGACAACCAAAGAAATTCAAGAAATTATCCTAATTCAACCTTGGTCAGAGCAAGATTGGAACAACTCGACACATAAAAGAGGCATCCTAATCAAATGAAGATTCATCCCAAAATCCATCTCGAATGCATACTCTGCTCCCTCCTATTGGTCCCCTCCCCCACAGGGCTTTCTCAAATTAAATTTTGATGGTGCCTCCAAGGGAAACTAGGAGCAACAAGATGCAAAGTCTTATTAAGAGATGAAAAGGGTCAAATTCTTAGAACCTATGCTGGAAACATGGGTCTAGATAGCAATAATGCAACGGAGCTCAAATCTTTATAGGAAGTATTTCAGATAGCCATCAGAGAACGATATAAAAATCTCATTGCAAAGGAAGACTCTCAACTAATCATCAATATGCTATCACACCTTTAGTAAGGTTCTCCCCTCCACAAAGTCTCAAAATGTTGGCATCTTGATTTCTCGCTAGAAAGAATCAGTCATCTCCTCCAACAGATCTCGGGTCTCATTCCATCTCATGTCAGATGCTTTGCAAACAAACTGATGGAAAACCTAGATAACGGGGGAATCCAAGGATCCTACGACTAGTGGGACTAGCCTTGGTATTTCCAACATCTTAACACTTTCACTACACAGTGCTTTGTGCTCTCCACAGAGGATTGTTGGCCTCTATATGGGGTGACAGGGATGAGAGGACCATCTAGGGATGAGAACATAAGACACATGGACACATAGGTGAAAATTAGATTGACCAACTCAAGTGTGCATGTCATCGACCACGTGGATGGGCCTTTAAATTGCTACCCATCTCAGTCTAGTCGGCTTGACATTAGTAATGGGTTTGTCGATGTTTCTCTCAAGACCGACCTTCACCCAACCCAATGAAAATTAAATATGCAACCACCACCTCGGGCTCCAAGCCTTTGGCACCCAACTGTCAAGGAAACGTGACGATGCAAGGTATGCCCGACATATTCCAAGCACACGATCTTCAGTACACCTAGTACGATATTGGTTGAATCCAATAGTTAAGGAACCATGGAGATAGTACACAGTAGTTATTGGAAAGATCTAGCGAGATTTTGAGTCTCAACAAAATGAATAACAAGGGTCATGAAAAGGATAAGGCATTAGATAGACCGAGGACTTTGAACATTTAGTGTGGTGGAAACAATGAAGCTCTGGCTCAAGTTGGTCTCCATAGTAGGAAGCGCAACAACTTGTCCACCAACATGTGGTGGATCAACGTTCACCTTTGGTTCATTCATCCTACGATATGCAACATGGCTCCACGCAGAGGATACAAGAGAGGCTATCTTCGAGGTGGATGCTAGCCTTCAGAAACTTCCTCCAACCACAAGGAAGCAAGGACTCCCACCACCAGGGTCCAATAGGAGGCTTACAAAACAATGTCATCTTTCCAAGAATCTATTACTCAGCATATTGGGGAGAAAATTGAACAGGTCAAAGAAGATATTCAGACAAAATGCACCCTCACACCAAAGAAAGAGGTGGATGAGGGAATGATCATTTGGGTGCCTGACATTGGAAGCTTGTGTGGGTGAGAGTCAAAATACTGGCGAACAGTAGAACTCTATTGGCAGTTGAAGATGATTTTGGGGAAAATGCTACAAACTAGAGAAGAAGCACAGAGTACCATCCAACTCCAGCTGGAAGAATTCCACCTCATCCTTCACAAAGTCATGTTGTGTCTACCGCCTGCTAGTTCAGCATCAACAACACAACTCAATAGGCATGCAACTACCGCTCCTCCATAGGAGCCACATGCCCTTCCTCCTTCGGGATAGTTAGTATGTTTTTTCTTTTAAATTTTGTTACAATGAAGAGTAGGCATATCTTTGTGTTAGATTTTAGCTACTCTCAGAAGAATATATATTTTTCTTATCTAGTAAGCTAGAGTCTGTTTAAAAACATTATGCAAAATTTTTGGATTGATAAGTTATTCCTCTGCTACTGGTCTGGTTTCCCCAATGGCAGACCAGTAGTTGAGAATTTTGGTATGGATCCTCTATTGATAGAATACAATTTTTTGCCCGGTGTGTTAATAAAAAAAAATTGATTAAAAATTTGTGATTTGCATTTTTTTTTCTTTATTTATCAAAGAAACTTGTTTTTTTTTTTTTGTTTTTTTTTTACTTAAAAAAAATAATTTGTTCAAGGGTGTGTTTTTATTCAATTTAATTATTATTATTTCTTTATTTCTCATAGAAAATTAATTTTTTCTTTAAAAAACATAATTTGTTTAGGGGCGTTTTTGTTTTTCAATTTAATTATTTTCTTAATGTAAATTATTAAAAAACAAAACTTAATCATTAAATATATTATCAAGTAATAACACTTTTAGATTTAGGAGTCGATTCTCAGTGTTTAATTTGTGGTGGTGTCACTAGTCAATTTCATGGTTTTAATTAGGTCATAGTTTTTACTCTAAAAAAAAGGTTGTGCTACCAATAACATTGCTTTTCAATTTGAGGAATTTCAGGGTTTTGTCTACAATGTCAAGGTCACGATTTCGAATGAGTCACAATTTTATCAATTCAAGGGTCAATTTCAGGGTTTTGTTTGCAATGTCAAGGTTGCGATTTCAAACAAGTCACAATTTTAACCACTTCCAAAAAAAGGATGCTACCAGTAGCACCACTTTTTGAAACATGAGTAAAAACAACCACACTAAAGAAATGATAACTATAGAGAGTTCTTTTTAAGTTGGTAACTTTGTTATGAACAAGAAGAAGAAACAACTAGCACAGTTGAATAACCATAAAGCACCCAAGAATGATCCCTTTCACTCCAGCTAATTATAGGCCCTAGGAGCCTTAAAGGCCTTCAAGACACCTTCAAGATGACCAAGGAGGAAGGGGGGACCCAACCTTAAGAGTGAAGATTTTGATAAACCTCTGCAAGAGAAGATATGATGACAAAATCTTAAAACAAAAGAAACCCATGCACACACACAATGCACAAGAAATTTACCCTAGAAACCCTTAACCAAGAAATTAACCATCAAACTTAGAGCCACACTTCTCTCTATATCATTATATTAAAAAATAGTTCAAGAGAAAACATTTAGTTATTCCATAGCATCGATTAACCTTAATTGACAAAATGCTATTAGATTACAAACCTAATACTTTAAATGGGATTAGATTACAATGGGTTGAAACCATTGGCTAAAAAGAACAAAAGTGGCATGTTATGCTAGGATACACGATCTACTTACATGTGAATAATTCAACACATATACAATAAAGAGGAACCCCCATGCTCCACATATGTGTTAATCCCCAAAGCAATGAAAAACCATCAAGTAGACCACAACAACCCCATCTAACAACAAAGGAAGATCGTCATTTATAGTTGCCCAATGCCAAACATCAAGGTATTCAAACTATCCTTACTAAACCAAAGTATGATCAACTAATTGTCAAAGTTGAACTAGCAACAAGGATGGAAGAGGATATAGAAGAATGGAAAGGAAATGACAAAGGGATGGTCCTCAAGGCCACATTAAAAAAACTTCCCCCCTACCCCTCCCCTTGTTAAGAAATAGACTTCCACGCCAAACCTTCTAGGAAAGAAGAGACAAATTTAAACAAGAAATTAAATGACAAAGCAATCACATGGTACATAGAGATTTTACTTTGGAAACCCAAACAAGAAAACAACATTTCTTGAGAGTCTTTCTCTCTTGTTGTCTTATTAATTTATAATAAAGGGTTACATGACTAACCTTGGTCTACACCTAAGACACAATTTCCATCATACCCTCTTGCTTCTACAAGAACAACACTGCAACTAATTTGACTTACATTTACATGACCAATAACCTCTCCTAAATATTAGTAGGAACATCCAAGATTGATCAACATAATATTATTATAAAATGCCTTATTTATAGGATTTACAGTAGGAAAAACCCGAAAGCATGATGCCCAAAAACGGGTACAGATCCACGCGGATCATTGGCTACAAATCCCATGAATCTAGGGATTTTGTTATTGTCGACTACCATTCAGATTACTAGTGAACTACCAATTGAACTCTTTTTGGTCTTCAATCGGTTTCCACATGAACTCTTGATGACCTCTTGTCAGTTGACCTCTCAACTTGTTGTTGATCACTTTGACTTCGACTTTTCCCGGTTGACTTCGACCTTCAACTTTCACTACAAAGAATATAAAATCCAACATTCTCCCACTTGTTGTCTTCTTTATTGAAACATGAGAACCTAAATTTGTGTTCACAAAACCAAGGCAACAATGCCCATTTCCTCTCTACGCCAAGAGAACTTCACAACACTCACAGACTTGGTCGAACAACCTTCCATGTTTTCCAACATGTCTACTTTCTCCAACAACACCTTGTTACTATCCACCATGTCTCTTACGAAATGGTATTGTACATCAATATGCTTCATCCTAGAATGATGCGTTAGGTTCTTTTCCAAAAATGTTGTGCTTTGGATGTCATAATTCATCTTCATAGATCTTTTCTCAAATCCAATCCCTGAACACAACCTTTGCAACTGTATTGCTTCTTTGCTTCCATGAGTGGTTGCCATGTATTCAACTCTTGTTGTTGACAAGTCTACGACTTCCTGCCACTTACTCATCCATCTAATTTCTCCACTAAACATATTGAACACATATCCACTGGTCGACCTTCGTTGATCCAAATCTCTAGCCCAATTGATGTCGACAAATCCATGTACTTCTACTTCCTTATTAGCTTCAGGATTCCCTTGGTAGCATATAGCATAGTCTTTTGTGCCACACAAATACTTGAATACTCTCTTGATAATTTTCCAATTCTATTTTCCAAGTGTCAACATGTATCTACTCAACACTCCCAATGCATGGGAAATTTCGGGTTGAGTGCATACCATTGCATACATTAGACTACAAACAACACTTGCATAGGGAACATGTGCCATGTCCTTTATTTCTTCCTTTGTCTTTGGACGTTGTTCAACAATTAACTTTGCTCCCATAGGAATTTACACCTTTATAGGTTTGCAATCCTACATGTTGAAATGATTCAAGATTATTTCAATATATTTCCTCTCGTTCAACCAAATCTTTCTAACTTCTCGATCTCTCTTGAACTTCATTCCCGAAATTAAGTTCACTGCACTGAGATCCTTCATGTCGAACTTGGAGAATAATTTTTTTTTCACATCCTTTATTATGTCCATGTTGTTTCCAATTAACATCATTTCATTGACATACAATGCTACATATATGAAATTCCCATCTTATTCCTTGGAATATAAACGGTGATCATATTTACTTGTCACAAATAGAAAACTAAGGATGTACATGTCAAACTTTTGATACCACATCCTTGGCGATTTCTTTAGACCATAAAGGGATCTCTTCAATTTGCACGCCAACCCTTTCTGTCCCTTTACTGCAAACCCTTTAGGTTGTTTCATGTATATTTCTTCTTCTAGGTCCCCATGTAGGGACATTGTCTTACATCCATTTTCTCTATTTCAAGATCAAA
>ML796233.1:107178-117620 GCA_009831015.1 Picea engelmannii
GCCTGTAGGACTATCCTGTGAATGAGACCGCGAATCAGGGGAATCTAAGCCATCAAAATCACTTGGGGATTGCACCTGGCCTGAACCACACCAACCTTTAACATGGCTGGATTTTTTGTCCCCGCGGATTTTGAACCGGTGACTTTAACATCACATAGTGCCTTAACAACACACTCTATCATCGGTTGTCCTACACCTCGAGGACGTTGCAACGAAATACATTAGTATTATAATGAAAGTTAATTTTTCAACAAGGGAAAAAATATCACTGAAGTCGACACCTTTGACTTGGGAATATCCTTTCACTACTAGTTGAACTCTGAATTTGTCGACTTGACCTGCTATGCTCATATTTATCTTGAAAATCCACTTGCTACCGACGAGATTTATTCCACTAGGTAATTCGACCAAATCCCATGTCTCATTTTTGTGCAAGGACTCCACCTCTTTGACCATGGAATCCTTCTAGAGTCTACTTGCTGCCAAGTCAACTTCCTCCTTGACCGAATTGGGCTCCTCATCAGTGGAATTTAACAAAAATGCAGAATGGAAATTGAGCAGACTATACCTCTTGAATGGTTTTCTTACTCGTTCATACCTCCTTACAACCAGGTTTGGTTGTTCCACTTGCTCATTTGATTCAATCAACTCATCTAAATCATCTTCTTCATTCCTCAGTTCAAACCTCACCTTCTTTGGGTCTTTCTCTATTTGAACCACTTCAGACTCGGAATTACCTCCAACTTATATGAAGACCACATCTCCATTGCACATTGTTCTCCTTGATGTAGGATCCTAGAGCTTATATCCTTTCATTCCTTCCTTGTATCTAATGAAAATAAACTTGAATTCCTTCTTGTCTAGATTGCTCCTCTTTTCCTTCAGAACATGCACAAATGCATCACAGCCAAATACTTTGAGATGTGAAAGAAAATGTTTATTTCCAAACCATACCTCATGTGGAGTTGTGTTGACTACTTCCTATGAAGGAGACATATTCACCATATATTTTGCAGTGTCAACTGCCTCCGCCCAAAATTATTATGCGAACCTAACACCACTAACCATGCTCCTTGCCTTGTCCATAATTGTTCTGTTCATTCTCTCGGAAACTCCATTTTGTTGTGGGGTATATGGTGTGGTATTTTGGCGTGATATGCCACACTACTTGCATAACTTCTCAAAATACTTTCCACATAATTCACCACCATTGTCAGTTCTAAACATCTTGATCTTCTCATATGTCTGGATTTCCACAAGAGATTTAAACTCTTTGAATTTCTTAAAAAACCTATGATTTCTTCCTCATGAAATATATCCATGTCTTCCTGGAGATATCATCTATGAAGGAGACATAATATGAGTATCCATCAAGTGAAGGTACTATTACAGGCCCAAACACGTCACTATGAACCGATTCTAAAATCCCTGTTTCCCTTGTCGCTCCAGATGGGAACCTAACCCAATTTTGTTTGAATCATATATGAAATGTTCACAAAACTTGATTTCTAAATTAAAATGAGGAAAATATCCAACCATACCTTTGTAATGCATAGATCGAATCTATTTTTCTCCAAAATGTCCCATCCTTTCGTGCCATAACATGGTCGGGTCAACTTGACGAAAAAATGTCGAATCGGTGTAAATCGGCTGAGCTCGAGATGAGTTTAGTCAAATTTAGGAACAAAAATATTGTTGCATCCAATCAAGTTGACATTCCATAACAACTTATATATGGTTCCAATCTGAACTTCTTTCATTAAGACCATCGCACCCTTGACTATTTTGCACGTATCCTTCTGAAATAGAGTGTGCAATCCTACATTAATCATCTTGCTGATAGATATCAAGTTTATTTCCAAACTAGGAATATGTAGCACACATGGAAGGGTTCTAATCCTCCCATCTTGTAGTATCAATTGGACTCTTCCCCGTCCAACAATTTTGGTTGCTGAGTTGTCCTCTAATAACACATCTCCCCCTTCATATCTCTCATATTCATAGAACCATTCTCTGCGTAATGTCATATGAAAGGACGTACCTGAGTCGATCAACCAAACATACTGATTTGAATGTGTATTGGTCGATGCCAGATACACATAATCTCTTTTTTCCATAGTAATCTTTCTCTCAGTTGACCGCTTCTCATTGGATCTTGTACCGACTTCTATTTCCTTCAACTTGTAGTCTCTTTTGTAATTCCTATCTTTACTACATTTCCAGCATCTTATTATCAGCTGAATTGAGAATTTGTATCTACCCTTCGACTTAAACTTTGTATCAGAGAATTTTCCTTTATCTATGTCAACCAGTCAACTTCTCACCATTAAGGTATCTTTAGTCGATCCTTCCATGTTCTTTTGTTTCATTTCTTTTGATAATAGAGATGCAACCACATATTTTAGTGCTAATGTGGTTGAATTACTCCCTATACCCATGACTAAGCTATCCGAGGAGTCTGGAAAAGAACATAATAGGCTAATGCATTTCTCCTCCTCAGTAATTTTGATATCTACATACAATAACTCGCTTATTATAGTATTGAATGCATTCAAATTCTTAGTTACCGAAATACCATCACCCATCCTCAGAAGATATAGTTTCTTTCTAAGGAACAACTTATTTACCAGGGACTTTGACTCATATAAGCTTCCCAACTTGTCCCATAGTTTCTTGGCTGAGTCTTCACCTCAGACATTCAACAACACTAGATCTACAAGACACAATGAAATCATACTCCTTTCCCTTCTTTCTAGTTTCTCCCATTCTTCCCTTGACATACCTATCGAAATGGTACATGGATATATTGTTTCCCATTATTCTTGATCTACAAGGAGATCTACAATTGTAAGATTCCAAAGCTCAAAATTCTAGCCATCGAATTTTTTTATCTCTATCATTGAAGTACATTCCATTCTCTCAAACACAACTTTAAGGATCTCTGACTTACAATTATCACTATACCTATGGTTTAGCTCAGATCCAAGAACTACAAACCTTAACTATGATACCACATGTTAGGAAATATACGTCCATGCTAAACCTTCTAGGAAAGAAGAAGACAAATTTAAACAAGAAAGTAAATGACAAAGAAATCACATGGTACACAGATTTTCCCATGGAAACCCAAATGGGAAAACCAACATTCCTTGAGCGTCTTGATCTCTTGTTTTCTTATTCATTCAAAATAAAGGGTTGCATGACTAACCTTGGTCTACACCTAAGACACAATCTCCATCATATTGTCTTTCTTCCAAAAGAACAATCGACCTGCATCCAATTCGACTTTCATCTACATGACCAACAACCTCTTCTAAAGATTAACAAGAACATCCAAGATTGATCAACATAATACAGTTACAACATGCCTTATTTATAGGATTTACTATAGGAAAAACTCTAAAGAATGGCACACAAAAACGGTTACAGATCATTGGCTACAAATCCCACGAATCTCAGGTTCTATTATAGTGGACTACCAGTCAGATTACCAGCCAACTACCAGTTGACCTCCATTCATTCTTCAATTGGTTTCCACACGACCTCATGACGACCTCTTGTCAACTGACCTCTCGACTTGTTGTCAATCACTTCGACTTCGACTTTTCTCGATCAGCTTTGACCTTCGACTTTCACTACAAAGAATATAACAATCCAACACCTCTCCACTCACCTAAGGAAGGAAATCTAATAGAAAGTGAAGGGAAAATGAAGAAACAATACAAATTACTTTAGGTATTCAAAAATCACTCTTTAGCTAGGAGATATGCATCTTAATGACCCTCTCTTTGATGTAGAACAACACAACATCTAAGCTAAATTCTATTATGTATTGTTTTTGTCGAATCTTATGTAAGCATTTTTTCTGGATCTATCTTAACACTTCAAGGACCGAGATAAATGTAAGAAAAATATGACACTCTCAACTCATTCACTCCCCAAACCATTCTAGGGAGGGGGTTTCATATATGGAAAAAATCCCTTTAATTATTTTTCACTCCATCGATGTACAAGTAAATCCACAACTTTTTCATACCAAAACTTAATTGTTTTGATAAAACAACAACAACAATAACAACAACATTTCTTAAAATAATTGTTTTAATAGAAAAATGATAACATTTTTTATAATACATTAACATTCCATCTTAAGCACCGAAAATTGAGATGCAAATTTTTCGATGTTTAAAAGATCCCAAGTTAAGATGAACCTACATGTACATAATTTTTCTCCAAAGAATAACCTCACAAGAAACCTCTCCCATCTTCTATGGAATTTCTAAATGGAAAGAAAATCAACCATCAACCACAAAGATAACCCCAAAGGACCCAACGAGAATGGATCCCACCATACCTCGTATGGAATTTACATGAACATCTTACCCCAATCAAACTGGGGATATATATATATATATATATATATATATATATGGGTACAAGTGAGGTGTCAATATAGACATTTGATCATAAATTTATGCATCTCTTACAAAGTTATACATTGGATTTTTATTTATTTTTAAATATCTAAAATCGTTTATTTCATATTTGAGTGGTTGTTGAATTTGATGTGTTATTGCAAAGTCGATGAATAATTTCTAGGAATTGATTAAATAATTTAATTTTCGCACATTTTCTTAGGCTTAAGCCAATCCTTTATGTACCCAATGCAATGCAAGTGACCGAGCCAAATGAATGAAAGGAGAGTTGGATTGCGGTGAACGGGTATTGGTTGTACCCAGTCAGGTATTGCCTCTCAATGTCAACTTGTTTGATATAGAAAAAATAATGTTATACCAACTCATACCAACTTAGCTATTGGTCATAGAAAATTTGTTTTTTGAACACGTTATAATCCTTAAATGTTCATCAAGAACTTATATTTTAAAAATAATGAAAAAATTAAATATGTTAATATATATATATGTGTGTGTGTGTGTGTGTGTGTGGTTATTTTTTTTGAAATAATAATAACAATAATAATAAATCTTGTTGTTGTGTAAGGTACAATATGAAAAGATTAAGCATCAAAGTTAAGATCATAAAATTTATGTATTTTAGTTTTTATTTTGTTTCTTGGTTTCTATTTGCCATCTATTTCTATCTTACGCATAATGTGTCTGCCCACGTTCTTATAGTAATTGTTCAAGCCTTCTCGCAACATTCATCCCCGCACTAAAATGAGCCATGCCACTTAGCCATTGTTCAATACCCTTGCCGACTTGAAACTTTATAAAAACATATTGATCTGTATTGGGTTCAAAGGACGTGACTGTAACCCATTATGTTTGGATACATAGCCTTCGACAATCTTAATTCAAGTTACATAATATTATTACTATCACTCTGTAGAAACATACATACAATCTCAAAGTGGGATTTTAACATTCTATGATATAGTTAACCTTATTTCAATTTTAGGTCATCCATGGCTTTGGGATATTAAACAAATGGTGGTGAAATCATACCTGAGATGTTTCCGCAAGAGAAAAGGCTTTGAGCGAGCATATGAGGTCCATCTGCACTTCCAAGTACATGGCCAAATTCCTATGTTGCATGTTTGTTCTCCTTCAAGAACACCTATTGGTCCGTGCGTACCCCTTAAAGGAATAACATATGGCTACATGAAATGTGAAATATGAACTAATTACCTCTTGCAGGGAGTGTTAGGGTCGGGTACATGATGAATATTAGAGTAGAAAACATGCAGATGGGAACAATCTATGAGATCTTCCATCCAACATGTTGCACTTCCACGGTGGGGATATCAAGTAAAGCCCTAAATAATCTCTTGGCTAAGGATTCTACTAGGGAACCTCATTCGAGCAAACAATGATACACATCCACTTGAGCTAACCCACCGAACTTACTGTGAACATATCTTATAAAGTACTTTACATCTAATAAAACTTACCTAAGAAACCAATGACAGGTAATGCTGCTATGCAACCTTGTGGAGGCAAAGGAACAACATCTCAACATGACAAAGTTTCAAATCATAAATTAACTCAGAATTAAATCGAGTTGTTGAGATATTTTTGAAAGAAACATTTTTAAATATGTTATGTTTGTAAAGTCGTGAAGGACTGTAAGGGGTTGCAGATATAGAGTGTTGAATCTTATCTAGCAATAACTGTCAGTTATTGTAATAGGACAGAGTATGTAACTGCTAAGAGTTTGATAGGATAGGTTATAGATAGGATGACGAGAGCTCATGCAGCTAGTCGTTAGATAGTTTGTTGTTTCATTGTAAAATTATTATGAGATTATGAGATTAGGAGATTAGGAGATGATGAGATAGAGATCAAAGAGATCATTAGAACATAATAAAGTAGAAGAAAGACTATGTAATTTGTTTTCATGAATGAATAGAACAGACAAAATTGTCCCAAATCCTTGGACTGTGTTCATTTGATGTATGAATGAATGAATGTTACATTTTGTGTATGTGATTTATTTAATTTTCCTTCATGCATGATTGTTCTAAAAGTTGATAGTATGAGTTTGTGACCAAACTAGATAAGTTTCAATTGTTTCTCTTCTGAAACTCGTATGCAAGGTGTGCATCTAGAACGCAAGGAGTGCGTCGATTGACTCTCGGAGTGGCTCAAAGGAGTTCAAAGAGAAAAAAGGAAACTTAGACCAGGTGCAAGGAGTGCACAATGCCAAGGAGCAACTAAGTGTCGAAGAACCAGAACAGAGAAACGCCAGGTGGGCGAGAATAATTTCTTTTCAAGAAATCCTTCGATCTGAGTTATCGAAATCTCGAGAATGCAAGGAGTGCGTGGGAATTCGAAATCCTTTAAGGATCAAGATCAGAAGGGATATCACTTTCATAAGTGTTGACGATATCCAAGAGTCATACTTGTAGGAGGAGCAAAGGTTCAAAACCTTTGAAGACTGATAAATCTTCAAGTCAGAAGAAATCAAAAGCTCAGGAGGAGGAGCGATAGTGGACGTTGGATCACTGTGTAAAAGATCAAAAATCATTTGATCAGAGTAAAGTGCATTATAATTAACGCTTTGCACGTAAATGAGAGAGAACCGATCAAGGTTTGAAGATTTGATATTTTCGAAGGCTAGAGAGCCGAAGTAGAATCTCAGTCGTCCGATCAATAGGAACAGAGCTAAGCCATTAGATTGTTCGAGGTAAGATTCAAGCGTCGGATCGACCAAGTGAATCTGAGCCGTCAGATATCGTGAGTCTAAGAGGAGGCAAGTTTGAAACTTGATATTTCTGAAGTGCAGAGAGATGAAGGGACAGACTGAATCTGGACCGTTAGATCTAGGAGGATACGTGTCGCTGGGTCGTGAGGTCCATAGGAAGGAAAAAGATGAAAGGTTGAAATACCTAAAGCTCGAATAGATGAAGATCTGAGAGCCGTTGATCTGCACGGGGACACTTGTCAACAGATCGTGATCTCTGGGTAAGCTGTAGTGGGGTTTCAGTGGAGATATGAGATTGTCGAAACCCGAAGATCCAAAGTGAAACTGGAGCGAAACATCTAATGGATACATGGTGTGAATCCGTGAACTCTGGGTAAAATCCCGAAGTGATTTAGAGCCGTGGGATTTAAGAGAGACATGGAATAAATCCATGTACTCCGGGTAAAGACCCGAAGTAATCCTTGACCGTCAGATTAAGTGGACAAGCGTCAATGGATTATAGCCTTCAGATAAAAGGCATTGGGAAGAAGGGTGAAGTTTGAGATTTGAGATCTCAGAAGTCCGAAGACCCAAAGGAGATCTCGACCGTCGATCGAGAAGGGGGCCATAGGACTGTCGATCTAAATTGAAAGGTCAAACAACCAAAGTGAAGGCATGAACGTTGATTGTGAGGAAATGTGTCTGTAGATCATCAACTTCAGAAGATTGTCGTACAGAGAAAAGCGAGATTTGAGATTTCAAAACTCCGAAGTCTAGAATAGAAAAAGGAGATCGCAACCATTGATTTAGAAGGAGCATATCTGGTCCGTAGATTTGAAAGGTGTAGATCTGAACCGCCATTACAGGCAGTATTGTCAAGATTGCGAGATTGACGATCCCGTAGCATTGCGGGGACAGAAGTTGCGAGGACTTTAAAACCTTGAGGGCGGGCCACAATCCATACCGCAGTTTTTTCAAGAGGACACATGGAGGTTCGAGGAGAATTGAGGGCCGAAAAGTAGTTTGATCCCAAACCTCTATTGGTCACGCTTGCAATCGCGTGGTCACAAGAAGACACCACCCAAGGTAATATAAAGAGGGGGCTTATCAGTAAAAGAGCTAATGCTCAGTACTCTGAGATTTCATAGTAGAGCGAAAGGGAAGTTCATGGTTTCTATCAGAACTGCACCAAGGAGTCGAAAGGGTCTGTGTTTAGATACAGAAGGGAACCATTTAAGGTTCCAAAGAGTCGCTTGACTCAAGAATCAAAGATCCTTGATCAGGAGGTTGTGTATCCCAACGAGCGAGTAGGGGTGTTGCATCAGGTGGTATCAGAGTTGATATTAAGTTTGTTTGCAGACAACAAGAAAAGGAGAAAGGTGGTAAGTTGGTATCAATTGTGGTATAAAGAATTTTATTTATGTTTGTAGGTGACGCAGTGAAATCATGCCCCTCAGAAGGCATAGAGAGAATGCATAAATGGAAGAAGAAATGAGGCGACTCCGAATGAGAGTGGTTGCCATGGAAACAACGCAGAGAAGAGCACCAAATGCTGGAGATATCAGTGAAGTTGAGAGTGAAGAAGTAGAGGTCGAAGAAAATGTAGCAGAGGATGTTGCACAAGATCACTTAATAAAATCCGTTTCAAGGATAGGATCCAAAGAAAGAACAGAGGTACCAATGTATGAAGGGAATTTGGAAGTTGAAGAATTGTTGGATTGGGTATGTGCTATGGACAAGTACTTCGATTACGAAGATATCGAAGAAGACAAGATGGTGAAGCATGCAGTGAAAAGATTGAAGGGTCATGCAACACTATGGTGGGATGAATTGCAAGCCAAACGTAGGAGCAATGGTAAGCAAAAAATTAAGAACTGGGATAGGATGGTAGCCAAGATGAAAGCTAAATTTATCCCAAAGTATTACCAAGTCAATCTGTTCAGAAGATTGCATAACCTGAGACAAAAGATCTTATCAGTGAAGGAGTACACTGAGGAATTTTACAGACTGAACATTAGGGCTGGACAGAAAGAAAATGAGGATGAAAAGACATCTAGATATATCAATGAGCTGAGATATGAAATACAAGAGGATATCAACATGATGTCGGTTAGTACAATCGAGGATGCTTATCAAGCAACCTTGAAAGTTGAAGAGAAATTGGCCAAGAAGAAAAGCCAACGAAGTAGAGGAGGAAATTCAAGCAGAGGTAAGGGAACCAATAGAGAAAAGTTCCAGAAACCGAAGCATGAAGCTGACAAACAACATAGTCACCATGAGAAAGGTGGAAGTTCTAGAGAAGGACAACATGGAGTAAGAAGTTCTTTTTCCAAAGGAAGAGCCAGAGGAGGCATAGTTAAATGTTATACCTGTGGAAAGCAAGGGCACAAGTCTTGGGAATGCCCTGAGAGAAAGAACGAAGGAGGAGGTGAAGCACACGTTGCTGAAGCACAAAAGCATGTGGAAATAGAAGCAACAGAAGGAGGAAAGAACCTCATGATGAGGAAAATTATTCTTAAACCAAAGAAGGAGATGGAGGAACCAGTTCATCGAACAAGTTTGTTCATAACTGCTTGCAAGACGAAAGACAAATTTTGCAAGGTGATCATAGATAGTGGGAGCACTGACAATCTAGTATCCACAGATATGGTGGAGAAAATCAAGCTAAAGACAACTTCACATCCACACCCATACAAGGTATCATGGTTGCAGAAAGGACATCAAGTAATGGTAAGTCGACAATGCCAAGTTGAATTTAATATAGGAGGTTATAGGGATGAAATATTATGTGATGTAATTCCTATGGATGTTTGCCATATTTTATTGGGGAGACCATGTTAGTTTGATAGAAAAGTTATTCATGATGGAAGGAAGAATACTTATACCCTAGAAAAGAATGGTAGGATACATATGTTGATACCCATAGAAGACAAATAACAAAAGAGGGAAGCTAGTTCAATGATCCAGGTGGATATCGGTGGCCACCCACCTTTTCCAACTAGCTCAAAACAATGTTCTGGCAATTTTGGCAATTTACTATTTTTAGCAGGTTTTAACTTCCGGGGCCATTTTGAGGGCCTAAATGAAGTTTTTTAAAGATCGAGGTTCTCAGTGATAGCTGAAGGCATAATTGAGCCCCCAAAATGAATCTCCTCGACGATACCTTTCCAATGAGCTATCATACGCCTAAAACCAAGATCGTATGCAAAAGTTACGACCCCGGGAAGTTGATGTACTAACTTACCCAAACGGGGCCCACATGACTTTTGGCGCTTCATCTCCTAGGGTTAGGTTTTTGG
>ML796233.1:117703-130672 GCA_009831015.1 Picea engelmannii
GAGATAAGCTGCCACCATTCTAGCGAGTCTTTCACTCTGTATTTTTACAGTCTCTGTACATTTCTTTGATTAATAGAAATCGCGTATTACTGTATATCTGTGTTTATGGTTGCATCTCTGATACATTTATGTTATATTATTGATTATCTGCAATACCTCTGTGCATTTCTTTATTACATCTTCGCTCTCATTTCGTACCGAAAATAATCTGGATCATTCAAGTATACTTCTCATGAGTGGGAAGGAACTCTTGAATGAATTCAAGAAGGAAAAAGAAATGCAGTTTATTGTAGTGAGGAAGCCTAGAGTTATCCTTACAAATACTTCTGTGGAAGATTTGCCTGAAGAGATCCAGGAACTGTTAGAAAACTTTGCTGACATAGTAGTGGATGAGTTACCTCACTCATTTCCACCCATTAGGAGTATAAGCCATCATATTGAACTTATTCTAGGAGCTAGTTTACCAAACAAAGTAGCTTATAGGTTGACACCTAGAGAGAATGAGTAAGTCAAAAATCAAGTCCAAGAGTTGTTGGATAAAGGTTTAGTCAGGGAAAGCCTAAGCCCATGCGCAATACCAACTGTGTTAAATCCAAAGAAGGATGGAGGATGGAGAATGTGTACAAATTCTAGAGCCATCAACAAGATAACCATTAGGTATAGATTTCCTTTACCAAGGATGGATGACTTGATGGACTGTTTGAGTGGAGCGAGCTATTTTTCCAAGATAGACTTGAAGAGTGGATATCATCAAATAAGAATGAGAGAGGGAGATGAATGGAAAACAACATTCAATACAAATGAAGGATTGTTTGAATGGTTGGCCATGCCATTTGGGTTGACAAATGCACCAAGAACATTTATGAGATTGATGAATGAAGTGTTGAAAGACTTCATAGAAAAAATTGTCATAGTATATCTGGATGACATACTAATCTTCAGTAAGACAAAGGGAGAACACTTAAGACATTTGACATCAGTGATGGAAAAGTTGTAGCAACATAAGTTACTGATAAATCTGAAGAAAAACTCTTTTATGAAGAAGGAACTCATATATTTTGGTTTTGTAATTTCTTCAAATGAATTGAAGATGGATCCAGAAAAGGTGAGAGCAATCAACGAATGGCCATCGCCAAGCAACATATTTGAGGTAAGAAGTTTTCATGGGTTAGAAAGTTTTTATAGAAAGTTTATCATAAATTTAAGTGGTATATGTGCACCCATGTTGGACACTGTGAAGAAGAAACACAAGTCTTTTAAATGGAAAGAGGAAGATGAAAAAAGTTTCAAGGTGTTGAAATATAAAATCATAGAACAACCAATTATGGTCTAGCCAAGTTTTGGAAAAATATTTCAGGTGAGATGTGATGCAAGTGGATTAGCTATTGGAGCAGTCTTGAGTTAGGATAATAGGCCAGTTGCTTATTTTAGTGAGAAACTGAATGACACCAAGAAAAATTATTCCACATATGAGAAAGAATTTTATGCAGTGATTCAAGCTTTGAATAAGTGGAGACACTATCTAATTCCTAAAGAATTTGTCTTGTACAATGATAATCAAGCTTTGCAGTTTATTACTAGGCAAGAAAAGTTGAATCAGAGACATGCTAAATGGGTAGAATTTATGAATTGTTTTACTTTTGTTATTAAACATATTGCTGGAACTGCTAACAAAGTTGCAGATGCTTTGAGCAGGAGGAGTTTGATTGTATATGAATTCCAAGTGGAGACCTTAGGATTTGAACACATCAAGGAGATGTATAAAGAAGATGCAGATTTTAAGGAAGCTTATGAGGCATGCAAGAATCCTTTGTTGGGAGACAGAAGCCCATGGACTGAATATTTGATCCAGGATGGATTATTATTCAAGGGAAGCCAATTATGCATACCGAAATGCTCAATGAGAGACAAGTTGAAAGAGAAACACAGTGGAGGTTTAGCTGGAAATTTTGGTCATGATAAAAGATTTGCACAACTGAGTAATTCATATTATTGGTCGATCATGAGGGTAGAAGTGAAAAAGTTTGTGAACAAATGCAGAATTTGTTAGTATGCAAAAGGAAGAAAACATAACACTGGTTTGTATCAACCATTACCATTTCCAGAAAGGCCATGGGATGCAATCAATATGGATTTTGTTTTGGGATTGCCTAGAACTCAGAAAGGGAGTGATTCCATATTTGATGTGGTGGAAAGATTTTCAAAAATGGCACATTTCATACCATGCCAAAAAGAAACGATGCTACACACATAACGAATTTGTTTTTCAGAGAAGTAGTGAGACTACATGGATTTCCTAGGAGCATAGTCTCAGATAGGGACACCAAATTTGTGGGACACTTTTGGAGGACTCTATGGAAGAGGATGGGGACAAAATTGTCCTTTAGTTCAACATATCACCCTCAGACAGATGGATAGTCTGAAGTAGTAAACAAGACTATGGGAAACTTGTTGAGAAGTTTAGTCACTGAGCAAGGTCGGCAATGGGATTAGATTCTGGCACAAGAAAAATTTTCATTTAACAATTCAGTGAACATGAGCATAGGAAAAGGTCCATTTGAAATTGTGTATGGTATACAGCCAAGAGGGATTACAGAATTGAGAGATCTGAATCAATATGAATTCAGAAGTGCTGGAGCAGATAATTTTGCAACAGAAATGTAGAGACTCCATGACAGAGTCAAAGATAAGCTACAAGACAACAACCAGAAATACAAAAACAAAGTTGATCAAAAGAGGAGAGAAGTTCAATTCAAAGTTGTAGATGAAGTTTTAGCTCATTTGAGAAAAGAGAGGTTTCTAAGGGGAAGGTATAACAAGTTGAAGATGAAGAAGATAGGACAATGCAATATTCTCAGAAAATTCACGGCCAATGCTTATGAAATTGAGTTTCCAGACAATGTTGGGATATCACCGATATTCAATGTTGCAGACCTATATTCTTACAGGAGGGATGAGGCAGGAGAATCAAATGATGAGAAATAAGTTCAGTGGGAAGAAAAATTTACCACATCAGAAAAACCTTAGATGGAGAAAATATTTGAACATAGAGATGGAAAGAAGACCAGGAGGAAGACATATCCTGAGTATTTAGTGAAGTGGAAAGATCATCCAATGGAAGATGCAAGTTGGGTCACAGAACTTGATATTTTGAAGCAAGGAAAAATAGTGCAGGAGCTCATGGACACGAGTCCATGAAAAGTTTAACCAGAGGAGTATGATGCAGGAGCATCGCCTTCAAAGTCAAAACGCAAGTGTGGAGGCAAAGGAACGACATCTCAACATGACAAAGTTTCAAATTATAAATTAACTTAGAGTTAAATCGAGTTATTGAGATTTTTTGAAAGATTTTTTTTTAAATATGCCGTGTTTGTAAAGTCGTGAAGGATTGTAAGGGGTTGCAGATATAGAGTGTTGACTCCTATTTGGCAATGATTGTTAGTTATTTTAATAGGACAGAGTAGGTAACCGCTAAGGGTTTGATAGGATAGGTTACAGATAGGACGACAAGAGCTCGTGGAGCTAGTCCTTACACAGTTTTTTGTTTCATTGTAAAAGTATTATGAGATTATGAGATTATGATATTAGGAGATGATGAGATAGAGATCAAAGAGATCAGTAGAACAAAATAGAGTAGAAGAAAGACTATGTAATTTGTTTTCATGAATGAATAGAACATATAGAATTGTCTCAAATCTTTGGACTGTGTTCATTTGATGTATAAATGAATGAATGTTATATTCTATGTATGTGATTTATTTCATTTTCGTTCATGTATGATTGTTCGAAAAGTTGATAGTATGAGTTTGTGACGAAACTGTATAAGTTTCAATTGTTTCTCTTCTGAAACTCGTATACAAGGTGTGCATCTCGAACGTAAGGAGTGCGTCGATTGAGTCTCGGAGTGGATCATAGGAGTTCAGAGAGAACAAACGAAACTTAGACCAGGTGCAAGGAGTGCACAACGTCAAGGAGTGACTAAGCGTCGAAGAACCAGAACAGAGGAACACCAGGTGGGCACGAAGAATTTCTTTTCAAGAATCCTTCGATCTGAGTTATTGAAATCCTGAGAACGCAAAGAGTGCGTGGGAAGTCAAAATCCTTTAAGGGTAAAGCTCATAAGGGATAGCACTTTCATAAGTGTTGATGAGATCCAAGAGTTAGACTCATAGGAAGAGCAAAGGGTCGAAACCTTTGAAGACTGATAAATCTTCAAGTCAAAAGAAATCAGAAGCTCAGGAGGAGGAGCGACAATGGTCGTTGGATCACTGTGTAAAAGATAAACAACTGTTTGATCAGAGTAAAGTGCATGAGCCTTAACGCTTCACATGCACATGAGAGAGAACCGATCAAAGTTTGAGGATTTGATATTTCTGAAGGTTGGAGAGCCGAAGTAGAATCTCAGTCGTCCGAATAGCAAGAATAGATCTGAGCCGTCAGATTGTTCGAGGTAAGATTCAAGCGTTGGATTGACCAAGTGAATCTGAGTCGTTAGATATCATGAGTCCAGGAGGAGGAAAGTTTTAAACTTGATATTTCTAAAGTGTGGAGAGCCAAAGGGCTGGAGCGAATCTGGACCGTTAGATCCAGGAGGATACATGTCGGCAGGTCGTGAGATCCAGAGGAAGGAAAAAGGTGAAAGGTTGAAATACCTGAAGCCTGAATAGACGAAGAGCTGAGAGACGTTAATCTGCACGGGGACACTTGTCAACAAATCAGGATCTTTGGGTAAGTTGTAGTGGGGTTTCAGTTGAGATCTGAGATTACTGAAACCCGAAGATCCGAAGTGAATCTAGACCGATAGATCTAAGGGAGATGTGGCATGAATCCACGAACTCTGGGTAAAGTCCTGAAGTGATTCAGAGTCGTGGGATATAAGAGAGACGTGGCATAAATCCATGTACTCTGGGTAAATACCCGAAGTAATCCTTGACCGTCAGATTAAGTAGACACGCGTCAGTGGATTATAACCTTCGGATAAAAGACATTGGGAAGAAGGGTGAAGTTTGAGATTTGAGATCTCATAAGTCTGAAGACCTAAAGGAGATCTCGACCATCGATCAAGAAGGGGGCCACAGGACCATTGATCTGAGTTGAAAGGTCAAACACTCAAAGTGAAGGCAGGACCGTTGATTGTGAGGATAGGTGTCTGTAGATCATCAACTCCAGAATATTGGCGTACTGATAAAATAGAGGTTTGAGATTTCAAAACTATGAAATCCAGAATTGGGAAAGGAGATCATAGCCGTTGATTTAGAAGGAGCAGATATGGTCCGTAGATTTGAAAGGCGCAGATCTGAACCGCTAGTATAGGCAGTATTGTCAAGATCGCAAGATTGACGATCTCGTAGCATTGCGGGGACAGAAGTTGCGAGGACTTTAAAACCTTGAGGGCGGGCCACAATCCATATCACGGTTTTTCCAAGAGGACAAGTGGAGGTTCGAGGAGAATTGCAGGCTAAAAAGTAGTTTGATCCCTAACCGCTATTGGTCGCGCCCACAATCGCGTGGTCACAAGAAGGCACCGCCCAAGGTCCTATAAAGAAGGGGGCTTATCTAAAAAGAGATAGCGCTCAGTACTCTGAGATTTCGTAGCAGAGTGAAAGGGAAGGTCGCGGGTGCTATCAGACCCGCACCAAGGAGCCGAAAGGGCCTGTGTTTAGATACAAAAGGGAACCATTTAAGGTTCCAGAGAGTCGCTTGACTCAATAATCGAAGATCCTTGACCGGGAGGTCGTGTATCCCTATGGGCGAGTAGGGGGGCTATATCACACCTGGTAGAAAAACCGAATTTATCGTGGACGTAAATATTTGTATTAGGACCATTTCCTTAAACTTAGTAAGAGTAGTAAAACACAGTAACAAGGAAATGCAATTTACTCATTTACCCACAAGAAGGGAGAGATTAGAATTATATTTTAACTTCTGGATGCATAAATTTCCTTTCAATATAAACTTTTATTAAATCTCTGTAAAAGAAAATAATTTTCATTTACTTGTCATGAGAAGGACTTGTCATGGAAACAATTTGAGAAATACTTTAAGAAGGAGTATCTGTCTGAAAAATACTTTGATGGGAAGACCAATGAGTTATATGAACTCAAGCTAGGACAATTCACAATAAATGAATATATCAACAAATCTCTTGAGCTGATGAGGTATGTTACCTACATAAAGGATGAAAAGGTAAAGATGCAACAATTTATTAGTGGACTGCCTCAGTCCTTTTGAGACATAATTGAATTTGATGAACCAAAGAATTTAGAAGACACTATTCGAAAGGCAAGGTACTACTATGAGCAATTCAAAAATAAGGCAGAACCTCATAAGGACTGGAAGTATAAAAGTAATTTAGGATTCAAGAAGAAGGGGTTTAAATCCTCAAGATTTAAGAATCATGGGAAAATCTCTAAGATGAGGATTCCTACTAAAAGTGTATATCAACATAATTTTCCATCTTAGAGTGGTAATAAACCCTTAGGATCATCCCTAGGTAAGACTGATAATACAAAGAGAGAACCCTTGAAATGTTGGGGTTGTGGAGAAGAACATCTACTCAGGGATTGCCCACATAGGCAACATGACAATCAGAGAGTCTACAACATCCAAGAGGCTACCACAGTCAATGATGTGGCTAGGAGCATGCCACAAATTTATGCATCCCTAGATAATAGACAATCTGACCACCAATATTTAGTGGTGGAGATGGAAGGTATGATTGCCAACCATCTAGTTTCCATTTTAATCGACCATGGTTCTAATATGAGTCATGTTTCCCCTCAAACTATTGAGAAATGTAAATTGCAACAAGTAAAACAAGCTAAATCATGGTTGTTACAACTAGCCACTAGAACCAAAATAAAGGTAATAGAGGTCATACTAGCATGCCAATTCATTATGAATGGATTACCCACCCAAGCAACCATAAACATGCTCCCTCTGGGATCTTATGACCTACCGATTGGAATGGACTGGTTGGCTGCCCATAAAACCAAGTTGGATTGTTACAATAAAACTTTGGAGTGTGAAGATTAAGAAGGGAGAAAAATAACCCTACAAGGAATTCAAAAGACTGTCTCCGTGAGACAAATATCGACCCTTCAAGTGAAGAATTATTGCATAAAAGGATTCCCTTTGTATGCAATACAAGTGTTGAACTCTATTGATATCAATAAACCAAGCCTATAGGACCATCCCATATTAAGAGAGTATAATGATGTGTTCCCATAAGAGGTATCGGGTCTACCTCCAAGAAGAGATATTGAATTTTCAATAGAACTTGTACCAGGAGCGGTGCCAATGTCTAGAGCACCTTATAGAATAAGTACACCAGAGCTAGTTGAGCTCAAACTACAACTAAAGGAGATGTTGGACAAAGGTTACAATCGACCTAGTTTGTATCCTTTGGGAGCACTAGCTTTGTTTGTGAAGAAGAAGGATGGCACACTCAGGTTGTGCATAGACTCTAGACAGATCAATAAGATGAATATTAAGAATAAGTATCCCTTGCCAAGGATCAATGACTTGTTTGACCAATTAAGGGGTTCTACCATCAATTTTGGATTAAGGATGCAGAAATCCACAAAACAACCTTTAGGACAAGATATGGGCACTATGAATTTGTGGTGGTGCCATTTGGGCTTACCAATGCACCAACCACTTTTATGTGCTTAATGATTAATGTACTCAAGTAATTTCTTGGACATATTTGTGTTGGTTTCATGGATGATTTTAAGGATGGAAATTTATTTTAGAATGTAGAAACCTTGGCGAATCTTACTAATCCTTCATATGCCAGCTATAAATGTTTGGCGATATTTTTGTAAAAATATTCAAATTTCTAGGGATTTTATATATATTTATAAAATTTTGGCAATTTTTAAGGTAAAATAATTGTATCCTATAGAATTTGGGAGAATCATTTTTAAAATAGCGAATCTCTTTTTTGGAAAAACCATGAAAAATTAACACATGAGCGAAATTTAGCCCCTAAAATCATCCTTGGTTGGTTTTCATTGATGACATCCTAATATATTCTAAGAGTAGGGAAGAACATGAAAAACATCTCAAGTTAGTGCTTCAAGTGCTAAGAGAACATCAACTCTATTCTAAGTTTAGTAAGTGTGACTTTTTCCAAACAAGTCCATTAATTAGGCCATGTTATTTTTGAAGGAGTGGAAGTTGATCCTGACAAGATCAAATCCATTATGGATTGGCCTACCCCAAAATATGTATCTGATATCAAATCCTTTATGGGCCTAGCAGGATACTATAGAAGGTTCATAAAGATATTTTCAAAGATTGGTTTCCCAATCACCTCCCTTCATAAAAAGGGAGTTAAATTCATTTGGACATCAGAATGTAAAGAGAGATTCCAAGAGCTGAAATACCTTCTAACCAATGAACATGTGTTGAAGATTGCAGACCCAAACAAGGAATTCCTTGTGTGTACAAATGCCTACAAGGAAGGGCTCAGAGGAGTCCTCATGCAAGAGGGACATGTGATTTTCTATGAATCCATAAAATTGAATGACCCACGATTTGGAATTGGATGCCATAGTACATGTTTTAAAAATGCGGAGGCATTACCTCCTAGGTAGAATATTTGTGCTTATGACAGACCATAGTGGGTTGAGATATTTGTTTGATCGACCAAAATTCAATGCTATAAAAGCTAGGTGGATGCCTCTCCTTAGTGAGTTTGATTTTTAAATCAAACATATCGAAGGAAAATAAAATAGGGTGGATGATTCCCTTAGTAGAAGTATGAAAGTGATTCAATTGGAAGCTGTAACAACCTACGAATCATACGTCAAGGAGAGAGTCAAAAGTGCACAAGAAACATATGCATTTTGCAAAACTGTGAAATCATACCTAGAGAAGGAGCCCACATGGCTGAGGTATGAGGGCTATCAATTGTTGAATGATGGCCTGCTAACTTACAAAGGTAGGTTGTATATTTCAAATTGTGACAACTTGAAGAGGTTCATAATGGATGAACTACATAAAATACCATATACTGGTCATCCTAGTTATTAGAAAATGATCATCGCCACTAGGAAATAGTTTTATTGGCCCGGACTGAAAAATGACATAGTTGATTACTTAGCTAAATGTCTAGAATGTCAACAGGTTAAGGCAGAGAATTTGCATCCAACAGGGTTGTTTCGGCCCCTACCAATTCCATAATGGAAATGGGAAACCATCTCCATGGATTTCATCACAGGGTTTCCAAAATCAACCAAGTAGAATGATGCCATTATGGTAGTTGTGGAAAAATTGAGCAAGGCTACTCACTTTATTCTCGTGAAATCAACTTGAAAGGTAATAAATATTTCCAGTATTTTCATGAAATAAATAGTTAGACTGCATGGCATGCCTAAGGAAATCATATCAGACATAAATACAAAACTTACTTCAATTTTTTGGAAATCTTTGTTTGTTGGTTTTGAAACTAAATTGCTATTTAGTACAACCTATCACCCTCAAAATAATGGGTATATAAAGAGGGTAAACCAAGTGTTAGAGGACAAGTTAAGGATGAATTTGATGCATCAGCCCAATAAGTGGGAAGACTACCTACCACTGGTAGAGTTTGCTTATAATAATGGCTATCAAGAGTCATTGAAGATGAGCCCTTTTGAGGCCCTCTATTGTAGACAATGCAGTATTCCAATCAATTGGAATAACCCAATAGACTGAATTACACTCAGACTAGATATGCTAAAAGAATTGGAAGAACAAGTAGTTCAAATAAAACAAAACCTGAAAGTAGCTCGAGATAGACAAAAAAGCTATGCGGACAGAAAAAGGACTCCTAGAGAGTTCAAAGCAAGGGATCATGTGTATCTCTGAGTTAGGCCTAGAAAAAATTTCCTTGAGAATGGGAGCTTGTGCCAAGTTGGAACCTCGGTATTGTAGACCCTTTGAAATTTTGGACAGAGTGGTAACTCTAGCATATAGACTAGCACTTCCTCCCATAGTGAAGGCACATAATTCTTTCCATGTTTCGTTGTTGAAGAAATATGTACATGATTCTAATAATATAATTGATTAGCCTGTGATTCAGGTGGAACCAAAGGGAGAATTCCTACCACAACCACAATGCATAATAGATAGGAAATAAATCCCACTCGGGAACAAAACCATTACATAGGTCAAGGTGCAGTGGAAACACTTTTGTCCAAATGAAGCTACATGGGAAATGGAGGATGCCATGAAACCATAAATACCCATTTTTGTTTAATGTTGTACATATATAGCACATTGACAAGTAGAGCATCGAGGACGATGCTCCTTTAAGGGGGAGGGGATTGTAATACCCGTGTTTCCCCTAGCTTGTAAATACAACTATAACTTTCTAAAAGACTATGGGAAAACCGAATATGTGAGGATGTTGGAATTGATGAACCTTTTTGTTATAAAAGGTAATGTATATATTTATATTACCAAATAAAATGGAAAGTTTTGCATAACTGCTGAAGGGGTTTGCCAAGGTAGATGATGATGCATGAGAGATATGGTGAGGGGAACCAACAATGGTTGAGATGACCCCCACCAGAACAATACTCAACTGGATTTAAATTATTCAAACCCCAAAAAATAAATTACCAGGCAAGATGGTAGTTGGGAATTCCTCCTCAAGAATCAATGAGGATATGGGAAAAGTACCCATCTGAAAACTTCTTTACTTGACCCACAAAATTGGGATTTGTACCCACACAATCTTGCTGGGGAAGGAAAGAAAAGAGGGGAAACTTGTGGGAAGAAAGGAGAGAGGCAAGAAGATGAGAATGGTCACCATTTTATAAAAAGGGAGAGCATGTGCAGCTCTCTGGTTCTGAAGAGAACTAAAAACCAAATTTGTTCTGGGTACATAAATATGTTGGGAATCATTTTCAGTCCAAGATGATAAACGGGGTTGTCAAGAATATTGGTGATTGATGAAGTAGTCATTGCAGACCCCCTTGCTTGGTGGAGAGAAAATCGATCTGCCAAGTTCCCATGGGAGGAGGAGAGTGGCCTCCGTCCTTGGCTATTGTTGAACATAAGGAAGAGTCTCTCTCAGAGCATCATGATATAGCTAGGGGGTATCCAATGGTAAATCCATCCAGGAGTTGATGTGCCTATGGTTGGGTGTAAAAGGAACCTCTTTCAGCAGTTGCATCACTATCTGGTTTCTAGATAAGTTTGCTTGGTTAGATCTCTGTAGTATTTAGATCAGAGAAAATTTTATGCTATGTTCTAGAATTGTGTAAGTTTAATTTCTCACAAAAATGACTTGAGAAATTTAATTGAAATAACGAGATGTCTTATCTGCTGCTCTATTGATTTAATTTCTTATCTTTGACTATTTGTGTGCTAAAATAAGATTTTCGGGAGTGGATGTTGTGGTTAACTGTGATGTACAGTTTAATACATGCTGGGGAATTGATGATTGAACAGTTAAAAATATCTATAACACCTCTTAAAGAAGAGAGAGTGATTTTTCTGTGTAATAGTGCTCCATTTTAGTATGTCTTCAAATCCCCTGCTAGAAAAGTTAGAGGATATCAGATGTGTGTGGGCTTTAGGAAATAATCCCAATTATGGGAAAACATTAAAATTCCTTATAAATAATTATTGAGGAAAAATAATTAGGACATAAACATGAGATTGGTCTAAATAAATTAAAATACAAAAGTTATCAAAATCCTATTTGGGGCATAAATAAACATTTATGTTTAAACTCTGTTAAATCTCCTAAATTTGGGAAGAATCCCCTTAAATTTGGTGGGTAGTAACTCTTGCTAGAAACACTGAATTTACTGTAGAGGTAAATATTTGTATTATGACAATTTCCTTAAATTTAGTAAGAGTAGTAAATCACAGTAACAAGTAAATAAAATTTACTCATTTACTCATGAGAAGGGAGATATTATAATTATATTTTAATTTCCAGGATGGAGAAATTTCCTTGTAATATAAACTTTTATTAAATCTCTTTATAAAGCCTGAAAAACTATATTTTTCCTTTCCTTAGTTTTGTTGTAATCCTTTAAATCGTCGAGGTAACAAAACTGAGTAAAAATATGGAAATATATTTATATATGCCTGTATACATATGATTATTATTATTATTAATATTAATATTATTTTATTATTCTGAAAATGCAGGTTAAATCCCTAGAGTGTAAAAGACCTAAGACCAAAGAGAATAGGGAATAACTGGTGACCAAATGCCTTAACCTTCTCATAGTCTTTGGAACTTCGGGATTTGAAAGCTCCATGATGTTTGGGTGATGGGACTCCATGAGCCAAAATCACCGAATGCCCAAACCCTTCCTTTTGCTAAGCAAGGTTGCATAAGTAATAAATGAAATTATTTATATTATTCTATTTAGTATGATCGATTAAAGAAATTGATTAATATAATATACCTTTAATACAATATATATTATATTATAATCCAAATTATTTCACTATGTTTAAACCACAACGTAATTACAAGTGGGTCCCTTTTGGGACTTCGGAGCTTCGATATTAGAGGGCTCTAGGAAAATTGAGTATAAAGGATGTGTGGGAGAGCCAAAGGAGATTGAATTAGAGAAATCTCTCTCTCTCTCTCTCTCTCATGTCAAATATTAATATAATATTGGAGAATTTTAAAACCTAGGCATAATTTTCGAGGAATATAAAATAATATATTATATTATTTTAAGGTTCATTAAATTGATTACACGTAAATGAAGCCAACTCCTTTGAATATTAAATAGTGTGGTAATGTGTACCAGTGGGGTCACTTCGGAGCTTTAGGACTCAAGGAGATTGGAGTATAAGGAATGTGGTGGAGAGCCGAAGGGGGTTGACCCAGATTTCTCTCTCTCTGCCTCATTTCAAATATTAAATATAATATTGGAGACCTTATAAACCTATGCGCAATCTCCAAAAACATGTAATATATATATATATATATATATATATATATAT
>ML796233.1:130681-146573 GCA_009831015.1 Picea engelmannii
AAATGAGTTTGTTGCGATACCTACACTTGATAAAGTACCAATCTCTTTTTCCCTTTTTAAATTTAATGCTTAATGTGAAATCATGTGTAAGCATGGGCCCTTCGGGAGTTCAAGGCTCCGACAGATCGGTACTTCAGAACTTTGGGAGTTCTGAGCTTCGGGACTCCAGATGTTTGGGGATGATAGAAGGAACATGAAAAAAGGGCCGAAGGCCCGAACCCACCTCCCTGCATTCCAAAGTTTGCAAGAATATTAAACACATTTTAATTAAAAAAGTTTATATTGATGTAATTGATTATAATAAATGTTTGACATGATTTATTTACATCATGTTGTAATATAATTAATATCACATTGCATTATAATATAACCTATGTGGAACCCTCTTCGGAATTTCAGCGTTCGAGAGATTTGGGTTCATAAAATCTTGATGATGAATCTTCGTCGAAGCCCAAAGGCTTAGGTATTAATGGGTATTGACAAGCCTATGTGCTCCTTTGATATAATTAATCATATTATAATATAATTAAATATAATTGTATTATAATATAATTAATAAAATGATAATTTATGGTTGAATATAGTTAATCATTTTCCCAGTAAATAAATAAATATGCATATATTTATATATGTTAAATTACGTGAAAATGTGGCATTGAGTTGTGTGCCCAAGAGGAATTGAATTATATACCTTAATTAAGGTTAATCAACTTAAGTATAATATGGATAAATTATCCTCATTGTGTTATAATATAATTACTCATAATTATCATATGAGTAATTTATTGACTTAGTGTTAAACTACATCTAAGAGGGAAAAAAGAAAGTAAATACTTTAGTAATTACTGGGCCATGGGTATTAGGTTAAGAAATATTTTTATACCCCATCCCTTAAAAATGTACTTAGGGGTTGAGTGTGTGACATATGTGCACGTTGTATATGGATTAGGGAAGTCATGAGCCAAGTGTCTTGGTTGATTATAGTTATAACATATTATTAGTCCTCTTGCTCCTCTTCCAAAATTTCTTTTGCCTCGACCTCTACCAAAATTTTCATCTGTTCCCTTGATTGAAACCTCTTTGATTTTTATATTGTGGAACACCCACTTCTGCTGCAACATTCTCCTCCTGACTCCATTACCTATCTGATGTGCATCCCCTCATCAAGTTGAATGCATGAAAATCTTTCTCTTCATGTCCCATAGACTTGCAAAAATTGCAAAACAAGTTCCTTGGCGTACTCTGATACTTTTGTAGTAATGAACACTCAGTAGGATGATGGACCCATTTATTACATATCTTGTAGTATCCTCCTCCTAGTAATGGATTCGATGCTCCAGTTTCCAAATATTGCGTGAATCCTAGGTATTCGTCCTTGTGATGGCCTTCAGTTCTGCACTTGGTACACCAAATTTGTTCTTGTTTCTCCTTCCCTTTTTTAAGTTCTACTAGTTGAATCGTCAACACAACCAACTTCATCTGAACTTGTTCCATTCCTCCACTGTCTCCTACCGAAGATGACTCTAATTTCATTGCAATTTCTAGTGCTTCAGGCTGCGACGCAACCTTCTGTTGAATCAATAGCCTGCAAATGTGTGTTAAAATCCCTGCAATAAACCATTCTTGATGTTGTTGATATGGGATCTAGAAAATCAGTCTACCCATCACATCCTTAAATATTTGATCAAAATCCCATACCGACTTTGTTTGTACCTTTTTAATCTCCTTTAGTTTTGTGATGTACTGCGACTCTGACTTTGTCTTCTTGAACTCCTTCAGTAGAGCTTACCTTATCTCATCCAAAGTCTTGGCATCTGGTCACAACCGCACTCCTCGGAGCACGCCCGCTTCCTCAGGACCTTCTTTCTTTCTCGGCCCAAAGAACTCTAAGGTTCTTCTATTTCCCTATCGGGAAATCTGCACCCACAGTTCTCTTCGCGCGACCCCCTTCTTTGACTTATCGGAGGATCGAAACTTCGCGGCTTCGCGAGTTCACTGTCAATCACAGGCTCTCGAATCCCCGAGACCCGATATGTCAGTCAACGCTAACTTTCTCCTTCTCCACTATCGAAACTTCGCTCTATCGTGACTTCGCTACTAGCAACACCAAACATTCGGTTCTCCAACCCCCGATACATGAGATGCCGAAATGCCGAAACTCGCGATCTCGCTCCCTCGCGACTTCGCTTCTCGCAAGGTTGAATAACTTCTACGTCGACTCCCGATGTACGAGATGCCGAAACTCACGATCTCACTCCCTCGTGACTTCACTTCTCGCGAGGTCGAATAACTTCTACGTCAACTCCCGAGGTCCGAGATGCCGAGACTCGCGATCTCGCTCCCTCGCGACTTCGCTTTTCGCGAGGTCGAATAACTTCTACGTCGACTCCCGATGTCCGAGATGTTGAGACTCGTGATCTCGCTCCCTCGCGACTTCGCTTCTCGCGAGGTCGAATAACTTCTACGTCGACTCCCGAGGTCCGAGATGCCGAGACTCGCGATCTCGCTCCCTCGCGACTTCGCTTCTCGCGAGGTCGAATAACTTCTACGTCGACTCCCGATATACGATATCACGAGTTGATCTGACGGTCCTCGCGACTCGGATCGACGAATCCTGCCCTCCGGAGCTTCAATCTTCTTCCGCACCTGCACTGTAGCCTCCTTGAACCTCCGTAAGATCGAATGGCCCTCGGAGCTTCGCGAAATCTCCTCGACGAATTTCGACCGTCCACTCTTTCCAAAAGAGTTTCTACAAAATGGACACAATACTTCCCCACAAAGACTTGTTCACCTGCATGCGAGCTTTCAGCCCTTGCTCGAACACATAAATGCACAATCCCTTTGTGTGATCCCTCGACGAATTCAAAGGCCTACTCCTCCTGAGCTTTACTCTCAACTTCTTAAGTCCTTCTGAGAACGTCTTGCATGCACTCCTTGCGGCAATCCTTCAACGACCCTTCTGTGTCGAAATATTTCGGCTCTGCGCACTCCTGCAACAGCAGTCTTATGATAATTTGCTCAGAATCGCAACTCTGAGACTTAGCTTGGCCTACGCACTCCTTTCACGGCACTGTGCCTAAATGCACCTTCGAAGGAATGAGAACAAGAGTTACCTCTAATTGAACCCTTCTGTCAACGCACTCCTTGTAGACAAATTCGACTGCACTCTTTGCAGGAATCCTCTGGCTCAATTAGAGAACAATTGAACTCACTCACTCACCCTCTCAGACTTCTGTTCAACCATGAAATCACATACACAACATATAAAAGCAAATGTATGACAGGAAGCAAACATTCATGAGAATATTAACATAAATACACAGAGAATAACACAAACCATGAATTTGAATTAAAGCTTTCTTCTATTAATTCAAATATTTGTACATGGGTGTTCTTCATACAATTCTCTGCATGCTCCTCTCTTCTTGTCTGAATGCTCTCAATAATCCAGAATAATGTTACAATGTACAAGGAGGGTGTCTATATCCCGTTTCCCTCTTGGACTCTGCGCTATCAAATCTAGAATTAAATTCCTATCTACTAGCATTAACTACTTTAAATGCCGACTATCTACCTAAGGACGAGAGCTATCCACTCAAGGTCCATTACAATATACAAGTGTGCCTCATCTTAAATGATTCATTTAATATCACGCAACAATTCCAAAGCGTTCTTTTCAAAATTTGCGTTGGCTTATCCAGTTGTCCTCTGCTTTCGCGTCGACTCGCTTGATGAGTTGTCGATGCTCCTGCATCATACTCCTCGGCTTGAAAACTTTCATGGGCTCCTGTCCATGAGCTCCTGCACGGTGTATCCATGCTTCTGTATCACTACTTCGCTCTACCAGCTGGCATCTTCCACTGGATGATTCTTCCATTTGACTAGATAATCAAAGTATTATTTCCGCCTGGTCTTCTTTCCCACTCTCTTCTCCAGTATGCGTTCCATCCGCGGCTTCTCTGCAATTGGTAATTGTTTCACCCACTGGATCGCTGGCTCCTCAGTTCCAGTCTCTGCTCCTCCTGCTCTATATGGGTATAAGTCTGCGATATTGAATATCAGAGATATTCCAATGCCATCCGACAACTCAATCTCATAAGCATTCTCTCCGAATTTTCTCAAGACCTTGCATGGTCCGATTTTCTTCATTTTCAGCTTATTGTATGTTCCTCTCGGGAACCTTTCCTTCCTCAAGTGTGCCAGAACTAGATCACCAACTTCAAACTGAAGTTGTCTCCGATGCTGATCTTCTCTGCGTTTATACTCCTGATTTGATTTCAGCAGTCGTTCCTTCACTTTGCTGTGAAGTTCTCTCATCGCCTTAGCGAATTCCTCTGCACTAGCACTGCTTGTAGCAGTCTATTCTGAATCTCTTAGTTCAGAAACTCCTCTCGGCTGCATCCCATATACGATCTGAAATGGACTTTTCCCTGTACTCCGATTCACTGAATCGTTGTACGCGAACTCTGCCTGTGGTAATATCTGGTCCCAACTGCTATGGTGCTCTGTCACCAAGCTTCTCAGCAAGTCTCCCAGACTTCTGTTGACCACTTCTGTTTGTCCATCTGTCTAAGGATGATAAGCAGAACTAAACGCCAAATTAGTCCCCATCTTCTTCCACAACGTCCTCCAAAAATGCCCTACGAACTTAGTGTCCCTGTCCGAAACTATGCTTTTCAGCAATCCATGAAGTCGAATGACCTCTTTGAAGAACAAATTTGTGATGTGAGTCGCATCGCTGGTCTTCTGGCATGGAATGAAGTGTTCCATATTACAAAACCTGTCTACCACCATAAAGATTGAATCAACACCTCTTTGTGTCCTCGACAACCCCAATACAAAATCCATGCTTATCGCCTCCCATGGCCTCTCTGGTATGGGCAATGGCTGATAAAAAGATGCATTCTGCTTCCTCCCCTTCGAATGCTGGAAAATCCTGCATCTGTCAACAAATCGCTTGACCTCTTCTCACATCCCTGGCCAAAAATATGATTCCCTCAGCTTCGGGAATGTTTTGTCATGGCCAAAATGTCCTGCTAAGCCTCCGCTGTGTTTCTCTTTCAACAGATTCTCCCTCATGGAGCATTTCAGAATACACAGTTGATTGCCTCTAAACAAAAATCCCTCCTGGATCATATAATCTATCCAAGGACTTCTGTCTCTAAGAACTGGATTCTCAGCTGCTTCGTACGCCTCTCCAAAATCTGCATCTCCTACGTACATGTCCCTGAGATTTTCAAAACCCAAAGTTTTGATTCAGAACTCCTACAACAACAAACATTTCCTACTCAAAGCATCAACTACTTTGTTAGTAGTTCCCAAAATATGCTTAATCACAAATGTGAAATTCTGCATGTACTCTACCCATTTTTCATGTTTCTGATTCAACTTCTCCTGTTGAGTCACAAACTGTAATGCATGATTATCACTATACAATACAAATTCCTTTGGGATCAAGTAATGCCTCCACTTCTTCAGTGCCTGTATGATAGCATAAAATTCCTTATCATACGTGGAGTACTTCAGCTTCGCCTCATCCAACTTCTCGCTGAAATATGCAACTGGTCTGTCTTCCTGACTTAAGACCGCTCCTATGGTAAATCCACTTGCGTCACATTTCACCTGAAATGTCTTCAGAAAGTCCGACAACACTAACACTGGTCGTTCCATGATCTTCCACTTCAACAGATTGAATCTCTTCTCAGCCTCCGCGGTCCAATGAAAAGACTTATGCCGCTTCTTCACTGTGTCCATCATCGCTGCGCTAATTCCATTGAAATTCCTGATGAATTTTCGATAGAAACTAGCCAAACCATGGAAGCTTCTCACCTCGAAAACATTTCTTGGTGATGGCCAATTCTTAATCACTTCCACTTTATCCAGATCCATCCTCAACTCATTCGCCGAAATAACAAAACCCAAATAAATGAGTTCCGTCTTCATAAATGAGGACTTCTTCATATTAATCAACAGCTTCTCCTACTGTAGCTTTCTCATCACAATGGCCAAATGCTTCAGGTTTTCAGCCATTGATTTACTATAAATCAATATGTCATCCAAATACACAATGACAAACTTCCCGATGAACTCCCGCAGGACTTCATTCATCAACCTCATAAAAGTACTTGGCACATTCGTCAAACCAAATGGCATGACAAGCCACTCATACAGTCCTTCGTTTGTCTTGAAGGTTGTTTTCCATTCATCGCCTTCTCTCATGCGAATCTGGTGGTATCCACTTTTCAAATCAATCTTTGAAAAATATTTTGCCCTACTCAGGCAATCCATCAGATCATCCATTCTCGGTAATGGAAATCTGTACCTGATGGTTATTTTGTTGATCGCTCTTGAGTCGGTACACATTCTCCATCCTCCATCCTTCTTTGGACTGAGTACTGTCGAAACAACACATGGGCTCAAGCTTTCCCTGACTAATCCTTTGTCCAATAACTCCTAGACCTGCTTCTTAACCTCCTCATTTTCTTGCGGCGTCAACCTATACGCAGCTTTATTCGACAAACTAGCTCCTGGTATGAGATCTATGTGATGACTCACACTTCTCATCGGTGGCAACGAATGAGGTAATTCATCTACCACGATGTTAGCGAACTCTTCCAACAGTTCCTGAACTTCATCTGGTAAATTATCCACCCTTGTGCTAGTCAGAACAATCCTAGGCTTCCTGACTACAAAGAATTGTGGATCTTCTTTCTTCTCCATCTCTGTAAGAAGCTCCTTCCCCTTATGAGAAGTACTATGTTGCTTACCTCCGGCTTCACCTCTTTATCTGAAGCAACATATGGGTTCTCCCATTCTTCTCCAGGGTATATGTGTTCATTCTCCCATCATGAATCACATTTTTGTCATATTGCCATGGTCTACCCAACAATAAATGACATACATCCATGGGAATAACATCACATAAAATCTTATCATTATATCCCCCTATTTTGAATTCCACCAAGCATTGTTTAGTAACAGTTACCTGATGTCCTTTCTATAGCCACGAAACTCTGTATGGACTGGGATGATCAGTCATCTCCAGCTCCAACTTCTCTACCATCTTGGTCGAAACGAGATTATCCGTGCTACCGCTGTCAACGATAACCTTGCACACCCTATCCTTGGTCTTGCAAGCTGTTCTGAAAAGTTTGGTCCTTTGAACCGAGCTCTCTGCCTCCTTCTCGGGTGTCAGAAGGACTTTTCACATCATAAGCGATCTTCCGCCTTCTGCATCTTCGGCCTCAACATCTCGCCTCTGCGCTTCAGTGATGTGAGCTTCTCCAATGTCCTTCTTTTTCTCTGGACACTCATAAGACTTGTGTCCGTTCTTCCCGCATGTGAAGCATGTGATTACTCCACCTCGGCCTCTTCCTCTGCCTGTAGTACGAGGAAAAGTATTGCCATCAACATATCCTCCACTCTACTCTGTATGCTGCCCTTTTTGTTCAACATGTGGTTGTCCTCACTGTGAGGTTCCACCTCTCTCAACCTTACCCTGAGGTTTCTTCCACTCCTCCTTGGGCTTTTGGTATTTATCTTGGGCAACTGATTTGCCTCTCGGCTAGCTCCTGCCTCGCCCTCGCTGACCTTGCTTACGGCTTAGCTTCTCTTCATCTTTTAAAGCCATCTGATAAGCATCCTCCACCGTCCGAATGGTAACCATGCTTAGTTCATCCTGAATGTCGTATCTCAGACCATTCAGATATCTGGCAACCTTCTCATCATCGCTCTCCCGATGACCTGCTCTGACGTTCAGTCGATAGAATTCTTCAGTGTATTCTTTCACTGTCATCATCTTCTGCAGCCTCCTGAACAAATAAATTTGGTAATCTCTTGGGATGAACTTCGCCTTCATCTTCGCGATCATTCAATCCCAAATTTTGATCTTCTGCTTGCCTTTGCAGCGTCTGTCAGCTTGTAGCTCGTCCCACCACAATGATGCATGTCCCTTCAAACGTGTGACAACATGCTTGACTTTCTTATCCTCTTCGATATCCTCATAATCGAAGTAGGTGTCAAGAGCTCTAATCCAATTTAGAAGCTCTTCTGCATCCAAATTCCCCTCATAGACTGGAATGTCCATCTTCGCCTTTGCACCCATTCTGGCGATAGCTTTAATCAGACGTTCATTCACTGCATCTTTGACTGCAACTTCCTCCTCGCGTTCAGCCTCTAATTCGCTATCGGAATCACTAAGATCCCCTGCACTAGTTGTGCGTCTCTGAGCTGTCTCCATCTCCTCGAGTCTTTCTCAGAGATCTCTCATCTGTCTCTCCATTTCTAGATTTCCTACCGGCCTGCCTCTTCTTCGCACCTCCCTATCTTCTGGGTCAGGTGACTGTCTCTCTCTTCTGGGCGGCATGGTGTATTTTCCTTCTCTGCTATAGAAAGCAAAGAAATCCCACTCTGATACCACTTGGTCACAGCCGCACTCCTCGGAGCACAACCGCACTCCTCGGAGCATGCCCGCTTCCTCAGGACCTTCTTTCTTTCTCGGCCCGAAGAACTCTAAGGTTCTTCTATTTCCCTATCGGGAAATCTGCACCCACAGTTCTCTTCGCGGGACCCCCTTCTTTGACTTATCGGAGGATCGGAACTTCGCGGCTTCGCGAGTTCACTGTCAATCACAGGCTCTTGAATCCCCGAGACCCGATATGTCAGTCAACACTGACTTTCTCCTTCTCCACTATCGAAACTTCGCTCTATCGCGACTTCGCTACTCGCAACACCAAACATTCGGTTCTCCAACCCTCGATACACGAGATGCCGAAATGCCGAAACTCACGATCTCGCTCCCTCGTGACTTCACTTCTCGCGAGGTTGAATAACTTCTACGTCGACTCCCGATGTCTGAGATGTCGAAACTCGCGATCTCGCTCCCTCACGACTTCGCTTCTCGCGAGGTCGAATAACTTCTACGTCGACTCTCGAGGTCCGAGATGCCGAGACCCACGATCTCGCTCCCTCGCGACTTCACTTCTCGCGAGGTCGAATAACTTCTACGTCGACTCCCGAGGTCCGAGATGCCGAGACTCGCGATCTCGCTCCCTCGCGACTTTGCTTCTCGCGAGGTCGAATAACTTCTATGTCGACTCCCAAGGTTCGAGATGTCGAGACTCCCGATCTCGCTCCCTCGCGACTTCGCTTCTCGCAAGGTCGAATAACTTCTACGTCGACTCCCGATATACGATATCACGAGTTGATCTGACAGTCCTCACGACTCAGATCGACGGCTCCTGCCCTCTGGAGCTTTGATCTTCTTCCGCACCTGCACTGTAGCCTCCTTGCACCTCCGCAAGATCCAATGGCCCTCGGAGCTTCACGAAATCTCCTCAACGAATTTCGACCGTCCACTCTTTCCAAAAGAGTTTCTATGAAATGGACACAATACTTCCCCACGAAGACTTGTTCACTTGCACGCGAGCTTTCAGCCCTTGCTCGAACACATAAATGCACAATCCATTTGTGTGATCCCTCGACAAATTCGAAGGCCTACTCCTCCTGAGCTTTACTCTCGACTTCTCAAGTCCTTCTGAGAACGTCTTGCACGCACTCCTTGCGGCAATCCTTCAATGACCCTTCTGTGTCGAAATCTTTCGACTCTGCGCACTCTTGCAGCAGCAGTCTTCTGATAATTTGCTCAGAATCGCAACTCTGAGACTTATCTTGGCCTGCGCACTCCTTGCACAACACTATGCCTAAATGCACCTTCGAAGGAATGAGAACAAGAGTTACCTCTAATTGAACCCTTCTGTCGACGCACTCCTTGCGGACAAATTCGACTACACTCTTTGCAGGAATCCTCTGGCTCAATTAGAGAACAATTGAACTCACTCACTCACCCTCTCAGACTTCTGTTCAACCATGAAATCACATACACAGCATATAAAAGCAAATGTATGATAGGAAGCAAACATTCATGAGCATATTAACATAAATACACAGAGAATAACACAAACCATGAATTTGAATTAAATCTTTCTTCTATTAATTCAAATATCTGTACATGGGTGTTCTTCATACAATTCTCTGCATGCTCCTCTCTTCTTGTCTGAATGCTCTCAATAATCCAGAATAATGTTACAATGTACAAGGAGGGTGTCTATATCCCGTTTCCCTCTTGGACTCTACGCTATCAAATCTAGAATTAAATTCCTATCTACTAGCATTAACTACTTTAAATGTCGACTATCTACCTAAGGACGAGAGCTATCCGCTCAAGGTCCATTACAATATACAAGTGCGCCTCATCTTAAATGATTCATTTAAGATCGCGCAACAATGCCAAAGCGTTCTTTTCAAAATTTGCGCTGGCTTATCCAGCTGTCCTCCGCTTTTGCGCTGGCTCGCTTGATGAGTTGTCGATGCTCCTGCATCAGCATGTCCTATAGGCGTGATACTCTGCAAATTGATATACCATATTAGCACATGACCTCTAAATGTTTTCACTAATTCACAATCTTCACAACCTCATCTTGTACATTCTTGGTGGCCCAAATTATTTCACAAACAAACAAATGTTGTTCTAGATCCTCTAATGATCTGGATTATTTTTGGCACAAAATGAGAGCGGAGATATAATAAATAAATGCACAAAGATATCACAGATATTCAATAATAGAACATAAATGTATCAGAGATGCAACCATAAACAGAGATATACAATAATACATGATTTCTATTAATGAAATAAATGTACAAAGACTGTAAAAATATAGAGTGAAAGACTCGCTAGAATGGTGGCAGCTTATCTCTGAGAAGAGATGTGACAGCTACTCGCATTCGAAAGAATATGATTCCTACAATGAGGCTCTAAGGGCATTTTTTAACATAAGGAAAATCCAAAACCCTAACCCCAGAAGATGAAAATCCAAAAGGTTTGCGGGCCCCGATGGGGGTAGTTGATACGTCAACTTCTCAGGGGTGTAACGTTTGCATACAATCTCCATTTGGGGCGCTCGATAGCTTGTTGGAAATATCTATCCGAGGACTACAAATTTTAGGTGATCAACATTGATCTAAGATCCATGTTGCTCCCCGTTTTCTCAAAAAACATCGTTCAGGGCCTCAAAATGGCCCCAGAAGTTAAAAACTGCTAAAAATAGTAAATTACCAAAATTGCCAGAAAATTGTTTTGAGCCAGTTGGAGAAGGTGCGTGGCCACCAATATCCACCTGGATCATCTGACCCCACTCCCTAGAACTCAAGAAGTCTAAGAGTATTATCTACCCCTTCCATGTTACATCGTGTAGTCCCTCCTCTTGGTGATGCTTGTGGACTCTGATTCTGAATCTGACTCTACACACTACTTCCATTATTCTAACTACTACTACTCTGTCCTCCTTGGCTAACTATGATGGTTTTTGACGAGTCTTCAATTGTTATCTTTGATTTTGCTGACACACATAGGCTCGTGAATTCGACAAAGGACTCAGTTTGAGTAGGAATTAACGACTCTTCTATTACCGGATTAGACTAGAACTCCTCTTCTTCCCCTCCTATATATGGTATATCCATGATTCAAACTATTGCGCAAGGTTATCTCCCCTTTAGATCACCGTGCAGATATCCTTTCCCAGCCCCAATATTTCACTTCTTATACCTCCTTCCTCTATGCAATACTCCAAACTTGTATACTTCCTTTGGTATACCCTCTTCTTGCATCCTCAGTCCCTTCCTTCCCTCTTCATCGTTTCCTTCATTCTCTCCTGTTCTCAGACTATCCTCTTGTCATCCCCCAGTTCCCGTATGTGCACGAACCCATTTAGCAGTCAGATTCTGTAATCATCACATGCTTGCCACTCAATATCATGTTTATCCAATTACCTAATGATTTCAAGAACCTCCCATGCAGACCTTTGAAAAAGTCCTTTTCTGCAACACTATATAATTGAATGCAATCTACTGTAAACTCTATAATAGATCCTCCTAATATGATATCCAACCAAAAATCCACTACATGAGTAGTTGGGTTACTTACAAAATTCAATTATCTTATGAATTCAGGAGTCCAATTCATTGACGATGTTTCCCTAAACCTTCCAGTTTTTTCTACTAATATTTCTATTCACTCAATCAGAATAATTGGAAATTTTCCAAAGAAAATTTCATGCAAATCTTTGTACACATACATTTGCATCCATTTCTTGTCACTCATCCGAGGATTCCTATTCTTTTGTCATGCAAACTCTCATTTGTTTCTTTCCAACCACTCTGAGATCTCCTTCTTATTCGACCTCCAAAACATTCCCTTAATCACAAATTCCGAGTCTTGGAAACATAACCATTTGTTAGCGTTGTGTGCAAGTTGTAAGACCCTAGGTTCAAGTTATCTTTTACCAACAAAACCCACCAAACACCAACCCTTTTGGCATCACTTGCGTGTGCAAATGAAGTCTCACGTGAGGTATCTATTGGGACTGCGAGAACCAAGATTCTACAGTATTGAGGGAATGGGAGGTGGCCATCTCGTTCATTCTTCTATATAGTTTCTTTGCGCGAGATTTTGTCCTTGTTCCTTATTAACTACTTAGTGATTCAGATTCATACTATCATGCTATCCCATATTCATATATACTTCATTGTTGTAATAGTTATGAATATTTCACCATGTTTAACCATAAGACCAATCTATCTATGATGCATTTAGATAGAATTCATAAGAAAACATATAAAAGAAAGACAACACAAGATTCAATATCATCTCTTTGGCATTCCTTTATTGATTCTTCTCATCAACAGACTATTACATTCAAGAAATATGGAACCTAATCATATGGAGGAACCCCTAACAAAAGACCATAACTCGAGAGAGGAACAATGAGGAACCATATTCAAACCCCATTTTCCCAACCCGTTACATATTTATACATAAATCTAGGGCTAAAACCCCTAATCTATTCATCTAAAAAATACCCCATTACAATGCATACTTCCCTTAGCTAATTGGTTGTTCGTTCTATTTTTCTCTCTGCATGTTGCTTTTCTTTTGTTCTTCTATTTATGGAACGTCGAGTCGTCATCCTTATGTCATTCTTTATTCTCTCGCTTTCTTGCTTTATTTGTTGTCATATTTATTCTTTTGTCTGCGCACTGTCTTCCTTTTGCACACTTTCCTCCTTATGCACACTTTTCCTATACTTAGGATTTTTCCCCAAAACTGTATCAAAACTACAAAAATGTTTCCAAAGATGCATATCCAACAACTTATTAGATGGAAGTAAGAAGATAGTGGGAATCAAATTCCCTATTACTTCAAATTTAATGTGGTTGATGGCATACTTGTCATGCAATACAAGGAAACTATTAAGGATGAAAATTGATCTCATTGCATAAATATATGAAAAAAAAAAAACAATGGTAGTCCAAACATACTTAAGGGAGTAACCTACATTGTCGGCATATATGGAAGAAATTAAGAAACAAATAAATTTATATATTCCTCATTTTAGTGTGGCAGTAGAAGATGGATGGGAATAATATCGGCATCCAAAATTAACATATTTGGAAAATGTTTGGAAGGCTTTATATGTGCCCTTAGTTAATTAGGTGAGTCCAAGAGGTTTTTTTTTGGTGAAAAACAAGACAAGAATAAAAGATTAGAAATGATACCCAACAATGACATTATCTCATGGATCATGATTACTTGAGACAAGGGGTCCCTACTATTGATAAAAACTAGGTGTGGCATTGTTGAACAATCCCATGGAAGAATTTGATTGAAGAAAATATGTGAAGAAAGGTTGCATGTTCATTGTATGACCAAGCAAAATAAACCCATATGGTTAGGAAAGACATTAAGTGATTTATACAAAAAAATGGATGAGGTTGAGAGATCCAAAGTTCTATTTTAACAGTGTCAACCTAATGGAGGATATCCAAGTTGAAATAAAATAAATAAATAGTATAAAATTGGAAAAGATAAAGATCACATCATTGATGTGGAGACCATCATATGGTCATATAAACTATGATCACATGCATACGAAGATAAAGTAAAAATCAAACAATGACAACTTATAAGATAAATCAAAAAGTGGAAAATGTATGTGATGATGAATGATAATTTCTTTCCAATGTTTGAAGAAATATAATGACATTTTCTCTATTGACTTAGGATGTGGTTTTGTGAGAAAGTTATAGATATTATGTGATGTATATGCCTTGGAATATCATGCTACTAGGAAATCATTTTTGTAATTTAATTAAATATCAATGGAATTGAACATTTAATGGATTCATTTTACATGTTTGGCCTATTTCCTTTCTAAGAAAAATACACCAAGTAAAATATTTCATCATTATATTAGACTTGATGTGAACACTAAAAAAAAAAAACATGTTAAATTTGTGAAATACAATAATTGTATGTTATAAAAGTGACACTCTGTCACACACCTCTAATTCCATTCATAATATTTTTTTATATATATAAATCATAATGATCTAATGATTTCTTGTTGTCATAATTGTCTCATATATGTTTATTAATTTCCTTTATTACTACCCTTAATGTTTTCCTTATTTACATTTGACATAAATCAAATTGTCTTACTATAGTCTCATTATTCTTTCATTGTTTTACTATGAATGAGAAATTATAAAGGGTAAATATTACATAGATTGTTCCTTCCAATTTCTTATAACTTATTTGTAGTAACTTATACCGTAAGATAATTGAAATAAAGACTTAACACTTAATGATTCAGTCCTTCACTATACATAACATTTATAAATGTTAACTTAAGTCTCATTCCAATAAGACTATTTGCTATAGGTGCTTGATATATATATATATATATATATATATATATATATATATTTGTTTTTGTTTATGTGATAATAGTGAACATGACATGCCATGTATACGGGGTCGCATAAAGGGTTGTTTAATAGCTATAACACCCCACGATTATACACACTCTATTCAACACTTTAACATTGTTTAAGGATAGGATTGTTAACCCAACACTCTAGTCGTATCCTTACCATATATGAGTCAATGTATTTGACATGCATTTTTGTATTATGTATCCATGCTAAGGTAACCATTCATAATACGTTTTTCATTGTAACTATTGTATTCTTGTTATCCCAGTGTATATTACGTGGCATACAAAGGATGACTCTTAATTATAGAGGATTGATTATGGATTTTTATGAGGGATCTAATATCATTTTATAGTACAATTGCTTATTTAAAACCTTACTAGCTTTTTCTTCATTAAAAAGAGTGTAATATGGAGCATTTACCATGCATCATTCCTGGATGCACCACTTGTATGGTTTACCATCTCGAGGATATTTCAACTACATCTATCCTAAGGAACCTTACGTGTCGTGTGATTATTCTCACAAGTGTTAGGGTTTCTTGTCGTATCCTTAAACCATTCCGAACTCTCCCAAATTGGGCTCATTTTGCATTTTTCAATTTCATTTTTCAGCTCCGCGTTCATCCTGAGAGGTTTCAAGATTTCAATAGTTTAAACTAATCCCTCCCATGTCTTTTGAGAGTTTATGAGTTACAATAATGAAGATTTGACTTCCCATAACCTATTTTCGTTCACAATAAAGATTATTTGAAATAAATGGGTAATCCCATCTTTTCTGGTTTGCGGATGGTTGGTTTTCATCGATTGCAAAGGTGGTGTCTCTAATGGTAAGATGTTTATGGAATTTCCTTTGTATTCATCCCGACTTCCTATGTAACTAGGAGCTTGGGCTTTCATCTTATTATCCTTGTAAAGTTATTCTAAACAAATTAAGGATATTAATTTACAGTCTTCGTTCATACGTTATTTTGTCGATTAGGTTAATACATCTTTGTATGGTTTTCCTTGGGCGGTATTTATCATGTTATATATATATATATATATATATATATATATAT
>ML796233.1:146623-173023 GCA_009831015.1 Picea engelmannii
ATATATATATAGAGAGAGAGAGAGAGAGAGAGAGAGAGAGATCTTAATTCCATGCCTGTAAAATGCATTTCGGGTCCTTCTGTGTCTTGATTCTTGTTAGCCTATGGTCCGAAGAGTTTTTACTTGGGTTTCGAGGCTTATCGACCGAACCCAGAAATTTATGATCTCTGTGATCCGAGTTTTCCTTAAAGGAATTTAATGTTACATAGGGTTTATATATTTCATTTTTACTTCTCTGGTTTCTAGTCTATGGTCAAAACGTCCCAAATTGTTTATTGTACTTGTCTTAATCACAGTAAGGACTATTGTTTGAAAATGTTGAATATGTGTGGTAATTCACACAGAGTATAGTAATGTTTCTTAGATTATTTTCTGTATGTGCACAATGAATTGAATATTTGTTAAAAGATTTTACTTGGGTATTTAAATAATGATGGGCCTTGTTCGTTATTGCATGAGGTACCCATCAGTTTTCCAATCATCCCTCAACATTCACATGTTGTTCATTGGCGACAGAAGGAGATACGAGAAGCACCTTAAACTTCCATGGTAAGTTTGTTTTCGGTTCTATATGTATTTGAATTCTATTTTTTTTACTTGGACTCATACAACTTTCTAACCTATTTAATTACCATTATGTAGGTGTTGAGGAGGTTGGTACTATAGATTCCAAGAATAACCTCGCTTGGAGAAGGTATTCGGGTTCCAACACTAATTATGTTTCAAGCATAATATCACAATACACGATCGCACTGTTTGTACAATCTTTCGAGTTAGTCGACCGAATATATATATATATATATATATATATATATATATATATATATATTCTTTTAAAGTCCCATGGCTTCAAGATTGTTGTCTACGTTTTTACAGTTCTGTAAATTTGTTTGAACTTTGTTCCTTAGTACATATTCTTATTTGGATATAATTCCAGTTTTAATAGCTAGACTTACTATCTATTTTTAATTGATTATCATTGGTAATGCTCCTCTATTCGTATATATATCTACGAAATATCTATTGTTTTTCAAACTTTCTGTTTGAACCTATTGTATGCATTTATTTTCTCGTGATAGCATGTAGATCTAATAATATTATGGCTTATTTACACTTTTAAATATTTCATAACAATTAATCCTGAACAGATTAAAACACAGTAATACCCAGTAATACACAGTAATATTCAGATTGGCATATTCATAATAAAGAAGTAAAACCCATAACTTGGGGAAACCACACGTTGAAGACTCTGTTCCTCCCAACCGTATACTAGAGTCTCTGTCAACCTCTGTCACCCCCAAGATGAGTTCAGAATCCAAGGGGTTGCCTACGTGGCCTCTTGCATAATTTTGAGTACTAGCTTGCTATGTGTAAAATATAATTTCTGTGTCAAGTCAACAATCAATGCATAGCCTTTCAGAGCTGTTAGTTCGCATCATAGAATGGCGTCCCATTCCCTTGTCATGATTTTTTTTTTTTTTCCTAGGACTTGTGATACTTGTCTTGAGCCTCCTACTCATTGACCACTTGTCAGATTTATTTTTACACGTGTTCAAAGATTCTCCTATAAATCTGGAATGTGTCATTTTGTAGTGAGTTACTCCACAACTTGTCTCAGTCTGTTGCCACTTGGCCAAGCCCTATGGATTCCTAAATCCCTCTTTAACAACTGCTTCAACATGTTGCCCTTTTTTCCATATGTGCTTTATTTTCATAAAATAATAAAGTTTTACATTTCAGATTTGGTCCATCGACCAAAGTTTCTTTTGGAAAAATAAATAAAATTCTAAAAATAATAATAATAATAATTGTCAAAGTTTCAAGTCGTGGGGTATCACATACACCCTTCCTTATAAATTAACACCATGCTCGGTGTTAACTAGTTTCCATCAGTACCATTTTGGAATAGAAATAGATATGTTTCCCGCATATTGCTTTCCATTTCCCAAGTATCCTCTTCTGGAGTAAGGTGCTTCCATTTCAACTTTACTTGTCATATGGATCGATTCCGGAGTGTAAGTTCCGTCTTGTTGAGAATACGATCTGAATCTACTGGGAACTCGCCCACAGGTTCCACTTGTATCGTTTTCCAATCAACAATGTGAGTAGGTTCATGTATATACTTTTTCAGTAATGAAAAGTGAAACACATCATGTGCTTTTACTGTAGCTAGAAGTGCAAGTTGATAAGCTACAGGTCCTATTCGAGCAAGTATCTCGAATGGACCACAATATCTAGGTGCTAACTTAGTATACCTACTCATTCGTAAAGAACTCTTTTTAGGATTAACTCTAATGTAAACATGATCTCCAACATTGAACTCTCTTGGAGTTCTTTTTGCATCAACATAACTTTTTGGCCTGTCCTGAGCTATTTTCAGGTTCTGCTATACCTATTTCACTGTTAGTTCCATGTATTTTAACATATTTGGTCCTATCATCAATCTATTAACATGATTACTCCATGAAACAAATGTATTACATTTTCTACCATATAAAATTTCAAAAGGACTAAGCTTTACTGAAGCTTGATAATGATTATTATAAGCAAATTCAACCAAGTACAAATATTCTTTCCATTTATTAGGTCTGTTCATAACATACATTCTATGCATGTCTTCAAGAATATGATTAGTTCTTTCATTTTTCCCATCCATTTGCGGATGATAAGAAGTACTGAAGTTCAATTGGGTATCTAACCCTTTAAATAAAGCTTTCCAAAAATTTCCTGTAAACTTAACATCCCTATCAGATATTATAACTTTAGGGATTTCATGTAACCTAAATATTTCCTTCATAAATATTTCTACTAAATTAATAGGTTTGTAGGTTGATTTCACAGATATGAAGTTTGTTGCCTTACTTAATTTATCAACCACAACCATAATTGAGTCATTTTGTTTACTAATTTTAGGAAATCTAGTAATAAAATACATACTTATCACTTCCCACTTCCATTCCAGAATGGGTAAAGGCTTTAGTAATCCAGCTAGGTGTTGGTGTTGAACCTTAACTTGTTGAGACTCTAAGCATCTAGCGAGATATTTTGTTGTTTCACCTTTCATATTTGGCCAATATAATTCCTTTCTTAACATGGTAATCAATTTTTGGTAACCTGGGTGTCTAGAATATGTTTTTTTATGCAACTCATCTAAAATTAGTAGCTTAATTTCATTAGATTCATATACATATAATTTGTTTTTATATATTAACAATCCATTTTTTGAGAATATAAAATATGATTCTTCTGTTTCTGTTGTATTATCATTAATTTTTAACTTAATATTTTGATATTCTGGGTCCTTTTCGGCTGCTAACCTTACCCTTTCTTCCAAATATGTTACATAGTTACTTCTAGTAACTATATAAATCAAGTTTTCATGTCTACTTAATGCATCTGCTACTTCATTTTCCTTTCCCTTAATGTGTTTTATCTCAAAATCATACTCTCTCAATAAGACTAACCACCTTTCTTGGCGAGCATTTAAATTATGTTTATCAAACATATATTTTAAGGCAATGTTATTTGTCATTAGTAAGAATTTTCGACCTACCAGATAATGTTGCCACATTTTTAAAACATGTATTATTTCACCTAATTCACAGTCATGTGTTACGTAATTTTCTTCATGTTTCTTTAGTTTCACGATTCATAAGATATTACATGATTTTATTGAATTAACACTCCTCAAATCCCTTTGTGGAATGCATTTGTACATACTACAAAGTATTTATCTAGGTCTACCAATTTTAAAATAGGAGTTGTAGTTAAGAGTTGTTTTAATTTATTAAAACTCTCTTTACATTTATTAGACCAGATGAACTTAGTTCCTTTCTTTTGCAATGATGTTATAGGATATGCAATCTTGGAAAATCCTTCTATAAAATTCTGGTAATAGTCAGTTATACCCATAAAGGATCATGCATCTGAGACATCCTTAGGTTCAAGCCAATTCATTATATCCTTTATTTTATCTGGGTCAACTGCTATACCTTCTTTGGAAATTACATGTCCTAGATAATCAATTTTATCCTTTTAAAACTCACACTTACTTAGCTTTGCATATAATTTATGTTCTCTTATTATCTATAATACTATTCTTAAATGTTCTTCATGCTATTTTTCATCCTTTGAATAGATTAGTATATCATATATAAGGATGATCAAAATTTTATCTAGATACTTACTCAAAATACTGTTCATCAAGCACATGAATGAGGCTCGGGCATTAGTTAGCCCAAAAAGTATTACAACAAATTCATAATGCCCATACCTTGTTCTAAATGTTGTTTTATAAATATCCTCATCCTTTATTCTAACTTGATGATAACCAGAACACAAATCAATCTTAGAAAATATTGTATCTCCCCATACTTGATCAAACAGAGCATCGATATGAGGTAATGGATATCTATTTTTAATAGTTATTTTATTAAGCTGTCTATAATCAATACAGATATGTAAAGTCCCATATTTCTTTCTAACAAAAAGTATTGGTGCCACCCATGGAGACACACTTGGTCGGATATATTCTAGGATATTCATCCTATAAGGGGCCTTAGAAGCAGGTATTTCTCCAGGTAGTAGGTCTATGGAGAAATCTATTTCTCTCCTAGGAGGTAGTCCAGGAATATCTTGGAATTCCTGCAATATTGGAAAGTTGTCTAACTCATTATTACTTTCCTTTTTTCATTATAATTTATGTGAACACCAAGTATTTTACATCCTTTTCGAATGCATATTTTAACTTGTAAAGATGTTATTTCTCTAGTACTAACAAGTCTTGATACACCTTTAATATTTACAATGTTACCTCTCTCATCTACATAGGTAAATGTTTTATTATAACAATCTAAGACGACTTTAAACTTTTTTAGCCAATCCATACCGATTATCACATCGTAAGATCCTAACGGTAATATCTTTAAGTCTATCTGTGTTCTTAAATCATACATACCAAGTTGACATTTTTTAACATATGTAATTCTCCTTTTAGTTCCTGTAGCTAACTGTACTAACCAAGACATTTTAAACTTTCCCTTATGTAGTTTACATATTTCTACAACTCTTGGTGAAATATAACTTAAACTAGCACCTGGATCAATTAAAACAATAACTTGTTGGTTATGTATCATACCTTCAATTTCTACGATTGAAGTCTGGTGATCTGCCTACTGATTTTCCAATGTTGCGTTGATTTTTGGTGTAGACCTTGCTAGCTCACCAACTGTACTTTCCTCCTGTATTGTTTGCACATTGTTATTTCTGTTCTTTTTGAGAGGACAATGTTTATAGTAATGTGGATCACTTCATTCTCAACATTTTACAGTTTATTTTTTGACAGTTTCTTTATTGAAGAAGGTTGGTGGTTTGGCATTCTTATTTTCAAGCTGATTGAAAGGTTTAGTAGTTCTAAACCTGTTACCTCGTTGAAATATTTTATCAACATTTTTATTAAAGTAGGCTCCCCCTTTCTTTTTAGGGTCAAACCTCTCAACCTTTTTCCCATCCCAATTCTTAGAATTATCATTTCTATTTTTATACTGCTTAAAACATAGTTTAACTTTCATCATGGATTCTTCTAATGTTTTTGGGTTATCAAACTCAATTCGATCTTTATAAGAACTAGGTAAGAAACTAAAAAATCATTGAATCTTTGTTTTTTCATCCACAATGTAAGGCACATAATGCATTAAACTCATAAACTTACTACATAAATATTTCATTGTAGGATTTCCCATTTTTAGTTCATAGATCTCCTTGGATTTACCCTCATAATACTATTCAGACATGTATTGTTTCTTAAAATATCTCTTAAAGGTTTTCTAGGTGATTTTTCTTTCTGTGATACTTTTTACTCTTTTTATGTCCTGCCACCATATATCTGCTTTTTCTGTCAGATTATAGATAGCCATTCGGGATTTAAGCTCACTTGAGTAATTATAAATTTGAAAGTATTTTTGCATACCAGAGAGCCATGCCTATGCTTCCTCACCAGTCTCCACTTCTCCATTGAAGATAGGTGGTTTAATCTTCTTAAATTCTCCCATGACTTCGTCATATTGTTTAGATTTCTTTTTAGTTCTTTGTTTAGGACTAGAACTACTTTTAGTAGAAGTTTCAGTATCTTCTGTATCCTTATACACTGACTCTGTCTCAGATTCAGGATACTCCAATTTTCTTGCTTTCTTCTTTTGTTGGGATATCTTAGAGTTACTAGAATTTCGCCCCTTACTTTTATCAGTATTTTGATTGCCCATTTTTTCTAGTAGAATTGCATTTAGTTCCTTTTGTGTCTTTAAAATTATTTCATTATCTGATCTCATAGATTTAGTTCTTCTCTCAGAGCTGTTACTGTATTTATAATTTTTGAATGCCTATCATTATTCAGATCCACCCAGATATTTCCATCACCTAAGTTCCCATGTTCAAGATTCTCTTGATGAGGTTCTTCTCCCTGAGGCTCAGGTACTTTTGTCATTTTCCTGCAAAATAAAATTATTTTTCTTCCTAGAGGTAAGAAGAAAATCAAGACAATTTATATGTTATATTTTTCGATGATAAGGCTCATAAAAAGGCCAAGTGTTGTAACCTACAACTCTAATACCATTATGTCACACACATGCAATTCCATTCACAATAATTTTTTTAAATATATATAAATCATAATAATCTAATGATTTCTTGTCATCATAATTCTCTCATATATGTCTATTAATTTCCTTTATTACTACCCTCAATGTTTTCCTTATTTACATTTGACATAAACAAATTGTATTACGATAGTCTCATTATTCTTTCATCGTTTTACTATGAACGAGAAACCATAGAAACTAAATATTACATAGATTGTTCCTTCCAACTTCTTATAACTTATTTGTAGTAACTTATACCGTAAGATAATTGAAATAAAGACTTAACACTTAATGATTCTGTCATTTACTATACATAGCATTTATAAATGTTAACTTAAGTCTCATTCCACTAAGACTATTTTCTATAGGTGCTTGATAAACATATATATAGTTGTTTTTTTACTAGCAAGACTATGTTTTATAATATACTCATTATTTATAAAATCGTCATTATAGTGAACATAAAAAAATGCCATGTATAAGGGGTTGCATAAAGGGTTGTTTAACAATTATAGCACATCACAGTTATATGTTCTCTATTCGACACTTTAACATTGTTTAAGGATAGGATTGTTAACACAACACTCTAGTCATATCCTTACCATATACTAGTCAATGTATCTGACATGCATTTTTGTATTATGTATCCATGATAAGGTAAACATTTTTAATACGTTTTTCATTGTAACTATTTTATTCTTGTCATGTTTTCTTTTCATCTCGATGTATATTGCGTGGCATACAAAGGATGAATCTTAATTACAGAGGATTGATTATGGAGTTTTACGAGGGATCTAATATCATTTTATGGTATAGTTTCTTATTTAAAACCTTACCATATTTTTCTCCATTAAACATAATGTAATACAAAGCATTTACCATGCATCGTTCCTGCATGCATGACCTGTATGGTTTACCATCTCAAGGATATTTCAATGACATATGTCCTAAGGAACCTTACGTGTCGTGTGATTATGCTCACAAGTGTTAGGGTTTCTTGTTGGATACTTAAACCATTCCGACCTCTCCCGAATTGGACTCATTTTTCATTTTTCAATTTCGTTTTTCAGATCCGTGTTCATCCTGAGAGATTTCGAGAGTTCAATAGTTTAAACTAATCCCTCCCGTGTCTTTTGAGAATTTATGAGTTATAGTAGTGAAGATTTGACTGCCCATAACCCATTTTCGTTCACACTAAATAATATTTGAAAGAGTCAAGTAATCACAACTTTTCTAGTTTGTGGATGGTTGGTTTTCATCGATTATAAAGGTGGCATATCTAATGGTAATATGTTTACGAAATTTCCATTTTATTCGTCCCATCTTCCTATGTAACTAGGAGCTTGGGCTTTCAACTTATCATCCTTATAAAGTTATTCTGAACAAATTAAGTATATTAATTTACAGTCTTCATTCATACGTTATTACACCGGTTAGGTTAATACATCTCTGTATGGTTTTCCTTAACGGTCTTTATCATTANATATATATATATATATATATATATATATATATATATATATATATATATATATAATGGCGTGACTGTAAAATTCATTTAGGGACTTGGTGTGTCTTGATTCTAGTTAGCCTGTGGTCCGAAGAGTTTTTACTTGGATTTCGAGGCTTATCGACCAAACCCAAAATTTTATGATCTCTGTGATCTGTGTTTTCCTTAAAGGAATTTAATGTTACATAGATTTATATATTTCATTTTTACTTCTTTGGTTTCCAGTCTATGGTCAAAGCATCCCAAATCATTTATTTTACTTGTCCTAATCACAATGAGGACTACTGTTTGAAAATGTTGAATATGTGTGGTAATTCACACAGAGTATAGTAATGTTCCTTATATTATTTTTTGTATGTGCACAATGAATTAAATCTTTGTTAAAAGATTTTACTTGGGTATTTAAATAATGACGAGCCTTGTTCATTATTGCATGGGGTACCCATCGGTATTCCAATCAACCCTCAACATTTGCACGTTGTTCATTGGCAACGGAAGGAGATACGAGAAGCCCCCTGAACTTCCATGGTAAGTTCATTTTCAGTTGTGTATTTATTTGAATTTTGTTTGTTTTACTTGGACTCACACAACTTTCTAACCTATTTAATTACCATTATGTAGGTGTTGAGGTGGTTGATACAATGGATTCCAAGAATGCCCTCGCTTGGAGATGGTATTCAGGTTCCATCACTAATTATGTTTCAAGAATGATATCACAATATGTAAGCGCACTATCTGTACAATTTGTCGAGAAGTCGACCATATATATATATATATATATATATATATATATATATATATATATATAATATTTTAAAGTTCCGTGGCTTCAAGACTGTTGTCTACATTTTTACAGTTCTGTAAATTTGTTTGAACTCTGTTCCTTAGTACATATTCTTATTTGGATACAATTCTAGTTTTAATAGCTAGACTTACTATTGATTTTTAAATGATTATTACTAGTAATGCTCCTCCATTCGTTGATCTATCTACAAAATATCTATTGTTTTTCAAAGTTTTTGTATGAACCTATTGTATGCATCTATTTTCTCGTGATAGCACGTAGATCTAATACTGTTCTGACTTATTTACACTTTTAAATATTTCATAACCATTAATCCTGAACACAGTAACACACAATAATACAAAGTAATATTCAGATTGGCATATTCATAATAAAGAAGTAAAACTTGGAACTTGGGGAAACCACATGTTGAAGAATATGTTCCTCCCAACCATAGACTAGAGTCTCTGTCAACCTATGTCACCCCCGAGCTCAGTTTGGAATCCAAGGGAATGCCTACGTGGCCTCTTACAGAATTCTGAGTACTATCTTGTGTGTTAAATATAATTTCTGTGTCGAGTCAACAATCAATGCATAGCCTTTCAGATCTATCAGTTCACATCATAGAATGGCATCCCATTCCCTTGTCACGACTTCTTTTTGTTTTTCCTAGGACTTGTGACACTTGTCTTGAGCCTCATGCTCACTGACCACCTGTCAGATTTAATTTTACACATGTTCACAGATTCTCCTATAAATCTGGAATGTGTCTTTTTGTAGTTGAGTTACTCTGCAACTTGTTTCAGTCTGCTGCCACTTGGCCAACCCCTTTGGATTCCTAACTCCCTCTTTAACAATTGCTTCAACATGTGTCCCTTTTTTTTATATATGTGCCTTATTTTCATAAAATAATAAAGTTTTACATTTCAGATTTGGTCCATCAACCAAAGTATCTTTTGGATAAATAAATAAAATTATAATAATAATAATAATAATAATAATCAAAGTTTCAAGTCGTGGGGTATCACACACTCTAATTTTGGAAATCATAATCACAACAATATCATAATGACAGAAGACCGATAATCATACTTTTGGAACATTATTTAAGTCTAGATTATCACTAGGGACTCTAAATTTAATGAAATGGGAGGGATCTTTGTGGATAATGGGTTATTTTACCTAGGTGTGAAGAAACTGTCTTGTCCACAATGTAGACGAGAAGAAACTCTTAGGCATATGTTCTGGTTTTCCTAGTTAAATAAAACCTTTTGGGCATGGGTTGAGTCTCTTTGTCATCCTTATCACTCTACCTCCCACACCTAGAATGTTTCCTTATCAAGGGATGGGTTCCCCAAGCCATTGAGTTTCATTTAGCATGGATGTTTGTGAGATTTGAGCTATTGTTTTGGTAATGGAAGAGACACAATGATGTTTCTTTCAATTCTACTATCATTTCATGAGTCCTTTCAGTGTATGATAATATTCTGTAGGGCACCAACTTATCCTTATATATCATTGTGCAAGATTAGAATGTTTGGCTTGACAATGGTCACTTCTATGTGTTATCTAGTTGGGCACATGTCTCTTGTTCTTTTAGTTCTCCAACTCTTAGTCTTTATGGCAATTTGATTTCGAATGTTTTAGCTTAAACCAATGTGCTTTTTATTTGTCCCTTATTGATGCATGTTTTGGTTAAGCCAACTCACACTATTGTTTTTCTAGTTTTCTTTGTGGAAATGCATTTGCAACCTATCATTTTTTATTTTTTATTAAAGCCATGTACAATTTATTTATATTAATAGTAAAAAAAGTTTTAATTGAAAATTTTGTTATTTATTATTTTATTTATTTGTGTTAATATTATTAGGTATAGATATTGCAAGATGCCATTTCAATCCGCGCTGCTCTGACGACCACCCAGGGTTCCTGCTTTGACACCATCTAGCAGTTGCAATGGCAGCCTAAGGAGGAGGGGATACACTGCCCCTGCCTCCTCCATCAACTGAAGTCTCCTTCCGAAGGCTCCTTCTCACCCAAGGTAAGAAACTTCCCCTAGCAGCTCCGCCTAGCTTCATTAAGAAGCTCGATTCGATCCCTGAGATTGAACTACCCTCGGAACATCCTATGCACGTAGCGGTCTCTCTGTCCGATCGTGGATTGGTGGGACAATTCATGGGCTTATAGCCGTCAACCAGATCTACCGATAACTGGATCCAAAGGAACTGGCATCCGTTGATACAAAACAACATCACTTGCTATGCAGTGGGAAAAGGATTCTACATCTTAGAATTCATCTCAAAGGAAGACAAAGATTTAATCTTTAGGAATGGCCCATATTTTATGGGAACACAAGGGTTGTACCTGAACAAATGGATGCCAAACTTCGACCCTGCATTGGAAGTGCCCAAGGATGTTCCAGTCCGGGTACAGCTACCCAATCTCCCGATCCATTGTTGGAACCCCATCTCACTCCAAACAATTGGGAATGGGCTTGAGCAGTATATTTACAGGGCCGACTCCAAAGATCAATATTCCTGCGCACGCATCTGCATGGAAGTGGATCTAGAGGTAGGCCTCCCAGAGGCATTCAAGATAAAGGTTGGATATTGGCAGCACTACCATAAGCTGGACTATGAACAATTTCCTTTCAAGTGTAGGAGATGCCATGAATACGACCACTTTCAATGAAACTATCCAAAAACCCCTAACCAAGAGAAGGAAGAAGGAGAAGGATGGCAACAACCCAGAAAGGGGAAAACATCATCCAATCCTAAAGAAAAATGGAATGCAAAGACAACCGAAGCACTGCCCAAGGAGCAGGAAGATCAGATAGGGCCCCCCACGTCAGGAAACAGTTTCAGCATGTTGAAAGAACAAGAACAACTAGAGAAAGCGACGGGCGAGGATCCAAAAGAGGGCCCTCCCATGGAATTAGAAATGAAAGAAAAGACCCCTCCCAAAGCACGAGACCAACCAATGCTAGAACAGGAAGAGGGGCAGGGGAAGGCCACTGCAGAGCATGAAGGAAATCCAGACGCGGAATCAGGAGAGGTCTCTTCCGATAGTGACTCTACGGGCTCTAGTGGCTCCATTGTCACACCTAAAAAAGAAGGCATTAGAAGGAAATCCAAGAAAGAAGAAAGGGAAAAGGAAACCTACAAATATGTTCTTAGTGGCTCGCAACCAAAATTCAGGCAACTGATCAATGTAAGAACGACAAGAAAGTAGGCTAGGGCTCATAAAGGAGCCAATACCCCNGGGTTTTGGCAGTAGAATAAAAGAAGAAGCCCTCAAATACATAATCAGAATGTCAAAGACCGAGATCCTTCTAATCTAGGAGACAAAGATGGAGGAACTAGACTTCCTCCAAGCAACAAAATTCCTTTGGAAAAAAAGCCAAGGAATAGCAGTAAGTGCAAGAGGCATCTCAGGAGGTCTTGGAACGCTCTGGGACACCACGAAGTTTGATCTAATCTCATCCAAAGCATGCATGCATTGGATTTTCACCAGTCTTCTACACAAAGAGATAGGTCGATTGGTAAGTCTTTTCAACCTTTATGTCCCGGTCCTATTTGGGGAAAAAAGAAATTGTTGGGATTTGATTAAATAATTTCTACTCTCAAATGACCTAGAAAATATCATTTTTGGGGGGGATCTCATTGTAACCCTTGTTGCAGTTGAGGAAAAAGATGGGTCCATTGTGAGAGTCCCCGCTAGGGAATGGGTAGAAGATATTATGTTAGATTGGGATCTGGAGAATATCAAACCCGCCAGGGGAAAAGACACTTGGTCAAACAAGAGAGTGGGACCAGGGCATATTGCTTCCAGACTAGACAGGGTCTTATCCCAAAGCTCCTTCATTCTCTTGTGCTTATCGCTCTCAACTAAAATCCTACCGCACAGTGTATCAAATCATAAGCCAGTCTTGTTAGATATTTTGCAGGACTAAAATCAAGGGCCTATCCCATTCAGATTTAGCCTCGCCCGGCTTCAATATGAGGGCTTCCAGGACTTGGTTTCCAAAATATGGAACGAGAAGGTCAGTGGATCCCCATTTTATGTTTGGGAAGAAAAGCATAGGAAGCTCAAGGTAGAGCTAAAAGGTTGGGATAAAACCCAAAAGAATCCAATTATTAAACGACAAGAAGCCCAAAAACATCTATAAGACCACCAGTTGGAAATGGAAGGACAGGAGACAACTCAATAAATTCTCGACCAAGAGGACCATCTCCAAAGGACATGGCATCAAGCTTGCAGAGAGGAGGAAAGGTAATGGCAACAGAATTCAAAAAGCCTCTAGCTAGAAGCTGGAGACAAAAGCACCTGCTATTTCCATAAGCAAGCTGAAGCAAGAAAGAAATTCAAGACAGTCAATGAAATTCATGTTCAAGACCAGGTTATATCATATTTTGAAGGCATAAAAACTGTTGCGGTAGAAGCCTTCGAAGGTCTTTACACGGAGACTCAAACGACCCTATTAGAATCAAAAGACTATCTTCTCTCCCTAGTGTTGGTCGCTATCCAAGAGGACCCCAACAACAAGCTGTTAGCGGAAGTAAACCTGCAAAAAATAAAAGAGGCCCTCGACCAGATGAATCTGGACAAGGCATCGGGACCAGATGGCTTCACAGCCAGATTTTGTCAAAGCTGTTGGGATATAATAAGAATAGATCTAATTAAATTGGTCCGGAAATCTCAGAAATGCAGCAAGATAAGAGGAGGAAAAAATTCGTCCTTCCTAGCTCTCATTCCAAAAGAAAAAGGAGCAATAAGTTTTGGAATATTTCAACCAATCTCTCTATGCAACACAAGCTACAAGTTAATCACAAAAATTATAGCCAACAGAATAAAAGAAATCCTCCCTACAATCATCTTGGAAAACCAATGCGGGTTTATCAAAGGACGACATATAGTGGATAACATCATTCTGGTTCAGGAAGAGCTACACTCAATAATTCAAAGAAAAGACAAAGATATGATTATAAAGATTGATCTCGCAAACACGTTTGATAGAGTCAGACATAACTTCTTGTTTAAAGTCACAGAAAATTTTGGCTTTGCTCCAGCCTTTATAAATTGGATAAAATCTTGCATTGGATCCCCCTGGATCACCCCTCTCGTAAATGGTCAAGCAACAAAGTTCTTTCAAGCTTCTAAGGGCCTTCGACAAGGCTGTCCCCTCTCCCCGCTTCTCTATGCAATTCAAGCCTTCGTGCTCAGCTTCCAACTCGATCACTGCCAGATTCATAATAATCTCTTGGTCCTGAGAATAGCCCCAGAGGTAAAAGACATCAACCACGCCCAATTCGCGGATGATACCTTACTGTTGGGAGGAGCAAGTGTGCAGACAACGAGGAAGTTTAAAGTGGAGCTGGACACTTATAATGAGATCTCAAGAAGTGAAATAAGCCTGCCCAAAAGCAAGATCTACGGATGGAACAACTCTCCAAGGGTAATGTTGGAGATATCAAGAGTCCTAGGAATGGAAAGTTGCACCAATTGGGACTCTTTTAAATACCTAGGAGTACCAATATTTAGGACCAAGACAAAGGCATCTCAATGGCTCCCACTGATAGACAAATTAAAAGAAAAAATTAACTCTTGGGGAGAAAATTGGTTAAACCTCGCCGGTAAAGTTGTTCTCACCAAAGCAATATTAGCAAGCACCCCGATCTATCAATGCTCATTGTTACTATCCCCAACCACCATGATTCAAAAAATGGAATCGCTATTCAGAGGATTCCTTTGGGAAGGAGGGAAGAAAAATGGGAGAAAGTTGCACCTAATAAGTTGGGTGAAAGTAACCAAGCCAATAACAGAAGGCAACCTCCAATTCAAAGACATAAACTCCCAAAAACTTGCTATAGGAGCCAATCTTCTATGGAAACTTGTTTCGGGGAAACCCACTTGGATTAAGAAATCGATCTGGAAGAAGTACTTCCAAGGTCCGAGAACAAAATGCCTAGATCGTCCCGCAACCATGGCAAAAGGTTCACCTATTTTCAATTTGTGTTTAAAAGAATTGAGGCTCTTCAAGCCTAATCTCACTTGGATACGAAGGAACAGAAATAAAATTAATGTTTGGGAAGACTCAGTATTGGGTGACCCATCTTTAAGTTCGATGGAAGGATTAGACTGACTAAAATCCTAGATGCGAGCCCAGGATCTCAACACTCTTTGGGACATCTAGATATGGAGTGAAGGCATGGACAAAACATGGCTCAGGTGGGAAGCCAACAACAAGCTTCAAGAGCTTGAAGGGGAATGGAGCACTTTGATGGGCTATTTACAAGGGAAATCCCTTATAAAAGAAAGGAAAAAAGACAAGAGGGGTTGGGGATCACTCTCCGGAAACTACACCACAACAGTAGGATATAAAAGCCTTACAGTTGTTCCTCATGTCCCACCAGACCCTACAATCTGGAAATCCATCTGGACTTCAAAGTCCATTCCAAAGATAGATATGTTTGTATGGACCCTGGCCCATAGGAGCATTGTAACAGGCGAAAATCTATGAAGGAGAGGGTGGGAAGGCCCATCTAGATGTCCACTTTGCACACAAGAAGAGGAAACATCAGACCATCTTCTCTTGCAATGCCTGTACGCTAAAGAGGTCTGGCAATTGGCCCTTGGATTGAAGCCAGGAACAGTCGATCTACCTCAAAAGACCAACAATCTGCTCTGAAACTGGAGATCCCTATGTCCTTTCCAGGTCACGAAAAAAGCCCAACTATCCACCATCTGGAGAACACTTCCAAAATTCATCCTATGGAAGATCTAGCTGAAGCGAAACAACCGAATATTCAAGAAGTCCAAGAGTAACCTTGCACAAGTCGCAACTAAGATAAAGGCCTTATTTGGCGAAAGTGCCCCATACTTCTACAAAGTAAATAACTCAAGAGTCCTAGAGCCGGAAGAGGGGAAATGAATTAAATGATTTAATATTAAGGATCGACCACAACAAACAGGCAACGAGTCAAGATAAGAAACTTAGGAAATTCAGATGAAAGAGGATGAATTCGAGGAATAGAAAAGACAAAGAAGCACACATATATTGTTCTTTGATGGGGCCTCCAAAGGAAACCCCGGGGTGGCAGGAGGAGGATGGGTCATAGTGAACCCAAATGGACAGCTAGAACTATCCTACGCCTGGGGATTGGGAGCAGAAACAAACAACACTGAATAATCTCTAGCGCTTTGGCAAGGGTTGAACTAGGCTATCACTAAAAATGACAAATATTTAGTTATTCTAGGGGACTCTAGACTCATAATCCAAGATCCAATCCTCCATAACACAGTCAAGCAAGCAAAACTCCAACACATACTGGAGAAAGTCCAACTACTACTGGAAAGGTTGATAACATACCAATTGTTCCATGTTCTTCGGAATCCGAATGCACCAGCAGATGCGAAAGCCAACAAAGGCGCCCTCTCAAGTATAGGAAGCCTCCAAGTCAATGGAATCACATCAAGTGTGGAAATCCCGTAAGGCCTGGGTAGGCAAGAGGAGGTCACGGTTGGTAAGAATTGACAATGAGTACACTAGAGTGCGAGCTGGCAAAGATAAGAAGCATAGGATACGGCAAGGGCTCAGACAGATCACAAACCCTGAAACATGACAGGCAAAGACAAGACCGACACCAGATATGAGGGAAGAGACACCCAATCGGGTGCTGAGAAGGAAAAAGGACCCTCACGAGCCCCATACCTCGTGCAAGACTGATCTAATCGGCTGGATACACCGAATCACTCAGGAGCAATTGAGCCCGAATTTGGAAGAAATCGGGGATAAAAGAAAAATCCTGATGGAGCCACTCCAAACCCTGTGCATCTTGGTAAAGGGAAATCGCCTACGTGAAGACAAAGAAACAACAGTAAAGGGAAAACATCTACGCAAAAGAAGGCAGAGAAGTAAAGAAGAAGCAGAAATGACATCAAGCTCAGGGTGCAAGTCGTCGATGGAGGATAGACTAAAGGTGGTGGAGGAGGAACTGAAGACGATAAAACACTTTATGCAAAATCAAAATGACTTCTTTCAGAATCTGGATGTTGAGGCAGGGAGAAGACTTGAAATGCTAAGGGAAGATATCACGATGACCAAAATCGTTTTTACAGAGGCTATGGACCAGATTCGTCATGAGCACAAAGACCCAAAGAAAGAGTTTGAAACACGAGTCCTTAATCTTGAATCCCAAATGGAAAAGTTGAACCAGGACTGGCAACTGGAGCGTGGTCTGCCCAAGAAGGAGGCTCCAAGGAAATTCGGTCAGTAAAGATTCGACCAAGCAAGATCTCTTCAAATAACTCTGTGAAGTAGGCATTTTGTATAGAAGCCTCCACATATGGCGAGCTTAAAGCTTTAGTAGGTTTACTAGATCTAAGAAACTGTAATCAGGAAGGCGGGTAGAGCCTCATGGCCTTGTCACAATTCAGTTGAATTTGTATCGATTCAAATGTAACAGTTCCAGTGGTTTCGCCACTGCTCTTTTAAAATAAAGCTCCTTTAACCGTTTTTGTCAAAAAAAAATATTATTAGGTTTAGATGATTATATTTCATGTAGGTATAGAGATATTTTTGAAACTTTTTTCCATGGTAAATTACCCCAAAGTCTTGTGATATATTTAGTATGAAGAAGAATAATTTTTTTTTTTTAATATTTTGTGGTATATTTAGTATGGAGAATAATAAAATAATATTTTTAATATAATAATAACAATCTATTTTTACCCCTTCTGGATTTGAACTTGTGACTTCTTAAGAGGAAACACATGTTCTTAACCATTAAGCTCACTATATATAACAAAGTAATTTATGATATCATATTTTATATAAAAGAATATATATATTTTTTAATTTATAAAAATACATTTTTGAAAACATAATTCACTTTTGTAATTTTCAATGAATCATTCATTGTGTATTTTTTCTATAACAATTTATAATTTTGTGATGATTAGCATGTCTATACATACATAGGCTTTGCCCTCCACTTATAACAGATATTAAGAACTAACGATAACTTGGTTGGAAGAGTGAAGACTTTTCCACTGGAATTTGATTTTAGATTTACTTGAAAATCAATCAGATTAATATTGTCAAACAAAAAGTTGCAGCAGCCTCGACACATGCGTTTGTTTGGCACAGCCAAGTGCTCATTGCCAAAATAGTGCCGTTGGACAATGCGACTTGGCACGTCTGTGAGGTTGCATGTAAAAAAACTCCAGAAAATCAAACAGTGAAAGCCCTGCATTTGATCAAGAATCGGCATTGATAGACGTGCTATGATCTGTTATAAATACTGTCGATCGTGGGCTAACGAATCATCCAAAAAACATAGAATAGAGACCTTTTAATCTCGTCTTATTGACAATGTTTAGTGTTGTTTCGTGCCAGAAAATGGCCCAGGAAGTAGGCAGTGCCAGACTTTTCGTGGCGGGCATTCTGCTCTTTTCTGTGCTTGAATGCGAATTTCTTGTTGAAGGTGCCACCTACGTAGTTGGGGACAGCCAGGGGTGGGGCTTCCAAATTCAGTCCTCTCGCTGGACTGCAGGGAAGAATTTCAAAGCGGGCGACATTTTGGGTAAGTTTTATTTTTTTAATGCTATGTTTCGTTAAAAAGATAAAATTCAAGGATGCTTTGTTAAAATTTGAGAGGGAATTCAAGGATGTATTTTATTAGGAAAATTGTTAAAAGAAAATAGAAGTAAATTGGGTTTAATTGAGTTTAGTTTGAGTGGTTGTAGATGTTTATGGATTGTTATTTTTCGATTTTCATTTGGATTTTACTTAGAATCTTAAAAATCTAACACCAATTTTATCTCATAAGTGTTGAATTTTGTCATTTATTAACACACTGCTGCATAAATATTCCACAATAACAGAAGAGTAAATTGGATATAATTGAGTTTAGTTTGAGCCGTTGTAGATTAACAGAAGAGTAAATTGGATTTAATTGAGTTTAGTTTGAGCCTTTGTAGATGTTTATGGACTGTTATCTTTCCATTTCTATTTAGAATTCTACTTAGAATCCTAAAAATCTAGGGTTTACCTTTAACACCTATTTTATTTTGAATTTAACCATTTATTAACTCACTCCTACATAAATACTCAACAATAACAGAAGTAAATTGGGTTTAATTTGAGTGGTTGTAAATGTTTATGAACTGTTATCTTTCCATCTCCATTAGTTATCTTTCCATCTCCATTGGGATTCTGCTTAATCTAGGGTTTACCTTTAACACCAATTTTATCTCATAAGTGTTGAATTTCGCCATTCATTAACTCAGTCCTGCATAAATACTCAACAACAACCATAGAAAACAAGGTAAACTAACCTTTGAGCTTCATTTACTGTTACTCTTCTGCATAAATACTCAACAACAACCATATAAATACTCAACAACAACCATAGAAAACAAGGTAAACTAACCTTTGAGCTTCATTTACTGTTACTCTTGCATAAATACTCAACAATAGAAAACAAGGTAAACTAACATTTGAGAAATATTTACTGTTACTCTTGTTTACTCTTCTGAATGTACTTATGTGAAATAATCTTGTGATTACAATGAAGACTGATAGGGCCGTTTTAGTGGCCAATAGTGGTGACAACTCAATTGGATGGATGGCAGTATTCAGGTACTTCCCGCTTTTTCACAACGTGGTGGTGGTGGACGAGAAAGGATACCGCAGTTGCAGCGCAGGAGGATCGAGGTCTCTCACCTCTGGTAATGACACGATTCCTTTGAAGAAGGGCGACAACTACTTCATCTGTAGTGTTCCAGGCCACTGTCCTCTGGCTAGCATGAAGCTCGCCGTCACCGCCACTTAAGAGTGGTCATCGTATCATATAAATAAGTTTATAATCAATCTGTAGTGTTCTTGTTCTTCTAGATACTATGTTGTTTGTCTAATTGTATACAGAAATAAAGACGTGTATCATTATTGGTGGTGGCTTGAGCATCACTGCTGCTTCTACAATTGTGGTCGTGCATGTTTGGGTTATTTTTCTATATCTATATATAGCATATTGATTTACCACCGCTGAATCAATGGGTTTGGTTCTAAAAGTTAGAATAGTAATATATTAGATTGGTTTATTTTATAAGTTTTATTTATATAATAAATTTCATATTTGTTTTTGCTTAAATATATTTTTGAATGTATAAATGGATTGAATTAATAAAAAATTTGAAAAATCAAAATATTCAAATTGTATAAATTTAAAATTATTCTTGTTTCCATAAAATGTTAAATGTTTGAATTATTTATGTTAATTGGGTATAACTTGGAATGTTAAATGTTTGAACTATTTATGTTAATTGGGTATAACTTGGATGATTGTGAGGAATGATTATTATCCTTTCTACCCAGATTCAAATTTCATAATGACATAAATAAAACTCATATAAATATGTTAATTATTTATAATGATGTTTTATTAGTTTGAATTTGAAAACAATTTATATACAATTTGTATATAATTTCTACGAAAAAAATTCTAGAGCATATTTCTGATTGGATGCCTACTGAGTAAAAAATAACCAAAGATGGAAATAATAGCCTGTAGGAATATGATAGGTCTCATCTCAGCCTCTATTTCTGCGCAACACCAACACACACTGAGCTGCTTCTCTTTCTTCAATCCATAAATTGCATCTGGGAGTTCCTTCCGTCCCTGAAGAGGTTAATTAGCTGCTCCCTGTGCTGCTGATCAGATTAGACGAATCTATAGCAGAAATGATCCTTATAAGCCCAAAAATGAAGCGCTCTGAGTTTTGACATTTGGGGTATTTTATATGGCCAGCAAACAGACTCAAACTTAAACCTGATAATTAACTAGATGAACGGAATTTCCGTACTAATTAGTTTGATTCTGCAGAATTTGGTAATCAGTTAAAAAAAAAAATAGTTGTTTGGTTTTGATTTTTTTGGTCAAAGTTTGTTCTTTAGATTTCATAATTTCCGTACTAATTAGTTTGATATTGTAAAAAAAAAAAGTTGTTTGGTTTTGATTTTTTTAAATTACATTTCTAAATATAAAAATAAATTTAACTAACTGAAAAATCTTTAAAAAATCTCATTATATAGAATTTAAATCATCCAATAATTTTTTACTAAATTTCAAACAAAATTACATATATATATAATAATAATAATAATAATAATAATAATAAACCAGCACACCAAATTGGTGTATGAGACCCCCTTGTTTGTGGGACAAGGGACCCCCTCTGCCCAGGGATTTGACTGATAAAGTCTACAAAGGTATACATACCCTACCCCCCTCTGGATTTGAACCTGTGACCTCTTAAAAAGAAACACATGTTCTTAACCATTAGCTCTTTGAAATATATTAATTAAGTAAAACCCTGCTTCCACTACCCATCTATATGTTATTAGAAGTTTAGGCTTAATCCTAGTCCTGTGAACCCTGGACTAACCAGGACTGGACCTGCAGGTTTAAGTTAGGTACTCACTCTGCAGTGGTTCCACTGACCAATATTGACTAGCCGATACTGGACCTGCAGGATTGAGTTTCGCACTCACCCTGCAGGGGTTCCACTGACGAAATATTAGTAGACCGTTGGCTATAATGATGTAATCCCCATTCACTATCACTTTTGTATGTATATGTTGCAGAGGCGTCTTGTATTTTATTTTGTTTTTTAAACAGTAAAATAACTGTGTTGGCTAAACGTCCTAATTTTTTTTTATAGTAATTGGTCAGAATCCGTTTAAATTTTCTTTCTGAATGTATAAATAGATTTAGCGTGTTGAAAAATTTATGAGGCATTCGGATTATACAAATTTAACCACTCAAATCTGCAAATCCAACTTCATCATCAAATTTCGGACAAAATCAAACAGAAAAAATAATCAAAAAAACTTCAAAAGATAAAACGTTTAGACTACTCTTAAAATAACACAACAATGGTTGAGTCAAATACCCTGCTGACACAAATCGAAGTTTGATATTAATGCAGAGGGGACTGAGGTCCCTGTAGATTTCTTTCACCACAAACACTACCACGAGCTCAACAGGTTCTCAGACCATCAAAGACAACAGCTTTAAGGTATAATAACTCAAACACACAGCAGTTATAACTTCAAAAGCCACTATTTGAACATCAAACATATAGGCAAAGAGATCACCTTCAAGTTTTAAACACGACAGGCTTTGCCATTCATTCCGAAAATTCATAAAATTTACATTTGCATTTGCAGGCCTTTATGAGCTTTTAGCTTGGCCGTTATGAGCTTTTAGCTTCTTTGAATATAGAAGTCTTTATGGGTTTTCAGCTTCTTTGATTATACAAGTGGGCTCAAAGTTTCAACAAAATTTTAAATTATAAAGATTGCTAATCTCAATCACACCCAATCACACCCAGCATACAAATTTCACCACTAACTTTTGAAAATAATATAATAATCTTTTTTACTGGCAGTGGTTTCCAATAACTTTTGAAAATAATATAATCTCTTTTACTTCGAGTGGTTGTTTAGTTTTTTTTTTCTTTTTTCTTTTCCATATATTTTTATTTAGTCTCTCTTCTTCCTATGTTTTCTCCTTTTTACCTAAGCTCTCCCCTCCTACTTTTTTCCCTTTGCTTCTTCTTATCTTCTACCTTTTTATTTTGTTTGTTCTCTCCTCTTCTTCTCTCTCATATCTATGTGAGTTAGAGATTTCTCCCCTCTCTTCTACCTTTTTATTTTGTTTGTTCTCTCTCCTCTTCTTCTCTCCTATATATGTGTGAGCTAGAGATTTCAAACTCTCACTTCTTTTATCTTTGTCACCTTCTCTAGCTAAGGCCCCTCACAACTCTTCTTCTCAACTCTTATTAGTTTATGTTTTTCCTTCTTTTACTTGTTTTGAGAGTATTGATTTGTTGAATTGACCTTAATCAACAACAAGGGTTACCCTTATTGAGAAATTCCAATTAGACATCACATTGTTTGGAATAGGGAACCCATCGGAATTGACCTTAAGGGTTATTCTTAGTGAGAAATTCCAATTAGACCCCACATTGTTTGGAATAGGGAACCCATCCGGATTGTGGTCCACAACCATTATTAGTTTTGGAGTTCACCTAGGTCCACAAATGATGGTTTCTAAGTTAAAGAATGAAATGCAACTAATCTAAGATGAAAAATGCATGTGTCCAAATGAAACTAACAATAACTAGAAAGTAAACACAGAACCACACACACTCATGCCAATGCCATGGGAAATAGTTTGCAAAGCATAAGACAAGAATATGAGTATATGATTGTAAACCCATAATAGTAGGAGAATAGTTCACAATAGGTGCAACATAAGAATTAGAGTTCTCAGAAAATAGTTTGGCCAAAAAAAATTATTTTCATTAAAATTCCAGAAGTAGTACATGAATACAATAACTCTATTTATTTATTTTTAATACAATGACTCTATTTATTAATTGACCTCCTGCATTCTATTTACAATTTTTTCGACCTCAAATTTATTTTTTAGTACATGCAACCCGTCATGGCTTTTGACACTAGTTGGCTTCCTACAATGTAATCAATGAATTGCATGTCATAGGCCTCTTTTTCATCTTTGCCCGAGACTTGCTTATTATAAGATTTCTTGCCTTATTTTAAATTTTTACTTCATCCTACGCCATTTCTTTCCACTCCTTCATACATTATGTCTTAAAATTCATGTGTATAATCCCTTTTTATCATTGATATCTAGATGTTATTTATTGCAAAATACATGAGTTTCAAATGCACAAAACTTCAAATCACATTTTTAGAAAAAAATACGTTTAATATGAAGAATCCAATTGACAATTTGATAAGAGGTTTAAATCTACTTTCCTGAGTTTGATCTTTGGTCCCTTTGATGATGATTTTGTGGACACCTTCATTGAAATGATGTGTTATCAAGCTTTTGGGTTGTTGATAGTGCTCCCATATTTAAATTTGAAAATATGGAATAAATGGTGAGGAATCTCCTCAAATTTATACCAGAGAAATTGTAGAGATCAATGAGAGATTTCCGACGGTATAAAAAGTGTGTAAAATGGATTTCATGGTCAAAAGCTATGGCAAAAACACTAGAAGATATGTGCTGCCTTATGCACTCTGTTGCGCCCCTACCAAGGTCTAGGGTAATATGCATTGTGTTTTAAGTACAACCACCAACACTTTCATCCTTATGTGTTTGTACCACACATTCTCATGAACCCTCATTTGTACTTTGTTGAGGCCTTAACAATTGGTAACACACTGGATGAAGCCATAATCTCTGCTAGTCTTCCCTTAATTATGAACATAAAAATTAGAGAATCGTGTTCTTGCCTTTAGGGTCATTCCAAAATAAGTGTGAAACAGGTATTTGAAAGATTACATCACGATGGATTCACTGGTGATGCTTGCATGCTAACTAGTGGAGCTCGTCTATTGTAATAAGAGGATGAATGATAATGATATTTATTTTCTTAAAATGCGTCGATGATTGAGGTTTCAATATTCATCATAGGGTCGATATAGGTTTGAGATATAAAAAAAAATCACCATGTACATATATATTATCCCTCAGGTGTTGCTCCACTGCCCACAAACATCCATAGCTCTTATGGAGTCACCAGGGCGTTATATGCCTTGCTCTTCTACTAGAAAGCATCCATAACCTCGATAGAGATATATGCATGTCCCTTGACCTTATTGAGCTATATTTACCAATCCTTCCTGGTTTATCCAATATATGTTTAGCATCCAGGGGATGGGGAAGGTGGCAGTCTTCTTTCTTTTTATTTTATCTTGATAGGGGATGACTGCGAACTATTGATATTTTTCTTATAGATTTGTTGTGACTAACTAATTAAAATAATCCATTTTGGTTTTCATCCCGTAGACTTCGATATTTCACCCTTCATGTGAGCAACCGCTTAGAGTATGGGTGGTTCCCCTATTACATAGGACCCGCTCGTCAACCAACATGCAAGGATAAGCATTGATTAGCCACTTTTTCATGTCATGGTCCAATCATTGTCACACTATTCCAATGCATCCTTGATTTAACTTCAGTAGGGCCCATCAGTTCAACTCATAAACTAGGAAATACATGTAAATTGCTTCAAGCATGTTTTTTGTGCATGATGCTACCAAGATGAGACAATGGAGCTAAGAAACATATATACCACCAACCACAATTAACAATTTCAAATCAAATGAATTAAAATTGCAGGTTTCCTTAAGGGAAAGAAGGTGTTGATACTGAGAGGGGGGGTGAATCAGTGTCAAGTACAATTTAAAACCTTTTTCAACTTATACTTAAACCATTCAACTATATCCAATGAGCAATGAACAATAGTATAAGAGTTACACCAATACATCATAATACACCATGCACAATATATGAGAAATAATCAATAGTTTATTGTTCAAGGGAAGTGATGACTTCCAAAGGTAGCTACAACTTCCAAATGTAAAGGGAGGGATAAACCTCCAAGAGGAAGATACAATCCTCCAATATAAAGAGAGAGTTTAACTCTCCATCCTTGCCCCTTCCTTCCACCCAAGAATAAATGAGAGATAATAAAACTTTACTTTAAATCATCACCATCAACCAATCATTACATAGAACCTGATAATGCTTCCCGAGCCTTCTTCAATTCTTGGAGTAATCTGATCCTATAGATAATATTACTCAATGTATTCTCTGAAACTCCTCCACTTTTCACTCCTTGAATCCTCCCCAAAAGGAGTTTATATAAAGAATGGTAGACTTTATTCAATTCTGGTCTATTCAGAAGACCCAAATTGTATAGCATACCCCGCGCTCAATATTTAACATACGATTCAGAAACTCGTACAAAAGAAACTACAGTCCATACTCTTTCCAATGGAAGTGGTCCCACTTCATTTGGACTCTGTATGAAAAATTTATGACTATTTTACCCGGAACACCTGTTTATTAACTAGCTTTAGGACTGGTCACAAACCCTATCTTCCACAGAGTGTATCTCCATAATTATAGTGAATCAAGAGCTGAAATTTTTACCAGAGGTACCATAGTAATTTTACCATCTGAATCTTTCTAGAAAACAAGTTATAGAAAAAATGGTAAGATGACCTGAAAATAACATACCTTAGAACACATCACCAAAATACTTCATCCTCCCTTGAAATCCGACCTTCTTTACTTCTGATTTCCTTTGAAATTCAACTTGTATCAAATGAATGTATAATGATGTTTATTTATACCATTTATGTCACTTCCTTTTAACATTAGGGCCGACCTGACACTTTCTTATTTTGTAATTATTTTCTTTAATTATCTTTAGGGCCTGCATGTACTTCCTTCTTCAATTCACTTTGTCATCTTCAAAAATTCATTTCTCCTCAACCATGAGGATCCACGTGACGTGCCACATACCACTGGAAACAACATGATGTATACTATCCATCCATGGGTGTTGTATCTACATGTGCA
>ML796233.1:198197-209643 GCA_009831015.1 Picea engelmannii
GTGTTTGCATTTGTGTTGCAGCAGTTCGCATTTGTATTGCAGCAGTTCGCATTTGTGTTGCAGCATCTGTTCTTCTTAAACAATCGATTGCCATCAATGACAACCTTGATCATCTGCGTCATCTTTGCTGTAGCCATATTTCCAACAGTAGGATCCTTGGCAGTTATAGTTACTACTTTAAACTAAAATCAGAGTATATAAATCCTCATGACCAGAGAAAAGTGAGATGGGAAAAACACTATGGACACTGAGGCAAGAAGGTTTTCTTGCTAGACGTTGTCGCATAAAGAAGAAAGTGACCCTGGTTGGTTGTTGTCATAAGAGAAGGCAACATCAATATGAGATATGACTGTGAGATTAGTCCTGTAAGTGACTAAAATCTCAAACTAAAGGACACTAATGATGAAATTAAACTCTCAAGTGAATTCATAAGGTAAAAATTTGTAAGAGATGCAGCTACTTATACACAAATGTGTATACATGATCATAAGGATAATTGGAAGATCCTTGGAAAACGGATATAAAAGCCTGATATGTCCATATGTGTTAATGACATGGAAAAAGGTGCAAGCAATAAGCTAGCATGATGAATAGTTACCTGTGTTCACTTATGCTTGAGTGCATGGGTTTAATGCATTGTGGAGCTTCCTAATATGAAGCCTGATATTAATACCAATTAGGTATGAATGATATTAAATGTGCAAGTGATGCACATGTATGATGTAAGAGTATAGTTATAGGTACAATATGGTTTCCCTGATGAGTGAAATATAAAGTAAGAATTACTCTTGTCCAAAATAAATGAATACTATGGATGCATGGCTGACTCCATTCCGAAGAGTCATGAAAGTTCTATTCCAAATAATAGCTTGAGGGGGAATGTATTCCCTTTCCTCAGGAAAATACTAATATAATTAAATAAAAAGGATAAATGAGAAAATATGCTTTGTTGTCATAATAAGAGGCAAATGATCATGCCTTTAAGAATCACATGAGAAGGATTGTGAACAATCCTAAGTTGACTGATCTTAAAAGTAGAGATTTAGGTGGGTTGTGAAACATACCTATGTTCGCTATAGGCAGTTTTTGGATTATGAATATGGTTAAGTACATCATGGATGTAAGTTAACAAAACCAGAATATGTATGGATACATAATTTGGGTACATGACAAAGATGCATGTTTATATTCCTTAAGGAATATTTGGTAAAAAAATAAAAGATAACTCAAGGTTGAGTCCAACACAGTTAGTGAGGGATGTGTAATAAGGAAGTTGCACGCTGAAGGAGTCTCATGTGGAAGAACTGTGTGAAAACTCTGTCAGGACTCGGGGGGTCAGAGTCACGACCTTAGTAACTGCTGAGAAACTGAGCAGTGAAAGCATCATGAAATGAATAGGAGACTAATGAATGAATAAAGGAGTATGTTTGATTGAATAGGCTTGGTTGAATCCATGTTAATTGTTTGATTGAATAGGCTTGGTTGAATCCATGTTAATAAAAGGTAGTAAGGCCTTTAGAGATAATTCAGCTGGGCTGGAAAGCCCCAAGCAGTGTAGAAAGAATTGGAAGAAGGGGAGAGCCCCTAACTCTTTTCCTGTTATGTTTTATGTTCCCTCTGGAATGAGAAAGATGATTTACTGATAGAAGTAGATGTCTTAACACCAGAGTGATGAGGATTGTATTACTATAGAAACCGTTGAGAACTATCGATATTACACTCATGAAAACATTAAGGATAATGTGATGAAGTGCATACATATATGCTAGGACATATCTGAAAATGTTTTATTAATTTAAATGCTATGGTACTTACAGTTTTAATTTACATGATGACTAATGTGTTTATGATGTATGTCATTTGTAGAAAGAAATAGATTGGAACTGTTGAGAAAGATAGTTGTCAATAACAAACAACCTCAATCAGAGTATGACTATGAGAAGGTTCTAGTTGAAAGAGTGTTGAAGGGACTTTAAAAGTCCCCATGGAGCACCACTAATGGGATAATATTAGAGGGGGTGCTAACAGCCAAAACCGATATAAAAATGTTCATGCCTATGTGGCACAAGGTATGAAGGGATTGGGTAAGAATCCCTTCTGAAATGTTTTACGGTCTTAATGTTATGTATGGAACGTTGAAAGGAAGTTGTATGCCTTGGATACCCAAATAGGATATGATTCATGAAGGATAACCTGAATGATGGATGTGTGAACCTCTGGTAGTAAAGACTGATTATAATCCTTGAAATAATTCATGAACTGATATGTCACGAATACATGGACCAATCAAGGAACGATCGGAAACAAAAGTGATCATAGATGGAACGTTGCATGTAATGCATTAAGGGAATGCATGTTGCATAAGATGGGGGACAATGGATTTTTCAGTAAGAAAGGAGGACCTTCCAATGTTTTGCTTACATTATGTAAGCGTTGAAGGAAAACTAATCTGGGTGGCCATGAGTGTTGGCACCCTGGTTATTAATGGAGGAAGAATGCTTAAAGGAATTCATGTGAAACTTTTGAGTTTCATGTGTACTAATTTGGGAATCGTGATCATCCTGTAGCTGGAAGCATAGTCCTTCTGTAACAATGAATGAGAATGAATAAACCATATGGTGAAAAGCTTGGCTAAGCTCCAATGCACCATGACAAATTACTTGTCGTAAAGTGTGGAAAACTTAAAATCAATGCAAAGGCGCATTGGATATGAATGTGGCCACGAATTTTGGCACATTCATTAAGGTCAATTAATATCTGAATTACATTCTAAAAAAATTGGTAGTCTGAAATGATGCATAGGTAAGGGATGATGTATCCTTTTTCTTTGTATCATTGAATAGATGAAAATGACTTTTTTTGTTAGTATGCTTGATTTTGAAAAGGTAATGTGCATGAAAACTAACAATCTGTTTGGATGAGGAATGTTGAAATTGCAGGAGGAAATGGGTCTTGGATATGGCAGTATTGAAAGCCCATAAGGAAGACCAATTTCCTACTGAGCCAAACTGCAAGGAATGGTATATCCTTTCTGAGAAAGTGAATTTTATTGTTAGTATGCACAATTCTGAAATTGTTTGTGATGATGTTATAAAGGTGCAATAAAATGTATGTGCATGGAAACTAACAATTTGTCTGGCTGATTGAAGTTGAAAGTGCAGGAAGAAAAGGAGTCTTGAATATGGCAGCGTTGTAAGCCATAAGGAAGACCAATTTCCTGCTGAGCCAAACCTCTATGGGAAGGAAAGTCCCATAATTATGAATCTGTTTCCTATGCAAAACAAATATGGAAACAAAATGTGGAATTTGGATATCTGTGGGTCATAGATTTACAAGAAAATTTTGAATTTAAAATTTATGATGATGTCTTGTGAATTTGTATATGTCTGTGATACGGGTGAGAAAGAGTATAATCCGATTACATGAAATAAAGAATGACTCAGGAGAAGGAGAGTAACCTTCGTCCCTATCTATGATTGAGTCGGGAGAAGGGGAGTAACCTTCGTCCCTAAATTTAGCTGAGTCGAAAGGCTGTCAAGCAATAAAAGCATGAAAAATGGGTACTAGTGGGCCATGAGAACCCCATGGTAAGCCATGATCGCCTAGAATATGATGTGTTGAGGTAACACAAGCCAGAGGGATGCCTCAGAAGAGCATGTCTGAGGGACGCCTTGACTATAAGACTCGACAAAGTCTCTTGAATTCTTCCCGTGCGAGAAAACCTTGGCAAGGCAAGATGAATCACCCAAGGGACTGTATAGCAGAGAAGGGGATTCCTGAGACTAGGCCTGGAGGGTGAGTGACCGCAAGGAAGAGGAGACCTTAATAGTTCTTGTAAACTATTGATCAGGATCATGCGCCAATGGGTAGTTCTTGTGCAAGAAAACCTTGGCAAGGCAAGATGGATCACCCGAGGGACTGTGTAGAAGAGAAGGGGATGCTTGAGCCTGGGCTTGGAGGGTGAGTGACCTCAAGGAAGATGAAACCATGATATTTCTTGTAAAATATTGAATTGGGGTCATGCACCCAATGGGTATGTCAAGGAAAAACAATGGGCTTGGATAACAAAACAACCATGTGGATACAAATCCACAAATTGTGTAGATAGTTATTGTGCTAAGATTATGAAATTTTCCTAGAAATTGTTTTATGCAATGTTTTCGCATAAGATTATGATTAACATGCTTGTTTTCCAAGAAATATTGAAAGCAGGTGACCAAGATTAAAGGTCTGAAAAAAGGGCCTGACTGAGGAAGAAGAATCAAGATTTTTGAAACAGCTGAATGAGAAAGGCATGACATGTGTTTTGAGAAAGAAAATCGAGGATGGTGTTCCTTTAAGGGGGAGAGAATTGTAACACCCCTGTTTCCCCCAACTTGTAATTAATCATAAAATAGGATTGACCATACTAAGGCATGTGGACAATGTAAATGTATTATTGTTTGAGTTGCCAATATCTGACTGTGGGGGTGAAACCTTGAAAGTACTGGCCATGATATCACTAGAGGAAAGATTCTGAAAACTATAAGGGAGGTTCATTATATCAAATAACCCCAAATTCCCTTGATGAGGATAATAAACCTCCTTAAGATCCCAAGGAGAGAAATCAGTTAATGAATAAAGGACCAATGGTTGAATTATCACCCACTCCCATGAATGGAAGCATGGCCAAAACTGTAGAATGTCAGTCCGAAGTACCACTGGGTATGACATGCCAACATGATTGTTGTTCCCTTCTGACAGAAGGAACATGATGGGTCAAGAACCATCCTGGAAGAAAGATATACAAATGGATAAGGAGAATGCACAGAGATCTCCAACAGATAATGAAGAGAAGGTTGCAAGATTGATGATGGGTGAGCATCTGATAAACCTCATTGAGGCCATAACAAAGAAGGAAATATATGAAAGTTTGCAAAGAACAGAACCCGAGCAGAAGCTGAAACAGAGAAAGAGTCCTTAAGAACTGCAAGAGTTCCCTGGTGATATCATGGCTTGGCACGGGGGTGGCCAGAGCGCTAAGAATGAATGCCTCTGAGCCTATGGTCAGGTGGAAGGATGAACACCCACAGTCAATTAGTTGGCTACCGCCTGTAATAGATAAGTAAATCGCATATCTTGTGTATTTAAGTGGTACTGTGAATTAAAGTTGGATATCCTATGAATGTTGCAGGGATATATATGTTTTCTTAATGATTTATACTGTACCCATTTTTGGTGTCTACTTGATTGTATAATTAGGCAAGTAGGAAATTATATGGATGGGATATGTTTTATACTCATAAATGCTTATGTCTCGTGGGGGCTTAAGCTAGAGCCATGAACTGTGAGTTCATTGACCTTGGGGATAGTTTCATGTATGAATGTCGACACTACTAGTCATTCTGAGTCCCTTGGAGTTCGGAGTTTGTTAAAGCTCAGGAGAGATAGTGAACGTATGCATAGGCTCTCTTCGAGGAAAACAGAGACTAAGAACCACTTAAGTTCTACATTTGAGGAATGAACGTAAGCGGTGCACGAAAGGATTCTTCCAAGTGTTACGTTATAGAGAAAGAGCACAAATCTCTTAAGCCTTTCAGAGATAACAAAGCTCAGGAAAAGTAGAGAGATTGAAGTATCAAAAGGGAAGGCTCCTTTGTTCGGATGACGAATGAAGGAGAAACTATTCAAAAAGAGCTAAGGTCCGTTGTGACCATTGGATACTGAAAGGAGTGTGGGAATTAACCCCTTGAGTCCTTTGGACTTCACGAGTTCGGAGAACTATGAGTTCATCGTAAGGGAAGTAAAAATCCTTGAAGTCCTGAAGTCCCAAAGTTAATCTAGACCATGGATCTCTGATCCGTCGAGATCCTTCTCGACCATCCGATCTATGAGATTCAGAGTCCACACTTTGGGAGATTTGTGTGTTGGAGTGACAAAAACCCCGAAGGAGAAGTTACAAAGTACTTAGGAGACACTCACAAAGTTACCGAACACTCTGCAGCTCAGTAAGGAGTGCTTGAGCAAAATTTTCCAGGAGGGCAAAGACATCCCTTTGAGGAATAGAAGGGACAGAGACCTTTGAGGTCCGAGCAGTTGAATCTCAGAAGAGATAGTGCTAAGAGGGCACAATATTAGGACTTATTCCAAGTCTCGAAGCTCAGAAGAGATAATCTCTTTTCAGAAGTGCAAACGAGGTCCAAAAGACGGACTCGTAGGAGGAACAAAGGCTGAGGCCTTTGAATACTTAGAAAATACTCTAAGGTAGAGGAAGTTGAAAGCTCAGGAGGAGGAGCAAAAATAACCATCAAATCGGTTGTGGAGAGGATCCTGGACCATTAGATCAGCATCCAGTGAAACAAGCAAGCACAGAGGAGAGGAACAAATCCCATCTATTGGATTTGAGCATGAAGGATCAGTAACCATTGGATCCGGAAGTAAATGAACGAGACTAAACCCTTGTGTGCGCAGGAGAATGGACTTGTCAAAGTCCTAAAGTCCCGAAGTAAATTGGGACCATCCATTGTCAAGGAGGAGTTTGGACAAGGAGGAGGACAAATAGTCGAAGTAAACATCAACCATTAGATCATACAAAGTAGATCTGAACCGTCGGATCTAGAGGACAGGTGGCGTGAATCTGTGGATTCCGGGTGAAGACCCAAAGTCAATGTCGACTATTGGATTGTCACACACCTACTACGGCAACCTAGATTTTTTATCTTTTTTTTTTCTTCGAGGGACAGAATCCTCGAATTTCTATGGGGCCTAGCACAAACCATCTCCCTTCCCTTATCCTCCTCCAAGCGACCACAACCTGGCCTTAGCGCAAGCACCTCTCGCAACTCGCGAGTTGGAGAGTCAAGGCTCTAAACTCCTTTTTCTCCAAACGCCGATACCCAAGATACGATACGGGTATGGCTCCCTCCTCACTATTTCCTGCTACATATAACCGTAGGCTAGGCTAAACACTAGCACTACTCAGAACTCGCGACTTCGTTAGTTGGAGTGTTGAGCCCTCGTGCTCATCCTTTGTGAATCCCTGAGATGTGAGAGGTCAACGTTACGTGGACTCTGCCAAGTGACGCGTACACACCACTTGTCTCCTCCGTTGTACTCTGCTTACGAGCTGTATCACTGCTGTCCGTCACACGAGACCTCGGCTCTTGGCGTTTCGCGACCTTAGTGATCAAGGTGCAACTTCTTCATCCTGTGAAACCCCGAGCCATGATAAGTCAACAATGGGTTGACTCTTTCCCAAGCGACGTGTGTCCACCACTTGTCACCCTCTCCCACCTTTCTCTAGGCGCTTGTTGTTATGCCACCTATCAGCCATGCGGTCCCCACCAAATGGATGTGCCACATGTTTGCACGAGCCTTCAGTGCTCGACAATTCATGACTTCTACAGTCGAAAGGAAGTTCTTTCAACCTTTGAACCCCCGATACGCGATACCACGTAGAGGTTTTGATCCAACAGTTCTCACGTGGCTTGGATCCAATGACCACGATCACGTCGTGATTTCATGAATCGTGAGTTCGCGCAGTCCTACCCTTGATCACTCCAAGTTGTGAGTCAGCGAAATGCTACCCTACTACCACGCGTCCTGTGCCGATGGACGGTTCTGAATACTTCAGGACTTTCAGGACGTTGTCGAATCCACTCTCCCGCCTATGAAAAGGTTAAGATCGATGGTCAATAGAGCTATGATAGATCCTTGGGTCTACAGTCCTGGATCCCATCGCTACTTGTGAAGGCTAAAAGGGTCAAGGTGTTAACGCCTGCACTCCTCCTCTAGATCCATCAGTCTTGAAAGGTTTGGGGTATTTCCGAAAGGATTCCGACCATTCGTCTACCAAATGATGGGGTATTCTCTTTCAATAATTGGACTCGCTATTCTTTCTGAGCTTGAATCACGAAATTCAACCTCTCAGAGCTTCAAAATCCCACGACTCTGAGATCTTAGAGAGCTACTCTTTCTTGCATAAGGTTTCCCAACCCGGATCGCATGAACCTTCAGACGGTTCTTGGGAAATTGTCCTTGATCTTAGTCGAGTCTCTGGGTAAAGGTTCGGTACGGTTCCAAGGTTTATGGGGTAATTCCCGGGGAAGAGTACTCTCGAGAAGCCTTCCTAGAATATTACGAGAATCAAGAAAACAAGACGATTCTCGGTGGAGCGAAATCATTCCCTAGACTTAATATTTTGTACAGAAACCAACTATGGCATGTAAGTATACACATGCTTCCATTATTTCCAATCTAAAACATGAGACAATCATTTCACACATAAATCATTATGGCCATATAAACATGAGCATGTATTCATGATTTTCAATTCAAAATACAAGGCATAAAACACTTATCGGTTCCACCAGGCATGATGCAACTATTGAGAGGGGTGCTCGTTTCCACCCAACCATAGGCTCAGTGACTCCAAATGGACTTACCACTAGCCACCCCCGAGCTAGACCACGATGCTTTGAGATTCAGTCTCCTACTTCCAGTTCAATGGAAGTCAAGGACGAATGTTACTCTCCTTCTCCTGATACAGAAAAATAATCTAGGATGAAGGTTACTCTCATTCTCCTATGTTCAGAACTCTTTGTGTTTCCAGAGTTTCTCCAGTTCTCTTTTGCGATCCTTGTCGCGCACGCTTTCTCTCTACCCTTTACCACACCTCCTCTCTTGCTTTTTCTCTGCAAGATTGCGTGTGGCACGAATTTCCCTGTCCTTGGTCAGGTATGGGAGCTTTTACAGATGGGAGGTTCACCCCCATCCCCTCATTAACTCTTGAGGAGCCTCCCCACCTACCAATTTGACGAAAAATCCATTCCAGGGTTAGAGAGTTGCTTTGGTCTTTGAGCAAGTAAAAACCAGTACGGTACTGGCTTGGTGGAAGTTAACGCAACCATTCCAGGTCCCTTCCACCACCTCTCATTAGCCATTGTGGTCTCTTTTAGCACATCCCCCTCCTAGTAGTCATGCAACACATATTCATAACATAATTTACATTCATCGACCTTTTATAGAAAGGTCCATCAAATCAAACATTCACATCTTTGAGTTTTCCATATTTCTTGGACAATATAGTTATTTTTACAAACTGGGGGAAACAGGTTGTTATAATTACCTCCCCCTTAAAGGAACATCATCCTCAATGTTCTATCTATCAATATGACGTGTATGTACAGATGTAAACAAAATCGGATATACATGTTTCATGGCATCTTCCATTTCCCACGTAGCCTCATCTGGGCCAAAATGTTTCCACTGCACCTTGGCCTGTGCAATGGTTCGGTTCTTGAGTGGGGTTTCCTTTCAGTCCAGTATGAATTGAGGTTTTGGCAAGAATTCTCCCTTCGGTTCCACCTGGATCACATACCAGTCAATTATATGATTAGAATCGTGTACATATTTCTTCAATAATGAAACATGAAAAACATTATGTGCTTTTGTTGTGGGAGGAAGTGCTAGCCTATAGGCTACAGGTCCCACTCTGTCTAGAACTTCAAAGGGTCCACAATACTGAGGTGCCAACTTGGCACAAGCTCCCATCCTCAGGGAACTCTTCCTAGGCCTAACTCTGAGATATACGTGGTCACCCATCTTGAATTCTCTTGGAGTTCTCTTTCGGTCGACGTAAATTTTCTGTCTGTTCCGAGTGACCTTTATATTTTGTTTTATCTGAATCACTTGTTGTTCCATTTCTTTCAACATGTCGGGTCCAATAGTAATTTTGTTTACGGGATTACTCCAACTGTCTGGAGTGTTGCATGACCTACCATAGAGGACTTCAAAAGGACTCATCTTCAGGGATTCTTGGTAGTCGTTGTTGTAGGCGAATTCCACCAGTGGCAGGTAATCTTCCAACTTTTTGGGTTGATGCATTACATGCATCCTTAGCATGTATTCTAATATTTGGTTCACTCTTTCCGTCTGTCCATCGGTTTGAGGATGATAGGCTGTGCTAAACAGTAATTTGGTCTCCAGACCATCCATCAAGAATTTCCAAAAGTTGGAAGTAAATTTCGTGTCTCTGTCAGGCATGATCTCTTATGGCATACCATGTAGTCTGAATATCTCCTTCATGAATACGTTGGCGATGTTTATTTCCTTGCAAGTTGACTTGACAGGGATAAAATGAGTGGACTTGCTCAATTTATCCACCACTACCATGATGACGTCATTCTGTTTGGTCAAGGTTTGTAATCCGGTGATGAAATCCATGGAGATGGTTTCCCATTTCCATTCCTGGATTGGTAGAGGTTGTAATAATCCTGCTGGGTGTTGATGTTCTTCTTTAATCTGTTGGCATTCTATGCATTTGGCTAAGTACTCAACTATGTCTTTCTTCAATCTAGGCCAATAGAATTGTTTCCTGGTGGTTGTGATCATCTCCTGGTATACTGGATGACTAGTATATGGCCTTTTATGTAGTTCATCCATTATGAACCTCTTCAAGTCATCACAATCTGGAATATACAATATGTTTTTGTAAGGTAGAAAACCTCCATCTATCATCTGGTAGCGTTCATACTTTATCCCTGTGGGTTCTTGCTCCAGGTACGAGGTCATGGTCTGGAAGAATGTGTCTGTTTCTTGTGCATTCTTAACTCTTTCCTTGACATTCGTCTCACAAGTGCTCACTGCTGTCAGGTGAATTGTTTTCATACTTTTGTTAAGGGCATCGACCACCCTATTTTCCTTTCCTTTGATATGTTTGATTTCAAAATCAAACTCACTAAGAAGGGCCATCCACCTAGCTTGTCTGGCATTGAGCTTTGGTTGGTCAAAAATGTATCGCAATCCACAGTGGTCTGTCATAAGTACAAATTTCCTTCCCAGGAGGTAATGACTCCACATTTTTAAGGCGTTCACTATGGTGGCCAGTTCTAGATCATGGGTCACATAGTTGACTTCGTGCTCATTCAATTTTTGGGATTCATACCAGACTACACTCCCTCCTTGCATAAGGACTCCTCTGAGCCCTTCCTTCCAGGCATCTGTGCATATGAGGAATTCAGCTTCAGGATCGACAATATTCAACACGGGTGCCTGGGCTAGTAAATGTTTTAGGGATTGAAATCTTTCTTCACATTCTTGTGTCCACGTGAATTTAGCTCCCTTCTTCTGGAGGGAAGTGATTGGACAACCAATCTTGGAGAATCCTTTTATAAATATCCTATAGTATCCTGCTAAACCCATAAAGGATATGATATCTGAAACGTCCTTTGGGGTAGGCCATTCCATGATAGACCTTATCTTGTCAGGGTCTACTACTACTCCTTCTTCAGATATGATATGGCCCAGGTAATGCATTTGCTTCTGGAAAAAGTTGCACTTGCTAAATTTGGCATAGAGATGATGTTCTCTTAGCACTTGAAGCACAAGTCTAAGATGTTCCTCATGTTCCTCTCTATTCTTGGAGTAAATTAATATATCGTCGATAAAAACCAGTACAAATTTGTCT
>ML796233.1:218369-250297 GCA_009831015.1 Picea engelmannii
CGACATTGCTCCCACTCGAACCAGGAACCCTCTTTTCCTGCGAGTTACCTTACGCTTTGATACCAGTCGTTAGAAAAACACGACCACAGAGAAATAAAATAAAACAAATGCGGAAACAAAACATAGAAGATACACATTACAAGAGAGACACAAATTTACGTGGTTCACCCAGTGTGGGCTACGTCCACCAGAGAAATTGCCAGGTCCTTTCTATATTATTATCCAACAAAATGAAGGGATACAACCTACAATAAAACCCATTGTAACTTCCTCTTATTTTTCTCACAGTCTCCTCTCTCAGAATACAATACTCACCAACCTACATAGCCGCAATACATTTCCCTCATAAAAGAGGGTTGCCTTCTAGGGAAAAAAACCCTAACATAATCTCTATCGTTAGATCTACGACCTTATAATGAACGGTCCAGATTTACAATGAAATTACAATATACTTTTACAAGGCAATTTTTGCTTTGGGGGCTTCACCTCTGAACCCCCGTTGGCGGCCCGCTTGCCCCCAGCCAGGGGGATAGCCCCCCCAGACCCCGCAGAGGGCGTACCCCCCTCTGCTCTCCCCCGCGTGGAAGAGTGTACATACTTCTGGGGTGTAAATACTTCATGGGGTATAAACACGGCTGAAAGCAAGGACCTCTAAATCAGGAAGATAATCAGGCTCCACAACCAACATAGTACTCTCGAGAAGCCTTCCTAGAATATTACGAGAATAAAAAAAACAAGATGATTCTCGGTGGAGAGAAATCATGCCCCAGACTTAATCATTTGTACAGAAACCAACTATGGCATGTAAGTATACAGAAGCCTTCCTAGAATATTATGAGAATAAAAAAAACAAGATGATTCTCGGTGGAGCGAAATCATGCCCCAGACTTAATCATTTGTACAGAAACCAACTATGGCATGTAAGTATACACATGCATCCATTATTTCCAGTCTAAAACATCAGGCAATCATTTCACACAGAAATCATGATGGGCATATAAACATGAGCATGTATTCATGATATTCAATTCAAAATACAAGGCATAAAACACTTATCAATTCCACCAGGCGTGATGCAACTGCTAAAAGGGGTGCTTGTTTCCACCCAACCGTAGGCTCAGTGACTCCAAACGGATTTACCACTAGCCACCCCCGAGCTAGACCATGATGCTTTGAGACTCAATCTCCTACTTCCAGCTCAATGGAAGTCAAGGATGAAGGTTACTCTCCTTCTCCTGATACAAAAAAATAATCCAGGACGAGGGTTACTCTCCTTCTCCTATGTTCAGAACTCCCCGTGTTTCCAGAGTTTCTCGAGTTCTCTTTCACGATCCTTGTCACACGTGCTTTCTCTCTACCCTTTACCACACCTCCTCTCTTGCCTTTTCTCTGCAAGATTGCATGTGGCATGAATTTCCCCATCCGTGGTTAGGTCTGGGTGCTTTTACGGATGGGAGGTTCACCCCTATCCCCTCATTAACTCTTGAGGAGCCTCCCCAACTACCAATATGACGAAAAATCCATTCCAGGGTCAGAGAGTTGCTTTGGTCTTTGAGCAAGTAAAAACGAATACGGTACTGGCTCGGTGGAAGTTAACGCAACCATTCCAAGTCCCTTCCACCACCTCTCAATAGCCATCGTGGTCTCTTTTAGCACATCCCCCTCGCAGCAGTCATGCAACACATATTCATAACATAATTTACATTCATCGACCTTTTATACAAAGGTCTATCAAATCAAACATTCACATATTTGAGTTTGCCATAGTTCTTGGCAAATATAGTTATTTTTACAGACTGGGGGAAACAGGGTGTTACACGGATCATTTGAAGTAAACGTCGACTGCCGGATCATCTGAAGTAAACCTCAAGCATCGGATTGCCAAAGTGAATCTAAGTCGTTAGATCAACAGCTTCAGGAAATCCATTCGAGAGTTTCTCAGTTGAGATTTGAGATTTGCGAAGTCCGAAGTCCCGGAAATCTGAAGCGAATCCCAATCGTTTGGTTAGCCGAAGTGAAGCTCAGTTTTTAGATTGTCTAAGTGAATATCAAGTGTCGGATCACCCAAAGTGGATCTAAGTCGTCGGATCCAAGGGAGACGTGGAGAAAATCCGAGAACTACGGATAAATATCCGAAGTAATTTGTAGTTGTTCGATCTAAGGGAGATGTGGAGCAAATCTGTGGACTCCGGGTAAAGACCTGAAGTAATCCTCAATCGTCAGATCAAGAGGACATGCGTCAGTGGATTATAGCCTCCGAATAAAAGCCATTGGGAAAAAGGGTGAAGTTTGAGATTTGAGATCTCAGAAGTCCGAAACTCGAAGGAGATCTCGACCGTTGATCGAGAAGAGGGCCACAAGACCGTTGATCGAGTTTAAAGGTCAACCACCTGAAGTAAAGGCAGGGTCATTGATTAGGAGGATAGGTGTTCGTAGATCGTCAACTCGGAAGATTGAAGTATGGAAGAGAGCAGGGTTTTGAGAGTTGAAACTCTCGAAACCCGAAATCACGAAGGAGATCTCATCCATTGATTTTTGAAAGAGGTCATATCTGATCCGTAGATCTGAGAGGGACATATCTGAACCACTAGTTTTCTAAGTACCGTAAATATCAGGAGATCATCGGTCCCATAGCATCGCGGGGATAGGAGTTGCACAAACGTTAAAAAGTTGAGGGTGGGCCATAATTCAAATTGTGGATTTGAAAAGAGGACACATGGAGGCTCGAGGAGAATTGCAGGTCGAAAATCAGTTTGATTCAAACTGCCTTTGGCCACGTCCGCAATCACGCGGTCCCATAAGGTCATCACCCAAGGTCACATTAAGAGGGGGCCTATCCAAAAAAGGAGCTAACGCCTAGTACTCTGAGATTTCCTAGGGGAGTGAAAGGGAAGGTCACGGGTGCCCTTAAACCTGCAGCAAGAAGCCAAAATGTTTTGTGTTTAATTACAGAACGAGACCATCAAGGTCTTAGAGAGTTGCTTGGTTTCAAAATCAGAAATCCTTGACTAGGAGGTCAGACTAGTTCCCCGACTTTCCAAATTAGAAACCATGAACGGAGATTATGTCCTTTAAGGAAAGTGAAAATTTTTATGCCCCGTCGTGGGCGTGTTACATTTATATTAATAATGATCAAAATATTACATTTCCTAGGCACATTGGCCTCTTAATAATTGTTTAGGCACTCTGTCCTTTCATAACTTAACAAAATACAATATTTAATACGAAGTTCAAAACCGAGGTATTACAACAAAATACTCATTATTATGTTATGCTCCATTCAAGTTAAGCCATTTACATTAACTATGTTGAACAACAAAAAAATCATTATAATAACTATATGTATTTGAACCTATAATACTCCTCTCAAGTTAGATCCCCTCCTTCTATGCATACCTTTAGAGAGACACATATCTGATGTCCCTCATTGAGATAATCAAAATACTCTAACAAATCATTTTTTGATTTTTTTATATTTAATATATAATACTTATTTAAACTTAGATTTACTTATTTTAATTAAACAAACATAAAATACTCATTATTATGTGATGTTCAAATTGAGTCATTTACATTAACTATGTTGAACAACAAAAAAAAATCCATTACAATAATTATATGTGTTTAAACGTATACTACTCCTCTCAAGCCAAGTTAGATCCCCTCCCCTTCTATGCATACTTTTGGAGAGACACATATCTAATGTCCTTCAATGAGATCATCAAAATAATCTACCAAATAGTTTTTTGATTTTTGTATATTTAATATGTAATACTTATTTTAATTTAGGTTTGATTATTTTAATTCATTTTAAATACAAAATACTCATTATTATTGTGTGATGCTCCATTCAAGTTGAGCCATTTGCTAACCATGTTGAAAAAAAAAATCCATATGTATTTGAACCTATAATGCTCCTCTCTAGTTAGATCTGGTTACATTTATTTAAAAATATTCGTGTTCAGATAAATTAGTTTTATTTGAATGTGTAATATTCGTTTTAATTTGGAGCCACTTACATTAAATAAATTGAAATCACCAAAAAAGATCCATTATGATAACAAACTTTTGTGTGTAATTTTTCTTAACAATGGTGCCTCCTCCCAACCAAAGGTTCATCATTGTAATTTTTAACGCATCAATTTTCATCACATCCTTGAATCTAGAAACAAATAGGTAGAATTGAGAAATTGTTGGGAAACTTTTTAACGTATCAATTTCCATTACATTCTCGGATCTATAAACAAACAAATTGACCTTTAGTTAAACATTAGTTTCAAAATAAGTCATTATTCTAGGGTTAATCAAAATGGTTAATAATAAGAACCGGGAATTACATTGGTGGTATGCCCAAATTTCCACATTGTTAGAGGTTGGTGATGTCAACTTGTTAAAATCCAAACAGCATAAAATTCAACTCTTTTCTTAGATGCAAGACCAACACCATATTTAAAAGCAATGTAGTGACCATCATTTAGATGTGGGATAACCCCAACACTACATAATCTTGGAGACCCTTCGACTACATCATCGAAGAAGCCTCATGCTAAGGAAATTTCATTTATAAATTGAGGAGCTTTTGTAGTAAATTGCTTCCAACTTCCTTGATTTTGTGTGCTACTATAATGGTAGAAAATAATTTCTTTTCAAAAATCATATTGTTTTTGTACAACCAAATTTTCTAGGATAAATAGCATGGAAGAACTCTAACTGAGATTATAGACGTATCATGAAGCCAACTTTTTAAACAAACCAATATAGTGGCCTTATTCCAATCCCCTTCCCCCTATTTCATGCCAACTATAGCTTGAAGAATTCATTCCAAACAACCTTGGAAAATGAACATTGATCAAAGAGATGATTGATTGATTTGAAAATTGCTTTATAAAGTATGCACCAACCCAAACCTTAAAAAATTGAGCATCTTCTCAAGATAGAATCTTATTTGATAGAGAAATCCAGAGAAAAAATTTAGACTTTAGAGGGTTTTGTAGCTTCAAGAAAACCTTCCACCACTAGATATTTTCTTCTCCAATTTCTTCCTCCATCTTTTCCTTTTATCTCGATTTAGTTGTCACAATACCTATGGATTTGTTTTTGGTCAATTTAAAGTCATCCTCTTGGCTTCTGAGCCTCACAACACTATGTTTCAATAGAGAAATATATAGAGACCATTCAATAGCTAGGTCCCCATTGAATCCTAGTTGATTTGCAATTAGAAATCCTGAGCATAACTAACGCTAGGACTAGCCACATCTCTTAGTTGAAAGGTTGTAGTTTCCACTAACACCAATCCAAGGGTATTCACCTAGTCTTAGTTTATTGCCTTTCACCATTTCCTCTGTTGTCCATTTTCCTACTGGAGGGGTTGATTTTAGCATTTCTTTCCAAACATTTGAAGAACCTTTTGTTCCTCTATTATCCATTCCAAGCCAGTCCTCCACATATTTTTCTCTAATGTTTTGGCTAAATATGTAGATATTATTCAATCCCCAACCACCATATTCTCTATGTTTAGCAATTTTGGATCACTTTACCAAAGGGTACTATTACGGTGCCTCATTCTACCTAGAATTTTTTTCTTGAATTGGAGAGCCCAAGTCGTCTGGCCCCTATGGTAGTGCAACATTGCAATGTTTCAGACTCGGTGGCTAAAACAACCTAAGCTTACTTCACCAGGACTACACCTCTCCACTTAAGGTGTGCCCATAATAATCCTTGAACTACAACAAGTTGGCCACAACACACTTAACCTTTGCATGTTAAATCTATTAGGAACGCGCCCAGTTGTGGCTAAGCTACCACAACACACTTAGTTAAGTTTAAAAAATCATACAACTTAACACAAGTATACAAGTATGCAATAGAATGTTCAACGCATGAAAATGACACAATTGTTGTGGTTGGGTGGCACCAAGACGTCCCTAACACCTATAATTATAATGATACAATATGTCACAAGTTACAATAAATATACAAGAGGGGAGTCACAACTAATTACAATGTTACCAAGAAACTCGACCAAGTTGACTTCCTGAATTTCCTTCTGTCTTCGAACGATCAACCCCCATATTGTAATCACAAATATAGCTCTTGTGAATCCTCACTCACTTGGTCGCTTCAGACAACTTGTTCGACTTCTTCTTCCTTGTTGTCTCTACTTTCTCTTGTGTGTCGTGTGCTCTCTTGGATCTTGCTTGCTTGATGAACTCCTCCTTCTTCTTGTGTCCTAGCTCATCCAACTTGTCTCCAATATATATAGGCTCCTACCCCCTTCGTTCAAAGAGTCACATCCCTTGGAAATGACCCGAGCCAACTCATTATTTTTCCATTTTGTTCACCTAAGTTGCAATGAGTCCACCAACTTTCCCATTGTTTGGGTCATCCACGTTCCCAACTCGTCCATGAGAAATTTGGCCCCATCCACTTATTTAAGCTTATCCAACCAACTGATATAACCTTATCCACATGTTAAGAACACATAAGGCATGTCCGAGACATATGCCCAGTGAGTGCGCCCAACGATTGTGATCCGTAGTGACGTGTGCCTTAAGGCACCTTGTCCTCCCTAAGAAAACCCCCAGGTGTGGAGCACTCATCCATACATATATTGGTCCATGGCTCCTCGAGTCATCTAGCCAAGTCCGCTCCCTTCATGGTGCATCCAATTTTGTCTCTTCCGCAACACATCCTATCCTATTGCACGAATTCCCATCCATCTAGGTTTTCTAGGAAACCCCAATATCCATGCCTTACCTTCCTACCAAGGTATATGTGTCGGTCAGGCGGAGGTTCCTTTCCTTGCTAGTTGAAGCCTTTACACCCTCCCCCACTAAAATTCATTGTCGTCCTCAACAAATTATGCAAAATCTATCATTTCCAAGTCTCTTCTCGAACTCTTTCCTCCATATGCAACTAAATCTGTTGGAAACCCCAAGTTCTAAATAAGGAAACCTCAAGTTTTCATGAACCTACTTGACTGCACTACGCCCAGCTCATGTACAATCGTCTACCGAAGTTTTTTTACTTCACCACTAAGTTAACCACCTTGAATGAAATCATGCTACTCTCAGGCTTATAGTGGAGTGGCGTAGTGATTTTATCACTCAAGAAGTTGTGGGTTGCACCGGTGTCCACCAAGGCCACCGCCTTCAACCCATCCATTGTCACGTTCAAAAAACAAATTCCTTATGAATCTTTGTTCTGCAAACTCTATTTGCAATCTCCAACACCAACATGACCTCGTGACACAGGCATGATCTCATGGCACCAACATGATCTCATGACATTGACATGATCTTGTAGGTGTTGGAAGTGAAGAGAGACTTTCTTAATTCCCACATTCGAACATCACTTTGATACCACCGATCATGGTGCCTCAGTTTTCCTGGATTTTTTTGTTTGGCTTGGAGTGACCATGCCGTTCAACTCTTATGGTTGTGTAGCACCGCAACATTTCAGACTCGATGGCTAGACCAACCCAAACTTACTTCACCCATATTACGCGTCCTCACTTAAGGCACACCCATAATAAACCTTGAGCTACAATAATTCAACTACAACACACTTAATCTTTGCACATTAAATCTGTTAGGCGCTTGTCGAGTCATGGCTAAACTACTGCAACACACTTAGTTAAGTTTAAAAACTATGTACAACTTAACACAAGTATGCAAGAGAACGTTCAACACATGACAATGACACAGTTTTAATGGTTGGGTGGCACCAAGACATGCCTAACTCTCATAATAATAATGATATAGGATGTTACAAGTTACAATACATATACAAGAGAGGAGCCACAACTCATTACAATGTTTCAAGTTCTGACTTCCCTTCTATCTTTGCATGATCAACTCCCTGCCAAAACTGCATAGATCCACCTCCTGTGAATCCTTTCTCACTTAGTCACTTTAGCCAACCGGTTGAGTTCTTCCATGTTGTCTCTACTTTCTCTTATGTGTTGTGTGCTCTCTTGGATCTTGCTTGTTTGTTTGATGATATTCTCATTCTTCTTGTGTCCTAACTCATCCAACTCATTTCCAATATATATAGGCTCCTATCCCCTTAGTTTGAAGAATCATGACCCTTGGAAACGACCCAAGCCTACTCATCATTCTATCGCTTGGTTCACCCAAGTTGCGATGAATCCACCAACTTTCCCATCATTTGGGTTTTCTACATCCCCAACTCATCCATGAGCAAGTTGGCCCCGTCCACTTCCTCAAGCTTAGCCAACCAACCCAAATAGCCTCATTTGCATGTTATGCTCATGGAAGGCATTCCCAAGACATATACCCAATAAGTGTGTCAAACAACCATGATCGATAGTGACGTGTGCCTTAAGGCATCTTGTCTTCCTATCAAAACTACCAAGTGTGAAGCTCTCCCGTATATATCTTGGTCCATGCCTCCTCAAGTCATCTAGCCAAGTCCACGTCCTTCATGGTGCGTCCAAATTTGGCTCTTCCACAATACGTCCCATCCAACTGCAAGAGTATTCATCCATGTAAGTTGTCTAGGAAACCCTAATATACATGCCTTACCTTCTTGCCAAGGCATTTGTGTCAGTTAAGCAGAGGTGCCTCACGTCTTACAAGCCAAAGGCTTTACATATACCCTTAGTGGGTTTCATCCATGTCCATAGGAAACTAAAACATACTTTCTTGAGTTTATTTAACATTCTGTTTTGGATATGGGCAATGGATATTCAATAAACAAGGGTACCTTCCAAGACTAATTTAATTGAAACAAACCTACACACTCTTATTAAAAGGAATTTTGAGGTAAAAAATGAGCCTAAAAAATGTACTATCAAAATCAACTTTAAAATAAGTGATAAGATTCAAGATGATGATGTTATCCATAAGGGTAAATATTTTTGGAGGGAAAGGAAGAAAACTATTTTTTTAATTGAAGTGTTGACTTATTTTTGACATTTGAGTAAACCTATAAAAAGATAACTAAAAAAATAGAATTAAAAAAAATAGTTTTCTTAAGCTCATTTTAAACCTCAATTTTTCTCTAATAAAAAAAACAACTTATAACACCAATTAATTATTCTTGCTATGGTATAGTTATGGAATGGAGCGTTATTTTCTCATCCAAATTTTATTTCAATATTAAACTATTTGTAAATTCAAAAATACAAAGATTTTACATCCCAGATTCCAAAAAAACAAAATCTAAAATGTTTAGAGAACTGACATAAATACATTATATTAAAAAAAATACCTATAAGAAATTGTTACCTGAAAATTAAATTTATAATATAGTTTTGAGTATATCCCATCCATGATATCGAGGAACTAAGATAACTCAACAAACAAATTTTACATTTAAAAAGCCCTCGTTGAAAGACATTACCATTTTTCATCATCATTTACTAGCGTTATTCTCATATATCTCATTATTCCATCTCATTTGCTTGCGTTATATGCATAGATAGACGAGATACTCAGATTTACAATATTCTTATTCAGGAAACACAAACCATGGAGTGCTGATCATCGCAAACACAATGAACAGAACTAGCAGCAATAAACAGATAGATATATATAACTATATAGGCATAGGCACGCGACAACAAATAAGGATTACAGAGTCCAAGAAACGGCTTGAGCGCAGCGATCTGGATTTAACCAGATGCTAGAGATAATTATGTCGAGTATGTCTAATCGGCGGTGACGGCCAGCTTCATTCCAGCAAGAGAGCAGTGCCCGGAAATACTGCAAATAAAGTAGTTAACGCCCTTCTTCAGAGTAATCCTGTCGTTGCCAGAGTTGTGGTGCTTCGAATTCCGTGCGGTGCAGATTTGATAACCTCTCGCGTCCACCTCCACCACGTCGTGAAATGTCCGCCAATAGTTGAACACTGCCATCCATGCATAAAGCCTTAGCCACTAGCCAAAGTAAAACAGCCCTTTCAATGAAACACTTGCATAGCCTGAGTGTGTAGGCTTTCACAATTGGGTGTGTAGATTTTTAGTTCTAGGTCATAATTCTGGAAACCTAAGATCATAATTCTGGGAACCTGAGAGTGTGTAGGTTTTCACAATTGGGTGTGTAGATTTTCACAATGGGTAGGTTTAGGTCATAATTCTTGGAAACTTAACTGTGTAAGTTTTCGAAACGTCCTCCAGTAATTTCGAATTCTCAAACAGTTAAATCTCCAATAGTTTCGAACACTCACACAATCAAATCTCAAAAAAGAATACATGCATAGCCTTCAAAACACATTAAACTTACCCAGAGTGTCGCCCGCCTTGAATTTCTTCCCGGCAACCCAGCGAGACGAGTCGGTTTGAAAACCCCACCCCATGCGATCCCCAACGACGTAGGTGGCCGCTTCAACAAGTGTACACTGAATTAGCAAGCAAAGGAGCAGCATGCCCACAGTGAAAAGCCTCAAACCGCCTCCTCCCTCGCCCATTTTTTGATACAAAACAAGGCCAATCAAAAACACAATTAGGGTTTTATCAGATCTCTCTGATCCGGTGGTACTGTAACTAGATTTGGGTGAAAAGAACGCCAGCGAGTGAAAGCCGGGATGCGTGGATTTATTTAGTCGGTGTGGGTGGATTCAGGTCTTTGCGGAATATCTGTAGTCATCTTCAACTGCATGCATGGTGGCTATTATAAGTGCCACCAACGACCCGTCCACTTCTTCATTCATTATTCAAAGATTACGGTCATTAATTGCAGATAACAACCGGCGTATCCAATATCTTCCCGCTAAATTCCAATTCTTGATTCCGGCTTCTCTTCTGTACAAACAACGAACAGTTCGAGCTTCTGGATTCTTATATAAACGTTCAAGAATGCATGGCCTCATTGGCAACGGTTATTATTTAGAAATTCAATTATCACCTCGAGGCGTTGTATTTAGTAGTTAACGTCCACGTTGCTTAATGGCGGTTTATGGAGTTGCATTAAATGCCTCTTCTATTTACTGCTAACAGAGCAATTTAATGCACATTTTATATATTGTACAGGGTATCGGGGAATAATTAATACCATTTGTAAATCTACGTTGATTTAATTTATTATTATAATCTTAAAATTTTAATTTTGATATATTTTAGTTAACTATTATGTTCACTTAGGTTTTATTTTTAAGGTCACAATTAAACCATTTAAAAGTAAGATATATATATTTTCATAGATATCCGAAGGTATACATACCTTATCCCCTCTAAATTAACTATCCAAAATTAACATTAAAATTAACATATGCTCACAATCAAACAAAAATAAGTTTTAAATAAAAATTTAATACTTTATCAAAAATTAAAAATTCTAAACTCAAACACCATAACAACATAAGAGAATGAATATTCATTGCCCTTTCATCACTAATAATAAGGCATTTGAGAAACACTGGAAAAGATAATATCTACAATCCATCGAGAAACAAGATGATTTGCTTTAGTTGAATATTATCATGTGCTAAGAGCATTAAACCATATGCTAATAGATTTAAACCAACAATGCCATATGAGAAATATTGGAAAGGATAATATCTAGAATCCATCAAGAAACAAATGGTCAAGTTGGAAAACTTCGATCATAAGAGGAGGTTATCACCAATCCCATAATCATTTAACTAATGAATAATCCAATGGTGAAATATCACGTGGCGGAGTAATGTCAATGGGTTCATGCAAATCCAAGTAGCGGTCCAATCCCATGCATTTCTGCATTAATCATCACAGCATGCTCGCATAAAAACGATGGAGGAGGAGTAGGGTAACATGATATCATTTCTTAGAGTGACAAATAAAAGGTGGGATATCTCCTTATGGTTTGAATTCGACATTCCAACCAACCGATCTCTCCACGATGTCGTGGGATGAATCCACTGTTATAAATCTAGTAGCTCACCCCAACCACCTTTCTATTCAAGGAATTAGTTGGCACTTCATTGTATTTGGCATTTTAAAGGTTCCTTATGTGATCATGAAACCACTGGAAGCTTTCCCTACTAATTCTAGTACCGGCTTAGCGTTGCCATCAAATTTTGAGGTTTGGACATGGAGGAGCATAGACACGTGGGTTGGTGTGTTATCTATGATATATTGGGATTATGGTGAATTGTGAGGTACCGTGAAACTCTAATTTCGAGCAACCACTCTACAATTGCTAATTTAACTAGTCGTTTCCATGACTAGGATGTATCTCTTAATCAGGGATAAGTAGAGGTTTTGGAAATTATGGTTTAGTAGAGGAGGGAAATCACAAAGCTTGAGGAGGAATGTAGTGTATTACAATATATGGTGATATACTTGTTACAAAGCTTAAAGTCTAGGATATTATAAGATAGAATATCAATTGGCTTAGTACCCGAGGAAGTTCAAGAATAGGAATCAATCCAATATTACCTATGAGATGTGGACTTGGAACCAATGAAACAAGAAGACATTCGTCCATAGGAGGAAAAAATGAGGCACATAATGGCCATGCATTTTTTTAGTTCCAAGTTTTTTCTATGATTTGTAAAGCAATATTGATTCTAGAGTGGTGCAATATGGATCACATAAGTAGAATCAATAGTTTTTTCTAAAAAAAAAAAAAAAGTAGAAAACAATCCTTGTTTTGAATATTTTGAAATTTTGTATTGATTTTTCTACCGTGGCATCATGATAGGAACATATTTTGTATTTCTATATTGTATAGTAAGGCTACAACACATTTTTGTTTCAATTAAAAAAAACAATCCAAAGTTGACATTGATATATCCTAATGTATATAATACTCAACTTTTGTCTTATTTTTCTTTTGTACTAAAAAACAACAAATTATATTATTTTAGATAGGAAAATGATGAAATATAATTGGTCAAATCTAACTATGTGAGGGATATTATGTAAACAAAATGTTCCAACTAGATATATGAAATAAATTTTTTGAGACAAAAAAATGATTAAACTTAGCAAGAGTTATATGCACCCTTTAATACAAAAATAGATGAATGCAGGCACTACAGTTGCCCTCACCATGGTTCAAGTATCTCTAATGGCATCTGTCTTACTTGTTTTTTATCTTGTGTTTGCATGAGTACTTGTGAACAAGAAGGATTAGACACTACTATTCCCCCCACCATGGTTCAAGTCTCTCCTGTGACATGTTTCATGATTGTGCTCATGCTTGTGTTTGTGCTAGTTTTTGCAAACATGGATGGAGCCAATTGCAAGTGCCTGATTGCTTTGTAAAAATACACACCCTTCAATTGTGGCCTCTTAGAAGAAAGAATGCTTCTATCACATTAAACATCTCACATCAAATAGTTGATGATTTCTCATGTTCAATGATTCCATTCAATAAAACAAAATACAATCATTAGATGAATATTACTAGTTACAACTAGAAATCATATCTACACTGCGTACATAAGAAATTTTTTGAAATCCAAAACATTAATATCAATTATTGAAATCTATATGACAAAATGTGCTCACAAAGTGTTTCAAACTGGATCAATAAAATATTTTTTCTCTTTCTTGGTGCTTTTTAAAGTGGAAATTGAAAGTCACAGCCTTGTCTAGACTATCTTCAAGGTTGCCTGGATTTGGAAACCTAGGGCCTTGAAATTTCCAAATTTTATATTGGGCCTTAAACATAGTATTTCCCCCCAAAAATTTTATAAACAAAGTTCCCAACCACTAAAGATTGTTCTTCTTATTGCTAAAGTGCTAAATAAATCTTATAATGGAGTTCAAATGAAGGAGTTATTCCTCTAAGAAGTTGATCATCACTTTGACCACCACAATCCAAAGTGCAAGCCACATCAACTCCCATTACTGAAATATGTAGAGTTAGTCATATATAACATTTCAACAAGGTTATAGAGGGTCCAAAATCCTAACCCTAATTCAAAGTTAAGGAATGAGAAAATCATAACTCTAATGCTAATGACTATAAGGTGGTATTAAAACCTTTGCTCCCAAGAGAGAACTAATTTTCCTTTGTACTTTATTTATAAAATTCCATGGAATTCCAATGGCCCACTTGCGAAAAAAATCTAAAATTTACAACTACTACAATGAGCCTACGTTGGACTACACAAATATTCTTTTTGAATTTTTATTGATTAGAAGAAAATAAAACACACCAATGTACATATTCTTCAACCACTACGACATAAATATCAGAACTACAATAGAAAATCCACATAAAGGAACTCCATACACACAATGTTTACCTTAGAAAACCTAATGTGGGGAAACTTAGCAAGAAATGAAGCATCATTTATTTCTTCTTATTGTAACATCCCCCAGCTTAACCAAGGAATATTACTATGTGGAAAAACACATAAAAACAAAAAATTATTTTGCTAATCAAAATCCTGTAGCTTACCAACTACGATTTAAACACATATTCAAATAATTTCTGAAACCCATAATTAAATGCATCTACAACACTCTAAATACCTTGAATGAAACTAATAACTCATTCACAACAACAATTAGCCATTCACATATACAGAGTTAAGAACAAAAATTAAATTCATGGAATAAGTCATCCTGCTTGGGAAGGATGTTCCACCTGTTGAATTTTCACTATGCTAGGCTCAAGCATGAGTTTTATTTCATTTAGCATGTACTTGAACCATAAACAAATGCAGCTACACCATACACAAGTGCTGCAATAACCAAGATCACAAGAAGAATTACCATGCACAAGATACACAAGATCTAACATGGGAAACCCTTATACTCAAGGGAAGAAAACCCAAAAATAATTTGCTATATTCTCAAAAGAATATCCCCCAACTATACAACCTAATGCACACAAGAGGGTGCTTCTACAACCTTGAAACTAGAGCCCAAGAGAGGTGCGCACTTCAACCTTAAAGGCACTTGCTGAAATTTCCAAATGAAAAGTGACAAGTGTGAGAGTGTGTGTTTCCTCAATGGGGAAATCACCTCTATTTATACAAGACCAAACATAGCAATAGGTGTGTCTATTGGCACAACATGGCCAACCTTAATAACTCAGAAATATAATTAATTATTACAATAAACCTTAATTATCTTTCACATATGGTGGGGCCAACTTGTACCCTTTACATCATAATTAGGGTTACAAGTAAATCTTACACTTAGACAATATAGCAAGGGATCCACCGTCCACTAGTGCTCAACCAATAGAGACACATCCACCTATGCTCAAACACAGGGATGTCATACTCAACAGATCTCTATCTCAACTGAGTCCACATGAGAATCATCTAGAGTACCATCTCAAGCCTGCCTCAACTGAGTCCACAGGAGTACAAAGGAAGGAGACCACATCGACTCAAATCTCACACAGAGGAGAATGATACACCCATCGCATGGGCACACCCAACACTGGGCTCTCTCACAGGTCGACTCAACTTAGTCACAGAGGAGAACATATCTTGAAGAATGCCACACAATGCTGCAATCATCAACACTCCTTTTCAACTAGGGAGGCATTCTCCACCAGGCCAAGTCTCTCACGAAAGTACTCGAACTTCATCCTGGCAAGCGGTTTGGTGAAGATATCTGCAATCCTCTCATGTGTAGGAAGGTACTGCACGTGTACTTCTTTTGTATGTACCATATCTCTGATATAATGTTATTTGATCTCAATGTGTTTCAATTTATCATGAAACACATGATTCTCTGAGAGCTTCATATAGCTCTGGTTATGACAATTAATAATGTCATATCCCTGCAATTTCATGTATACACCGGAGGCATATCTCTGGCCATATTCAACTATTCAGTGTAGATATCTCAATACGTGCTTCAATGTTATCCAGTGAGTTTGTCTCGACTGACTCATAAATGGACTGAGTACATTCACTGCATAGCATATATAAGGTCTGGTGTTAACCAGATACATCAATGATCCAATCAGTTGTTGGTATAGATGTGGATAAATCTTTCCTGAATCAGTAGAAGCCTCATTCATTTTCTTCATATCCATAACCATCGGTGTAGGCATGGATTTGCAGTCTGTCATACCGAACTTATTCAATATCTCCACTGTATATTTTCCTTGACTCGGGAAAATCTCATCATTCTTCTGCCATACTTCTAGTCCCAAGAAGTAGTGCATCATACCCAGATCCTTCATCTCGAATTCAAAAGTCAATGCTCCCTTGCATTCAATAATAAGTCTTTCTGAATCGGTGAGGAATAAGTCATCAACGAACAGGACCAAGATCAGGAACTCATCACAAACAATGTGATAATATAGGTTTGGATCATCAACACTCTTGTTGAAGCCCAAACTCATCAGGAATCCATCCATATTCTCATACCAAGAACGAGGTGTCTACTTTAGTCCATACATGGCTTTCTTCAACCTGCCCGTGTGATATTTCTTCTCGTGTATCACGAATCCTTATGGTTGCTCGATGTAAACTTCTTCCTCCATCTCACCATTGAGAAAGGTTGTCTTTACATCCATCTGATGTAGTGTCCAACCCATGGATGCAGCTAGCGCAACGATAGTACGGATGGAAGTGTATCAGGCTACAGGAGCAAATTTCTCATCATAATCAATTCCCTCCACTTGTGAGAATCCTCTGGCCAAAAATCTCTCTTTGCAATTCTCGACACTTCCATCAGTTGCATGCTTGATCTTATAGATCCACTTGGAAATCACTACAGACTTCCCTTATGGCCTCAAAACAATATCCCACACATCATTCTTCATGATAGATTGGTACTCTTCTGTCATGGCATCTTCCCATACCTGCTGACATGTTGCTTCTCCATGACAAGAAGGCTCAGTATCAATGATGTGGCTCATGGATGAAACATAGCTTGAAAATATATGTGGTATCTTTATTTATCGGAATGTGCCTTGAGGATATGCATGTCTCTCTGTCTCCTCCAAAGTCTGTTGGGCCCAGGCGGGCCTTTTATGGCCTACTACAATGTCTCTGGGAACATCAACTTGAGCAACTAGATCAACTGGAACACCTGGATTGACTGGATCAATGGTTGTCTCTCTTTGAACTGTTGAAGGGGGAGAAGGTATTTTTTCTTCCTTCTTCTCAAATAGTTTGACTCCCTCCATGTCAAGTGACTCCCTTTGAAGTCTAAAGGATGGACATATTCCTTTTCCGATGTTGCTAACCTTAGTCTACAGTCATGCTCAATCTTGATTTTGGTCCTCCTGAGAAAGATCAAAAGAAGAAAACGTCATCTTTCATGTATTCATCTTTCTGAGGTGGGTCTAGATAAATGTCAATAGTGGAGGCATGTTGTCTTCCTCTCTTCCTGGTAGGACAATTTCTCACAAAGTGTCCATACTGGTCACATCTGAAACATTGGATCTTTGATTTGTCTTTTATATGATCATAAACTGAAGCTGATGAAGTCTTCTCGCCTTTGAATGCTTGACTGAAGATTATTCTATTTCTTCCTCCTTTATTTGTATGAAAGGAAAGAGCATGATTGTCATCATGAGGGGATTCTTGCACTCCTCTAGGTATAAGTTTGATTTCTTCCTGGGTATAGTCTGTCCATAGACGATCAAAAGTAGATAGTTCTACTCTACCATTGATACTTTGAAGAAATGGTTCCCAATGTTTTGGAAGAGTATTGAGAGTGGTCAAGACAAGTTATTTGTCTGATATGATTTCTCCAATGGCACCTAGTTGATCTCTGATCTCTGAAATATTCATGAAGAAGGTAACAATGGTGCCATCGTTTGTCATCTTGATATTTTGAAGTTGGCCCTTCAATGTAAGAGCTTTGAGGTTGTTGTTACTCTCAAACATATTCTTCAATGCTTCATACATCTCACGAGTTGTCTTCAGGTTGGAAATACACGGTAGGAGATGATCTTTCACTGAATAAATGATTATCTTCCTTGCCTTGACATCATCTTCCTTCCATTCTTCTTTCTCTTCATCGGTAGTTGTTTCTGGTAAATCCTTTTGTATCATATTCAATAGGTCATCCTCTTCCAGGGTGATGTGTAGTACTGACTTCCAGTAACTAAATTTTCTTGTTCCATCAATCCTATCTTCCACCAAGGTTCTGTTCCTCATGGTTTGCAAATTCTTCCACAAACCCTTAACAACTAGGCTAGGAAACCTAACGGCTAGGCTAGGCTAGTGATATTAGGTTTCGTTGGAATTATGACTGCCAAAAATAATTCTTGTAAGTCATAAGAACACTAGTAATATTGAAAACTTTTTCAACGAGCTGTAAAAACCCTAAAACAGAAATTTTGCAGAAAGTTGTGGAACCCTAGAAACCCTAGGGCCAAAAATACAAAATTCTTGGAATTGCAATCTAAAAGTGGCTGGAGCTGCGTTGAAGGAGGCCATACACTTCTATGCCAAAAATAGCCTCAATGTTTCAATGTAGGGTGCTGGAACAACAAAAAAAGGAGAGGGTCGTACCTTTTTTCTGGAAACCCTAGGAGGGTCATACAGTTCTCCAAAAGAGAGGACGGTTGGCTTTGAAATATTGTGCAATGGCTCTTTCATTTCCTAAGCTATGAAACCTTGTTGAATTTTCTCTATTCTAGGCTAAATCATGAGGTTTAGTTCATTTAGAATGTACTTGAACCATAAACAAATGCAACTACACAATACACAGGTGCTACAATAACCAAGATCACAAGAAAAATTATCATGCACAAGATACACCGGATTTATCCTAGGAAGCTCTTCTACTCAAGGGAATAAAACCCAAAAATCCTTTGCTATATTCTCAAGAGAATATCTCCCAACCATAAACCCTAATGCACACAAGAAGGTGCTTCCACAACCTTGAAACTAGCGCCCAAGAGAGGTGCGCACTGCAGCCTTGAAGCCACTTGCTGAAATTTCCAAATGACAAGTGACAAGTGTGAGAGTGTGGTTTCCTCAATGGGGAAATCACCTCTATTTATACAATACCATACACAAAAATAGGTGTGTCTGTTGGCACAACAGGGCCAACCTTAATAACTCAGAAATATAATTAATTATTACAATAAAACTTAAATATCTTTCACATGTGGTGGGGCCGACTTGTACCCTTTACATCATAATTAGGGTTACAAGTAAATATTACACTTAGACAATATAGCAAGGGATCCACACGTCCACTAGTGCTCAACCACTAGGGACACTTTCACCTGTGCTCAGCCACAACGATGTCTCAACAGATCTCTATCTCAACTGAGTCCACAAGAGAATCATCTGGAGTACCATCTCAATCCTGACTCAACTGAGTCCACATCAGTACAAAGGCAGGAAACCACATCGTCTCAACTCTCACATAGAGGAGAATGATACACCCATCACATGCGCACACCCAACATTGGGGCACGACTCAACTCAGTATAGAGGAGAACAATGGACCCATCACATGGGCACACCCAACACTGGGCTCTCTCATAGGTCGACTCAACTCAATCCCAGAGGAGAACGTATCCCGAAGAATGTCACACGATGCTGCAATCATCAACACCACCCAACCATATGCTTACCATTCAATTTATCAACAACAAGTCACCTTCAAGTTGGGGTTAGGAATCCACAAAATAAGGGTGCCTCTTACAGTCCCATCACAACTCAATATCACACAAACCACTGGTTTTTTCCTACAACTATCCTAAATTTCCACCAACAATCTTTCTCTTGACCTGCGCAACCCAAGGAATGTACCTCTTCACTAATATTAATCCATCAGGTGTCCCATTCATTTATCAGGGTCTCTCTGGCTCAGGTAGCTAGCGGTCTCTCTGTTGGGAACTCAAGGGAACTCATTGCTAGGAAAACCACTAGAAAAAAAAAAAACACTTTTTGATACAGTGAAACTCACATAGGAGTTTACTCTTCAGGCTTGACAACCTAGATCTTCAATTTCCATCTCCAAAATTCTCCAAAAATGCTCCAAAAATTCTTTAACATGCTCTGAAATTCACCTAGCCTTGTTATTCCATCTCCCAAGCTCTTCTCCCCTCTTCTCTACTTGTTGTCCATCTAAAATGAATGTGTAAAAATTCCTGTTACTACCCATACAAATTTCCTTTCTTTCCCCAAGAAAGTTGACTGTTCACTTTGTCTAATATTGATTGTATCTCAATCCCATGCTCTTTAATAACTATGGGATGTGATTCTTACACCCACCCTATGACATATGTTCAATGATTGGGCTCTCATACACTCAACTAGAAAATAAAAATTTCCCCCAAATGATAATAAAATTCATAAAAGTGGGTTTGAATTAATACCCATAAATTATTTCCCTTTGGATCTATCTTGGACACTCTCTAGGCATCCCCCTCTATTTTGTATTAATAAACCCCCATATTTGTCCATGTCCTAGCTGTTGGTATTACATTATATTTATGTACAATTCAGGAAATCAATTTCAAATTTGCATTGCTTGGCCATAACAACATTTATATCTACATTATGCATAAATTAAAATGGGGATTATAGTGGGGATGTTACATTCACCCTCCCCTACAATTTTTCATTTTCCTTGATGCACTGCACCATGCTGAAATACATTTGTAAATTTACATCACAGTGCTTAGAAAAATGAAATATTTTCTGCAATTTTTACCCTCCAACAATAGTCCCAACCATAATCTCTTATTCTTTTCAACCCGTTCACCCAAGGAATGTGCCCCCTTCACTACCTTTAGTGCATCAGGTTGCAACATTCTTTTATCATGGCTATCAACATAGGAGACCAATAATTCAAGAGATGTGGTTCCAGTAACTAGCTGCCCAAAAATGGAGTCTTTCGTTTTTAGCTTCTATTTTCTTCAAAATTGGAAATAAATTGCAGGTATTCCTCCTGCATGGTTTCTTCATGCTTCCATGTTGCATCTTCGGGACCATAGCAGGTCCATTGAACCTTTATTGACCCTATGGATTTGTTCTGGATCACTTTGAATTTCCATTCCAAGATGCGTACTAATTCCACCCAGAAATCCCCTTCGTTTTCCACCTAGATCAAAAACCAATAAATTATGTGGTTAGGGTCAAGCACATATTTCTTTAATAATGATACATGAAATACATTATGCACTCTCATGGATGTAGGAAATGCTATCATGTATGAAACTAGCCTATCTTTTTTAATATTTCAAAAGACTCACAATATCTTGTTGTCAACTTCAGGAAACAACCCAATATTATTGATCTTATTTTTTCTTTAACTTTTAGGAAAACATGTTCCCCCACTTTAAAACCTCTAAAAAATATGTTCTTGTCTGCATAACTCTTCTTTCTTTCTTGGGCATCCTTTAAATTTTGTTTGATCCTTTCCATCTACTCTTCCATTTCGTTTAGAAAACATGGCCCAGTGATGGCTCTGTTTGCTGGGTTATCCCAACTCACTGTTGTGCTACACTTTCTTCCATACAAAGCTTCAAATGGAATCATTTTTAATGAGGATTGATACCCATTATTATAATAAAACTCCACTAAGTGGATATAGTCTTCCCATTTTGATGGATGATCCATCACATACATTATGATCATGTCTTCAATTATCCTATTGGTCCTCTTTGTTTTCCCATCTAACTCTGGGTGATACATCGTACTAAGATTCATATTTGTCCCAAATCCTTTGAACACACCTTGCCAAAATTTGGATGTAAACTTGGAATCTCGAATGAAACTATTTCCTTAGGAACTCCATGGAGCCTGAAAATTTCCTTCATGTAAATCTCTACAATTTTTGTTTCCTTGTGTGTTTCCTTCACAGGAATAAAATGTGCTACCTTAGTCAAATTTTCCACCACCACCAAGATGGAATCATGTTGCTTCACTATTCTGGGAAGCTCTATAATAAAATCTATTGTAACCACTTCCCACTTCCATTCTGGAATGAGAAATGGCTGTAGCAATCCCACTGAATGTATATGCTTTGTTTTCACCTTTTGTCACTCTAGACACTGAGCTATGTAGTTAGCCACTTCTTTCTTCATTCCAAGCCAAAAGTATTGGCTCCTTACAATTGTAATGGATTTCTAATATCCTGGGTGCCCAACATATGGCACATTGTGCATTTCTGTCAGCACTATATTTTTCATCTCCATGGAATTTGACACATACAAGTTGCATTTGTACAAGAGTATTCCATCCTCTTTTAATTCATAATCTTTAAATTTCTATTGTAAATTGCCTTGCCATAAGTTTTCCTTTATTTCCAAATAATGTTGATCTAAATTTGCTTCTTTGAGAATTTTATCTTTTAAATCTGTTTTGTACATGATAATGGATGAAATATACAATTCATAAGCTCTTTTTTTGAGTGCATCAACCACTTGATTTTCTTTGCCTTTGATATGATTAATTTCAATGTAATACTCACTAGGAAATTCCAACCACCTAGTTTTCCTAGCATTTAATATTAGTTTTCCAAATAAATGTTTTATACCACAGTGGTCTATTCTTAGCTCAAATATCCTCCCCATGAGGTAATGTCTCCACATTTTTAATGCATGTACAATTGATGCTAATTCTAGACCATGAGCAGCGTAATTTATCTCATGCTTTTTGAATTTTTGAAACTCATAGCATACCACATGATATTTTTGACTGAGGAATCCACCAAGCCCTTCCTTGAACACATCTATGCATGCTACAAAGCTTCCATTTGGATCTACAATATTTAATATGGGTGCATTTGTCAAAAAAAAAATCAACTGCTGGAAACTCTTTTCACATTTTGGTGTCCATTCGAACTTCACTCTCTTATTTTGCAAAGAAGTGATTGGGCTTGCAATCTTTGAAAACACTTTTATGAATCTTCAGTAATAACCCATGAGACCCATAAATGATCTGACCTCGGTCACATTTCTTGGCGTTGGCCATCTTCTAATGGCCTCTATCTTCTCGAGATTGTCTGCTATCAATTTATTCTCCCTTAAAACCCTACTTACTTATCTACTCTTTAGACTTAGAGTAGATGAAAATATCATCTAAGAAAGCAATTGCAAACTTGTCTAGGTACTCCCTGAACACTTCATTCATTAAACACATAAAAACAATTGGGCATTTTATAGTCCAAATGCCACTACCATGAATTCATAATGTTATGCCTTGTTCTAAATGTTGTTTTGATGATGTCTCATTCTTTTATCCTCACTTGATGATAGCCTCATTTCAAGTAAATATTGGAAAATATTCTTGCATCTTTCAGCTAATCAAATAAATCATCAATCATTGGAAAATGATATTTTTTCTTTATAGTGACCTTATTCAGATGTCTAAAATCAATACACAGACTTAAGGTTCTGTCTTTATTCTTCACAAAAATAACCGGGGCTCTTCAAAATCTCCTCTATCTGCATCTGCAACTCTTTCAGTTTCGATGTGTCCATTCTATAAGGTGTCTTGGACACTAGGGAAACACCTTCCACTTCAATCATGGGAGATTGGTAATCTTCTTTCTTATTGTCCAAGACTGCATAAATCATTGGCATTATTCCTCCCATATCTTCCATTGTTTCAATGTTCTGAATGTTGTGGACAATCCTCATTATTTCTCTTTTGTGAGGGAAGTTCCTATACAAGTGATTTCTCTCACATACCCAACACTGTACAAGCTATTGCCTTGGACTTTTTCAAAATAATATGTTTTCTTGTATTCATTTTTCTTTGACTAGCCTTGTGATTTGTTGGAGAGTTATTCTTGAAAAAGGGTGGCTTAAAACCTTTCTTCCTTTGTTGCCTCTTTCCTTCCATCTTGTGATTCCGATTTCTTTGGAAAACTGGTCTTCCTTTGCTTTGCTCTCCTTATGGCTTCCTCCAAAGTCCCATTGTTATCATATTGTATCTTGTCACTGTAGAAGGAGGGTAACCCACTAAGAAACCTTTGGATTTTGACCTTTTCATCCTTTATGAAGTCAACATACTTTAGCAATTCAAAAAATTTCTTCTCTTACTCATACATTGTCATGCTTCCGAACTTGAGTTCAAAGAAATATTTCATATTCCTCTCATAGTAATGCTCAAACAAATATTTCTCTTGGAAATATCCTTTGAGCTGCCTACATGAGACCCTCTTCTCATCAAGATGTTTGGCTTTCTTAATTTGATCCCACCACATAGTTTCCTTTCATTGCAAGTGGTAGGTTGCAATTCTTGTTTCTACCATGTAGCTGGAAATAATTCTTTATTTCCAATAGCAAAGCCTCGACCTCTTCTCCCTTCCTATTCTCACCATTGAAAGTGGGTGGCTTGATCTTCTTGATTTTACCTTCAATATGTCTCCCTCTGGCCTTCTCCTCTGTCTCCTGATAGGGGAAACACTTGGGCTACTCTTTGGCATAGAAATAGCATGAGATCTCCTAGTGTATTTCTTTGGGGAATGATGGTGCTTTCTCCTACTCCTTGAATTCCTATCATTCCCATGATCATTCCTCCTTCTATGGGATTTGAATGTTGTCACTTTTCTAACACTAGCTTCTGGATTTGGGATATAGTCATTTTTGGATTTCTTTTGCAATGTATTCAAACTTTGAACCATATTTTCTTGAGCCTTCATGATCCTTTAAATGTCAACTCTATAGCTTTTCACTTCTCTAAGAAGGATCCTCATAGTTTCAGGCTCTTGCCTATCTCTTATTGCATTAGACTCGATCTCAACATTCCCCATGCTGACATGCAAACCTTTGAATTATTCCTCATGACTGTAGGACCCCTGGGAATATTCCATTGTTTTGGATCTCATATAGAAACCAACTACTTCTCTGAACCTCTAATTCTGTAGAAAATGTGCATGTAAACAATTTCTGTTAGATGAAAATAAATATATACACAATTTGGAAAATAATTCATAAATTTTCTTTTGCCTTTTAGTGCGACCAATCATCTTATTTTGAGTTGATTCTAAAATTTTCTACTTAAATTGATTTTTTGGGTTAATAGATGGATTATGTTATTCAATACCTTTCCATCATCTATTTATTTTCCTAGTTCTGAGTTTAAAGTAGAAAGTTATGGTCTTCAGAAGTTTTGACCATTTTCCCTTTTCAACGTAAACATGTATGCTACAAGTGTGATCTTCCTCTTCGAGCACATTTTTAGATACCCAGAACTCAAATCTAGATCCATGGATGAATTCTACATTCCATAAGATTTCCATATACTACTCCTGGGCCCCAAACCAACTCTTAATCTATGAGTTATGCCCTCTAAAAGAAATCTGGTACTAAATTTTTACCCTTGACTATTTTGGTTGTAACTCCCTCATACAAGCTTTGTTTCACGAACAATTTAGCTTGTTGGAAAAATATCTCCGAGCTATATTATTTTGGAAGAAGAAACTGTGATTCCTTCCAAGGACACATAGTTTCATACAATTTTTTTTTCTAAGAACGTTGTTTAGGCCCTCAAAAATTCCCTGCAAGATGAAGACCTTAAAAAAAAAAAAATTCATGGAAAATTCACTAATTTACTGCTATAGCAATCCTTATATCCAAACCAATGATCTTAAAATCGGTCCTAATCCCAATCGTTGATATTCTTGGCCTTGCCAAGCTGTGGCTAGACCTCTACAAGCCTGTCTGAAGCTCTTTCTCAGACTCTTCCCATCAGAAACCCAAAGTGGTTGGATACATGGATCTCTCCAAAACCCATGATCCAAAACACTATCGGACCCGTTTAATTGGTAATAGGGATTTTCCTTGCTTACTAACCTTTCCAAAGACCAAACTCTGAGAGCCTATCAGGCTCATTCTATTAGACTTACCTATTAGAAGAATTCTCCACGAATGAACCTTCCGACAACCTCCTTCTGAAGGCTTATCAGAAACCATCTTTTTCGAACCATCATAATTCTCTCCTTTCCGAAGACCTACATCTGAATCCTACGTGGCACTCACTAATTTTCCCACCCTTGCTGACATGTCCTCTAACATGGCACATTGACCTGGAAACTTACATGGCATTCTCCTTCACCCTTATCTCTTCCAAGGAAACATGCTCATCTGATAGATCGGACAATCAACAACTATGCCGCTCAATGGCCATTATCATCTCAGGCTCCCAAAATTACACGCTGGTTACCTCAGTCATACTGACTTCATCAGACATGAACACACGCCCAACCTTCCGAATGAGCTCTCCCAAAACACCTCCCGCAAATCCAACGATTGGGAAAATATATGTCTGATCTGATGACTCTTGTTATTTCAGGCTCATGTTATTAGACTCCTCCCTTCAGACTCAACCTCATTCTTGACTCCATTTCCTTCCAAAACCTTCTTTCTGAAGGCCTTTTGGGAATGCCTTGCTTGTATCTTCTAGGGTTGAATCTCGACCAACAATTCTCCAGGCCAAATTAATTTGGGATGTCAATTACTAAAATTCATGACCGTCATGAAACTCACATGATTTCGACCCTCTAGGAAAAAATAAACTTTGCAACCTGCAAATCGATGCCATGAATTACATTCTTCAACTACTCTGAAGCACTTAAACTCGAAATCTGCTCAAAATTTGGGGATTTCACTTCGGTTCCCCATTTTTCTCCAAATTCGTCTTAGGACAAAATATGCAACCATAAAGCTACTCAATTTGTGCTGGCTCTTGGCCCATACAAACACATAAAAACAAAGTTTTCTTTTGCAAGTCAAAATCCTATAGCTTACCTACCAACTACGATTTAAACACATATTCAACTAATTTATTGTACCCATAATCAGTTTCATATACATCACTCTAAAATACCATGAATGCAGCTAATAACTCATTCACAACAACAATTAACCATTCACATATATAGAGTTAATCACAACAATTAAATTCATGGAATAACTCAACAAATAGATAAACACTTATCTTTTATAAAATGTTTGTGCAACCAACTGCTTGGGAAGGATGTACCACCCAACCATAGACTTGTTGTTCCATTTCTCAACAACAAGTCACCCCCCGAGTCGGGGCTAGGAATCCACAAAAGAAAGGTGTCTCTCATAGTCCCCTCACAACTCAATATCACACAACCCACTGGTTTTCTCCTATAGCTATCCCAAATTTTGCCCCATCTCTCTTCCTCTTGACCTACCCAACCCAAGGAATGTACCACTTCACTTTTCTCAGTCCATCGGGCATCCCATTCATTTATCAGGGTCTCTCTAGCTCACATAGCTAGGAATCTCTCTGTTGGGAACTCAAGGGAACTCAGTGCTAGGAAAACCAACAAAAAAAACAACAAAAAACACTTGTTGATACAGTGCACCTCATCCAGGAGTTCACTCTTCATGCCTGATAACCCAACTCTTCAATTTCCATCTCCAAAATGCTCCAAAAATGCTCCAGCATGCTCCATCCTTCTTGTTCCAACTCTCAAGCTCTTCTCCCCTCTTTTCTACTTGTTGTCCATCTAAAATTGAATATGTAAAACTTCTTGTTACTACCCATACTATTTTCCTCTCTTTCCCCAAGACAATTGAACGCTCACTCTACCCAATGTTGATTGTAACTCAGCCCCATTCTCTCCAATAAATATGGGATGTGACTCTCAAACCCACCATATAAGTCAATCAATTATTTTTTTTAACAAGAACTGGAAAATATATATTGATTGGTCTGGATAAATCCACTGATATTACAAAAAAACAGTCATGGAGGAATGTATCGGAGTTCTTCTCTGAGAGGGATGATTACAAAAACGGGGATGATCAGACAGAGAGTTACATCCCCTTTTGCTTACAAAAAATCTGTGTGAAGAGTTTCCTGAGTAGAGTCTACAGAAGGAGTCGTTTAAATACACATAACGAAAAAACTAAAGATGATTGAGAGTAAGAGGTGACTAGTTTAGACATTCTTTTCCACCTTGGGTTGCTGCACGTTCCTCCTGAAGTCTGGAAGAGGCTCATTCAAATCTTGCACTTGGTTAATCGAATTGGACTGGGCGTTTCTTGAGTAGCCTTGCTGAGCTTTCGAGTTGCTTGTGGGGGGTTGTGTATCATCTAGTTGGTCTAGTTTGTGCTATAGAGTGTCAATCTGCAGATGGTTGGCATCAATTTGGCTTCTCTGTACATCACTTTAATCTTGAAGCTTACTTATCAAGAAGCAGTGTTGAGATAATGTTTCCATTTCGAAAACACAGTTGGAGCTCAACGCTCCCAATTTCTCTTGTAGGTTGTTTCATCCTCCGCATTCGGCCTCCCAATTGTCCTCGAGCCAGGTATCTGAGGCTTCCTGCATAGCATTCTCCTACTGCATTTCATTGCTGCCAAAAGAGAGGCTGGACTTGGTCGTCTCCTATGGCTTCTGCATATGGCCCAAGGGAAAAATCGGATGTGAGGCGGCTTGGATCTTAGGGGGATGGCTGAGAGGCTGAGAAGCATGATGCAAAAGGGGGAGTCGAGGGGTGCTTAAGAGCTAAACAATCGAACAGGAGAAAGGTCGGGAGAAGAAAACAAAATCGGAGGCACACCAAGCTTTGCAATTGAGCATATCAGAGCACAAAGCGACCCAAGAGACTCACAGAGGGAGTCTGGAATGTATCAAAGGTGGCGAGAGGAATGATATAAGTACCAGGAGGGTCCGAAAGCCAAATGCAGAGCAAGGATGACTGCATGGTTGCTGAGGGTGGGGATGATGAACAATCCTGCGGGTTCGTGGGAGGAGTCATGTACAGGGTACCAGCCAATGCAATTGAAGTGAAACTCACACTAGGGGAGCTGAACCAATGTGGGGGATGAGAGTCCTGAACATCAAATCCACACAGACGAGGCAGGGAGTCCAAATTTTCCATGCGAGAGAAAGATTTCACATTGTTTGGAGGTAAGGACACCTTATGAGCTCCGGGGAGATGATCCGTGTGTGGCACATACCATATGGTGCTCCTACAAGTGGTCACATGGACGACTGAAAGCGTCCATGTGGAGTTGTCGTGACTGTCATTGTGAGCATTTGGTGGGCCCAAACTATATTGGGTGGGAATGCCCCCTTTCCTCCAAACTTGGGTGGGGCTGTCGTAATTCTTAACCATGTGGTTGTGTGGTTTACTTGAACCCCATGGGAAGGGGCTCCTTTGACTGGCCTTTTTTCGCTCTTGGGAGCTCATTAATACATGGGGGTTGGGATTGAAATTCCATCGATACTGAGTGTGCCGAAATTTTTTCCTATAGCTACATTGGCCATCTTGTCAGCTTTGCTATTGTTGCCTCGAAGGATATGAAAGAAGGTGATTTTGATTTCCCTGGAGGCCAGCCGGGTTCTGTCCATGATTTGCTTTAAGCTGCGGTCTTTGGGGTTTGTTCCCTTAAGAATCAGTCTTATTATGGTACTAGAGTCTCATAGGACAACAAGCTTTCGTATTCCCTTGGAATAGGCCAGTTGGACTCCCTTTAAAAGGGCGTAGGCCTCAGCTTTGTTGTTAGTTTCTGTCCCTAGATTCCAGTGATAACGAGAAGTTGTTTTTCCCCCGAGATCACAAAGAATCCCCCCCGCACCTGCCTCCCCTATATAAGTCAATCAATTATTACTACAACCATTATGAAATATTAAATATAAAATATACAAATGTATACTAAACTACACATTGTAATATTCTTTTAATATTGAATATTTCAGTTGGTGCTTAAAAATGTGAAACAATACGGTGCATCTATTTTAATTATATGCACTGTAGCTAGAGTATTAGTGTTGATAAAGAGAAATGTTATGATGCATTATAAACTTTATCATTGACAATGGTGTAATCATACAATCTACATTCATCGTAAAGTAGTTCTTTCTAGAACGCATCAACAAATTGTAACCACAAGCCGCATGCCTACCAATGCGATGCACTTATAGTATCAGATGACACCATATATAATGCACTTATTCATCCCTAAAATGCACAAATGTGAATAATAATTAAAAAAAAATAATGAATGCACCAATGCGTCTGAATATTGATGTGTGTGATTGTTATCTTTAATGTGCATGTATTAGTAGTAAGAACTAATACACACTATTGTAAGTCCTTATCATTGCACCATAAATGTTTGGCATATCCAATATGTCATGAAGTGCACCAACTTAATATCATAGTACAACAAAACAATGCCCTATGTCATCCCCCACACACACTACCATTGTAAGACATTGTTATCTTTCATTTACAATGGTGCATAAAATAACTAGTAGCATTGAAAGACAATGTGACTTGTCCTCATCAATGCATACATCAATGCATACATGTAGTAGGTGCAAGAAAATTTGACACGACGATGCACTTATTTTTTTAAATAGCATCATAGGTGATTCGCTAAGTCAACGATACATGCACCACATACAATGAAAACACTACAAACATGGTTGTACATGTGAGTGAATATTGCGCCCCATGAATTGTGCTTCATAACATTTTGTACAGTACTAAATATAACTAATACATTGATATGCCAATCATATTCAAATCTCTAGTGCACATAGAATTCCATGGAGCACCACTAATGGTGTAGAATTCCATGGAGCACCACTAATGGTGTAGCTTGCAAATATACCATCATTTAAGGCACAAAAATAAAAAAGGCTGCACCAACAACATTTTTTTCAAAATGATAAAAAATGTACAATTACATGCTATATTGGAAAACTATGATTATGGAAAAGTAAATTAGGATATAACAAATAATTTGCATAGTGTCGTCTCCACTATGGAGGCATGGTTTCCATGAATATGAAAACTTGTAATTCGAGTAAGTTTTGCAAATTACCAAATAAATTGGAATCCATTGTGGATGAAAATTGTTGATGAAATATAGCAGTTGGAAAGCACGAGACAATAAGGTGCCCATAGGGAATAAAGAGCACCAATTTTTCAAGGCATTGGAAGCATTAGTGTATATTAAAAATGAAAAAACAATTTGGTATTTTTTTTAATATTACCCTATCGCTATGTTCCTGGTATCTTATACACCAGTGCTGTTTTATGTTCATATCGATAATCATTTTCTAAACATTATTTAAACCTATCGAAAGGCACTAGGTAGTGTATGCACTAAGATGTTTATATCATTTGTAAGTATCATGAACTAATTTTCTAAAACATGATTTTATTTAACCTTTTAGTGGTGCACTTTATCTAAAAATGCTCTGTTGTGGTTAAATGTTTTAAGTGAAAAAAGCATACCGAATTTTTAAAAATACAATGTTTTAGAAAATTAAGCATACCGAATTTCTAAAAATACAATGTTTTACAAAATTCAAATGTGCATTCATACTTTTTTTTTTTTACATTTAATACTACTTTGGTGTATCTAGTATCAATATGCACAAGTGTGATTATATGTTTATGTTACATCTATAATAAATTTATGTATAAAATGAATCATAAACTATATTTTTTATAAAAATAAATTTTAAAAACAAATTTTAGATTATTTTATATAAGTGTAGTATAATGTATCATGTAGCAAGAAGCATCAATTTTGTTGTGTGTTAATAAACATTGACACATTATGTATTTAGTATGTATTTGAGTGGATTTTTTTTTTAAATATTAAGTTTTACAAAATTCTAGTACATGAAATCATTTTTTGAATTGTTATGTGTTGTATGGTTTTATGTGTGTACGTGTGTGTGTTTTTTCACTAATACGTATGTTACCATAGAGAATCGGTGAATTTTACTTGTTTTTATGTACAATGACAAGAAAACCTCCACTTGCATGTTTCTGTTAGAAACCTTTACTCAAAATAGAGAAATACTTTTGCAAAAAACTTTACAAAATCATGTTTTTTTTTTTTCTATAGTATGTATATTCAAATAATTTTTTCATAAAATTCCAAGAAATTTAATTCAAATTAAAAATAATTTATATAATTATGAATACTAATGTGCAGTTCCTCCCATAATTTGAAAGGCTTCTCCATTCATAATAAGATCCTATCTTCAAATAGACCACTTTTATAACTTTTAAATAGTTGAGGCAATGATAATCTCATCATCAAATGCCCATTTTTAAGATTTGTTTCTAC
>ML796233.1:257479-280646 GCA_009831015.1 Picea engelmannii
ATGTGCAGTTCCTCCCATAATTTGAAAGGCTTCTCCATTCATAATAAGATCCTATCTTCAAATAGACCACTTTTATAACTTTTAAATAGTTGAGGCAATGATAATCTCATCATCAAATGCCCATTTTTAAGATTTGTTTCTACTAAAACTTATGAGGTAATATGATTTTTGAAGCATTGAGCGTAATTGTCAAACTATGAAAGGGTCTAACCACCATAATTTTATATTCTATAGATTTTCACGATGACGATTTTTTTTTAAACCGAATTATACCAATGTAGATTGAATATTGTCCTTGTTTTGAGAAACACTAATACATGGATCGATTAAAGTACTAACTCTTGTGATTTGTATTTGGTAAGGTTCCATTGTAGCATGAATTTTACTTATCGTACTTATCTTTTTGTGATTCACTTTTGGTATTTTGTCTTATTATACATATGTGCCTCTTTTTTTATCATTGAATTTTTATTAGTAAGGACATTTGGATTTCCCATAATTTGTAATTCAACCATACAAATATATCCACACTTCCATTGGATTTACATCTTTTTGAGTTCTAATGTCAATTGGATTTGTATTGGTTCCTGTCTACATGATTTGGCATTTTACGTCTAAAAATTTCTCTAGTTCAATAGGATTAGTCATTGTGTCTCTATTGATGAATTCTTTCTTGTTGGTAAGTTTCTCTAACTTCTCCTATAGACTTTTCCTTTTATCTTTCTTTAGCTTCTTGATTCGTGTAACCAAGCTTTGATTACAATCCCTTAAGTGTGAGAATTTTTCATCATTTTCTATCTTGTTGCCTTTGTTTTTAGATTCTAGATTTTTTGGCTTCTCCTTTTTTAACCTTTTGATTTGTTCAAACAACCTCTGATTAAGGTTCCTTAGGCATGAACATTCTTCTCGAGATCTTGATTCTCCTGTTCTAGTTCATTAGTGCATTGTTTTGTATCTTTTGACTTCTGGATTTGTGGAAGTAGTTTTTGACTATGCTTTTTTAGGAGAACAATTTCTTCTTCTCCTTCTAATAAGTTGTGGTTGATTTTTTTAGAGATCTTGAACTTCCTATTAATTGCATTGTTTCTCATATTTTAATTCCTTGATTTGTGTGATTAACTTGTAATTATGATTTTTTAGGTCAAAATTATATTTCTTGGTTAAACCCTTGAAATATTTTTCAATGTCATTTACAAGTTGTAATTTTTTATTGCTCTCTTAATATGATGCTAGTTTGTCCACCAATTTTTTAATGTACACTATTTTATCGAAATTGTTTTTAACTTATATATTCTTTATAATAAATAATCTCTTAATATCATGCTAGTTTGTCCACCAATTTTTTAATATACACTATTTTATTGAAATTCTTTTTAACTTATATATTCTTTATAATAAATAAATATACAAAATATGATAATACCAAAAATAATGTAGTTTGTTCTTCTTCCTCATTATCCATGAGTTGGGACTTCTAAACATTGAATACATATGCTTATTTCCATGTATTATTATTATTGTTGGTGTGCTTATTTGTCTTTATCATTTTTTAAATATATTTACATAAAGGATTTTTATTATATGTTTACATCAAAGATTTTCATTACAACAATAATTAATTTCTTTATGACTTTACCTTCACCTTACAAATATTTAAAATATACTTTAATTGTTTTTTAATATACTAATATTCTTATCTCCTCCACTTCATGTATTTCTTTATGACTTTACCTTCACCTTATAAACCTTTTGAACTTTAAAATATACTTTAATTGTTTTTGAATATACTAATATTCTTATCTCCTCCACTTCATGTATTATGCTTCATAATATAAGTTAGGACAGTACCTCCTTTATCTTATACAAAATCCATTCCTGTATAATCCAAAATCCGCTCATGGATTGACTCTCCATGAAGATGACCTTTAAGCCACTTATTGACCTTTTATTTTCATAGACTTAACTAAGACGGTTTCAAGCAATCAGCTTCTTCTCACCAGCACTATCTACACAAAATTTTGGGTATTTTTTAGCCTACGCGGGGCTTTGGATCACTCCACTTAAGCAAACACAGTGAAAAAAATATTTTTGCACTTCTTCCAAATTTCCCTTGTGTGAATATCCCTTCTATATAAATGCCAACAACTTAATTTTATCTATGCAATGAAATTGTATTTTCCTAATTTCTCGATTTATTCGAATTTGCAATAAACGTATTTTTTCTTTTTCAATAAAATTTGATTGTAAAAACGGGCCAAAGCCTTTGATTTTGGTAAGACATTGAAATATTAGAGAAACCCTGGTAAAATGAGTGGCCAGGGATTATATCAGATTTAGATAAGGTATGATAAAAGGTGTGGCGAAGGGTTGAAATTAGAGTTGGCTCTGAAACCAATTGAAGTGAACTTGATGGTCGCTTCACCATAGCATCCATTATAATTAGGATAAGTTCATATAATCCACATACAATAAAATAATAATTATTGATTATTAATTAACATATTGATTCGGATACAATTGACATGTATAAATACATTAGGAGGTGATAAGTCACGCCATTTGGAAAAGGGCATGACTTATCATTATTACACCATTGATACAATATGTAACTTATGACTATATTGCATAAAAATAATTACATTATAACCATAGTAGTAATATACCTTAGGTATATCCCCGGATACGATGTTATTGGAGGACATATGTCAAGAGGATCGGACAAGCGACGACCACCGTGGCGCCAACCATGTGAAATACGCGTGCCTCCCCCTCCCGCTACCATCATGCATTTAAATCAACCTCGCATGAGCTAGGGCACCATTAATCTTAGTGCACCCTGCTCTAGCTATTCGTCCCTTCGATGGATCAGTGCCATGGCTATGAATTTACTCTACGCGTGTGGTGGTATTATGAATTGCACGAATGACTTTGGTATTATGAATTGCACCAGGGGCATTGGAAGCTTCATTCTCTCGTGGTCGAACCCTCAAGAGCTTAGCTTTCCTCTCAGTTGCTCCTGCGCCACCTATCCTTCTCTCATGTGCGCTTTAGCCCTCACTGTGTCTCAGAGATGTTGAGACAAAGGGGGAAATTGAAGCGAGGCTCGACATGGCAGCCCAGCCGGCCACGCCCGACTCTCCGCCCTCCGCCTGTACCCTCCCACAGCTCTTCATCCTCATCTCCCTCCTCGTCATCCTCCTTGTCGCAGTTAAGCCACAGTCTCAGCAACCTCCCGCCCCTCTCCTCGCCTTTTTCCTGTAGGCTGGAGTGGTTTGATCTCTCTGGAAATTCTCTGGGATTTAACCTAGGTCCCCTCAGCGATTTGGTCTCCTCTTTGCAATCAATCCCCATTGCTCCTCCCAATTCGCCTGCGTACTTTCCAACCCAGTCGCCCCTAGCCCGACCACACTACGCCCAATCCTAGAGAGATGGATATGAATCCAACCATGGCTCACAACAATGAACTCGCTCCTGCTCAGACTCTTGCGTCGACTCAACATCTAAACTGCAAGCAGGCCTTGCATTGCTGCAAGGCATGATCTTTGAGTTACGACGAGACTCAGACGACCTACGATTTCGTATGGAGATTCTGGACGGGAAAGAAACGTAATTCCTGCAATTGCTCTCAACATTGCAGGGTGTTTGCCACCCTTCAACTAGAGAAGCACATGCAATAGAATTTGAGCCACCGATCCTGGCACCAGCTCCACATGGGACTATGGAGGACGCGACACCAGTCGAGGAGGAAGATGCGACACCAGTCGAGGAGGAAGCAACACCACTCGGGGACCCACCGCCTAGCACCACCTCCATGGACACGTGGCCACACTACAAGCCTATCACATGACGTGCACAGGTGTCTCTTTGCTTGGTTAGCAGGATGTCTAACTTTTATTTTCCACATAGGTACTATAATGATATTTTGTCTGGGTTAATTTCTGTCAATGGTAGAAGAAAGGTCAAGCTGGTCACCCCCAAGGGGCTGTAATTTTTTGGTTTTTAAGACTTGTCATGACTGGTAATCTAAGACTTGAACTATGGACCTGTTTGGGTGGCTGAGCTAGTTTCCCTCTGGGGCAGTTCAGTGTTTACAGCCTGGAACAAAACGATGATACTGTAATTTTTTCTTTTGGCAAGGTTTTTATACAAATCTTACTTACAAAATAAAAACATACCTTGGGTATATTACAAAGAATACAAAAATAGATTTTCCTCACCTACAAGGGTGCATCTACATTGTTAGGTAAAGCATGGAATTGATTTCAGACTTGGTTCTCTTATACTTGATGAACAAGGAAACACTCTATTGTGGAGAATGAAAAAATCAAATGCTAGATTGAAGAGCTAATTTAAAGGGGCCACATTTGACCAAGATCCTCACATTGTAGGAGACCAATTGTGCTAATTCAGAAGAAGGATGGGAAATGGTGACTCTCTATTAATGAAAAATCCCTAAACAAAATCACAATCAAGAATTGGTATCCAATCCATCAACTTGAATATCTCCTTGATTAATTCAAGTGCACCAATTTTTTCTAGTAAGATTAATCTAAAGTTAGGTTATCACTAGGTTCCAATTGAGAAAAATGATGTATGGAAGACATCCTTCAACTCAAAAGAAGGTTTCTTCGAGTTGTTGGTCATGCATTTCGAATTGACTAATTACCCATAATTAATGTTCATGAAGATTATGGATAATAACTTGCATCCATTGACAAATTTATTTATGATCATATACTTGCATGATATACCCATATTCAACAAAATTTGGGTGGAGCATTGGAAACACATTCAACAAGTTTTGAGCACCATGCAACAACACAAATTATATGTCAATATGGAGAACCGCTCATCTGGAATGCAAAGAATTCATTAAATGGGATACATTGTGTATGATCATGGTGTGCATGTGGATCAATCCAAGATCCAAGTTACTCATGATTGGCCATCCCTAAAGATGCTAACATATCTCCACAATTTCTTGGGCCTCTCCAACTTCTACCACAAGTTCATGTTGGGGTTCTTTGATATCATTTCGTCTCTAAGACAAGAGACCAAGGGTAAAGTGAAAGCTAAGTTTTTTTTAGGTCAATTTACAATAGAAAGCATTTGAGGATTTGAAATGCCACCTCTATTTGGAACCGTTTCTCATATTTCTAGACTTGTAAAAACCTTTGATACCAAGACAGATGCTTCAAATTATGCTATCAGTGAGATTCTCACTCAACATGGACAACCAATAGCCTATCATAGTTATACACTCTTTGACATGGTTTTCATAGGTACTCCACCTATGATAAGGAGATGTACTCCATTGTGCATGCATGATGACAAAAAAAGGATTATAACTTTGGGGAAGGAAACTATCATCAATAATGATCATAAACCCTTATAATTAAAGTAGGCATAATGAATGTTATAGTATGACTACCATTAAGAGTGTTCCATAGACATCAAATAATTCCACTTAACAATCAATTACAAGAAGGGTAGCAGAATATGAGTTGAAAACCACCTTAATAAACTTCTATTTGTGGTGCTAACCACAATGATTAACTCTTATAGGCATTAGAATTTTAAGTGGCCACAAATGTATGATAACCACCCAAAATTCATTGCTATCTATTCGACACCAAGAACAACTAAACAATTTTTATACTTTCACCTCCAAGATGCACTTCTATGCCATCTAGGGAATCTTTGCATTCCTTGAAGAGAGAATGAAATGTTGATTTGGGAAGTACATTACAGTGGGGTGGCAAGACAATTCAATGTGGTGAATACAATGGGATTTTTGCAATCATAGTTATATTGGACAAAGATTTTAAAAAGACATTATCAGGGATATTGAATCACATGTAACCCATACCATCGCAAATTATATCATCAAGAAGTAGCGGTTGTACACTCCTCTACCTGCCCTAGATAGGCCTTAAGAGTCAATCTCCATGGATTACATGTTAGGATTACCCTCAACCAAGCATGACAATGAGTATGTGTTTGTGGTTGTGTTTTAGTTCTCTAGGATGACTATTTTAATGATTTAAAAAGAGGATTGTAGCAAAAGGAAATACTAAGTTATTCTTTGAGTATTTTTAGGTTTGTTTTGCACTATTGTAGACCATTATTTTAGATAGGGATAGTAGGATCCTGAGTACTTTCTGGTCTAGGTTGTGGTCACTTATGGACACCAAGATGATGAAACCCACTACATTCCACCCTTAAATTGATGGACAAATAAAGCTATTCAACATGATGATTGTGTATATCTAGATAATGTACGACTTCAAGCATCCACATACATAGGATGAGATCATTCCTTGTGTTCAACATAGCTACAACAGAGCCACTTACAACTCTATTGGCCATAACCCTTTTTGGGTGTGCTTTGGGTTCCAACCATTGGCCCCAATTGATGTATCTCCACCTATTTCATTTATGTAGGAAGAGTCCTCCCATGCTTAGATTGATGTGGATAGAGAAACTGTATTTTTTTAATGGATGTAACAGATCCAATAACAACTTCCTTATGTTTTGTAACATGTAACAACATGACTAACATTGGGTTGTACAAATTTTTTAGTTTGGTAATAAGGTATGGTTACACTTGTAGAAAGAGTACCCTCATAGGTCCCCACCATAATCTCAAACCACTCCAATCATGATATTAAATCATCACCAAAGAAGGATATGGGTGAGAATGATTTTTAATTGAGTATTCCACATTTCCTTTTCTTTCACCCTATATTTAATTTGGAGCTATTTTGATCATACACTAGTACATTTGGCTCATTTTTTGACACCCATTTGACGGACGCTCGTCTGGATTTCGACAAACCCAATTTCCAGCTATTAGTTGAACCCCTTTCATCACACTCTCAATGATGCCACAATATGTCGCATATCTGAAGTACAAAGCTGGCATGTGGAATCTCGTGGATAAATTTTACAAAATAGATGTTCGTTGCAAATAATTGTCATACTTCTGACTATAATTTAAATGTCGGTATTGAGACTCCTATCTTTGCCATGTGGAATTTCCAAGAAAATTCCACCAGGTAACTCGTTGTCTTTTTGCCGATGGCGACCATCATTACTATGACATAGGCACTCATAAGTACCATCGAAAATCCGACATGGACGCCATGGAAATTGTGAATTTAGGGCTAGCGGACTACGTTGGTGTGTTGATGCTCTACAATGTAGATTCCATCGAAAATCCAATGTTATGGTGCAAGGGATTCCTTGGATGCAAGGTGTCATGGTCCGCAATGTCTATCGGAGTGGCAACGCATAAGAGCTACCTATCCTATCAAGAGTGAATAGACAAGCATCATAGGTCCAACATACATTTAATAAAATAAAATAAAAGTTATATTTCATTAGACATAGGGGGTAGGTTGAGCCAGATGTATATGAAAATGTTATCAATATATGATGACATAGAAAATTAGGATTACGGTTTAAATTGTTGCATAAAATCCTAATTCAATCTTGTTAGAGATTACACAACTAAAAATGCACAGTCACACTTAAGAAATATATGTTTTTCTTTTAAAATGAAATTTATGCTCTTGTGTAGAAATGTACGCTAGACTTCACTAAAATACACACCCAAGTCTTAACACCCTTACAATTTGAGTGGTGCAAGTTTATGAGGTTGTCTTAGATAATTTTATGCATGTCTACATATTTATTTTTTCATTTGCAAACATAAAAGTGGTTTTTGTGTAAAATAAGCAAATTCTACATTATAAATTGAGAGACCAAAACCATAGAAAGTGACCTAATGAAAATGCATGCCCATGATTCTGTATAGATCCAAATTTAGTTTTCTAAGTTTTGGGTTGAATTTAGTAACATTATATATATATATATATATATATATATATATATATATATATATATATATATATATATATATATAAAGGACTTCTACCTTGAACCAAGATTCCATATTTTTTGTAAAATGCAAGGTAAAACCGTCTTATTGTAAAATGCATGCCTAAGACTCATATGACCTCCAAATTGAGTGTTTCAAATTGTGGAGTTTGGATTTTATCATTTTACATCTATTCATACTTTAGTTTTGCATTTCAAAACAAAAAACCCTCTGTTGTGCATAAAGGATAAAATTTCCCTTGTAAATGCAAAAAAATGCATAAAGGGAAAAATGCATAAAAATGCAAGAAAATGGGGTATGATGAGAAATGGAGCCCTAGAAAGAAAAATGCATGTATGATGTTGTTAATTTACAAGTTACAAGTTACATGACTGTGGATTTGTTGTAAACCCTAAAGAATGCATACTAGGGTGATTTGTTCCCATAATTTGGTAAAGGGTTGAAATATACAAGAATCTTTGGAAATTGTGTAGAGACACTAACTAAAATGGGAAAATGTGTACTAAATACTCGTGTCCATGAGATTGATAAGGAAGGATCCTGTATAAACACATCACACATAGGCTAGTTTTTAGTTTCATTTCGATTGTGAAGACCTGCAGAAATACCTGATAGAAATACTAAAATGGAATTCCTGATTGAGAAAAATACTTGTTTTCCTTTTAAATTGTAATTTTTGCATTTGTGCAGAAATGCACACCATGCTTCACTAAAATGAACACCTAGGTCTTTACACGCTTTCAATTTCAGTGATTCAGTATTTTTAGGGTGGCTTAGATAATTTTACACCTGTCTACATATAAATAGTTTCAATTGAAAACATAAAAGTGGCTACTTTGTAAAAGAGGCAAGGTATACCTTTTAAAAGGAGAGCCTAAAATAGTAGAGAGTGACCTAATGGAAATGCACGACCATGTATGCTTTTGGTAATTTACAAGTTACAAGACTATGTATTTTCTATAAACCCTAAAAAATGCATACTAGAGTGATTTTTTCCCAGAATTCCGTAAAGGGTTGAAATATACATGAATCTTTGGAAACTATGCAGAGACACTGAATAAAATTGCAAAATGAGTACTAATACCTATGTCCATGAGCATGATGAGGTAGGAGATTGTATATCCACACCACACATAGGCTAGTTGTTGGTTGCATTTCCATTGCAAAGACCTACATAAATCATCAGAGAATACAAGGTGATATGACTGAATAATAATTAAATAAATAAATAGACATATCAACATGTACGAGACTCTAGAAAGACTAAAATAGAATACATCATTGTAAAATACTTGTTTTTATTTTAAACTGTAATTTCTGCATTTGTGTAGAAATGTGTGCCAAGGTTCACTAAAATGAACGCCCGGGTCTTTACATGCCTGCAATTTTAGTGATTCAAGATTTTGAAGGTGTCTTAGATAATTTTATACCTGTCTACATATTTAGATTTTCATTTTCCAACACAAAAGTGGATGTTGTGTAAAAGAGGCAAAGTCTACCTTGTAAATGGAGAGACCAAAATAGTAGAAAGTGACGTAATGGAAATGCATGCCCATGTATGTTTTTGGTAATTTACAAGTTACAAGTTACATGATTGTGGCTTTGTTGTAAACCCTAAAGAATGCATACTAGGGTGATTTGTGCCCAGAATTTCGTAAAGGGTTGAAATACACATGAATCTTTGGCAACTGTGAAGAGACACTAACTAAAACAAAAAAAATGACTACTAACTACCTACGTCCATGAGCTCAATGAGACAGGAGCTTGTACAACCACATCACACATAGGATAGTTTTTAGTTGGATTTCCGTTGCAAAGACCTGTATAAACCACCAACGAATACACTGCGATATGATTGAATAATAATTAAATAAATAAATAGACATATCAACATGTACGAGACTCTTGAAAGATTAAAATGGAATGCCTGATTGAGCAAAATACTTGTTTTTTCTTTTAAAATGTAATTTCTACATTTGTGCAGAAATGCACACTAGGTTTCACTAAAATGCATGCCTAGGTCTTTACATGCTTGCAATTTTAGTGATTCAAGTTTATGAGGGTGTCTTAGATAATTTTACACATTTCTACATACTTAGATTTTCGTTTGCAAACATAAAAATGGTTGATGTGTAAAAGAGGCAAATTATACCTTGTAAATGGAGAGACTAAAACAATAAAAAGTGACCTAATGGAAATGCACACCCATGCTTCTATATAGCTCCAAATTTAGTTATCTAATTTATCTACTTGGAAACTCTTCCCACAAGCCTATGGGTAGAGTTGTATATGCTACAACTCTACTCGTAGGCCTGTGGGTAGAGTTGTATATGCTACAACTCTACTCATAGGCCTGTGGGAAGAGATCAAGAAATTCTTCCCATAGGCATGTGGGAATATTTTCCATGCTACAAATCTTCCCACATGGCATCTCTTCCCACGATACTATGGGCATAGATGTAGCAACTCTTCCCATAGGTCGGTGGGTAGAGTTGTATATGTTTCAACTCTACCCACAAGCCTATGGGTCGAGATGTGGAAACTCTGTCCACATGCTTGTGGGAAGAGATGTGGAAACTATGGATACCCTGGATGAGTTCCCACATCTAAATCTATTTTTGGTGGAAGCAATTGAAGGTTATTTCACATAAATCAAAAAGTTCCTCAAGTTGGGTTCTGTACCAAATATGTATGACCATAAATAATGAATATCATTGGTTATCTACTATGAAAAATACAAGTTCACCATGGGAAAACTATATATATTTCAATAGATAGTATTTTAAACTAATGCATTCTAGATCATAAAGTATAAGACATCCTTTGGGAGGCGCAATACAAAGAGAGTGGATGGAATTATGGTGGAACGAAAACTACTAGGTTGAATTTTCTCTATGTTAGACTGTGGTAGTTGACACTATGTTAAGATGTCATGGAATATGCAAATAATTGCAACAAGTGTCAACTAGTTGGTCACCCTTATGCTTGTAGTGAGATTCCATTGCAACCCATTATAATAGTGTGGATTTTATTAATAAATAATACATAAGAAGTTAGATCAAAACAACAAACAAAGATACAATGTAATAAAATTTGGAGATCCTTTTAGTCTTAAGTGAACACCCCACATATCCATAGAAAATCTAACTCAACACCATTTCCCTAACCTTCTCCTTCAACAAATTTATTACAAATAACCAAATTATATTTACAAGTTTCCCCATAATTCTTTGACTACTATTTCCAAAATGCTACTTACAAGTTTTCGTAATGGGATATTTTGAGTAGAAATGATTGATGTTCCTACTAAACATAAATACAACACATAAATCATTGAAAGAATTCTCATAAATTTTCATATAGCATGAAAATTCTTCCCATAGGCCTATTGGTAGAGTTTCCATGCTACAACTCATCCCACGGGCTTGTGGGTAGAGTTGCTACATGGAAACTCTGTACACGGGCATATGGTCATAGTTTTATACATGGGAAATCTTCCCAAAGGCATATGTGAAGATTTGTATCATCTACAAATCTTCCCACGGGCCCATCAACATAATTGTAACATCTACAACTGTTCCCACTAGCCTGTGGGAAAAATGTTATTGAGCTCCCATGAGGAAAACATGAAATGTGTTGAAAAAAAACATCTTTGTATTCCAATTTTTGCGAAGACCTACATAAATCATCAGAGAATAAAAGGTTATATGACTGAATAATAATTAAATGAATAAACAGATGTATTGACATGTACAATACTCGAAAGACTAAAGTGGAATACTTGAATGAGATTCTCTTGGTTTCGAGAATAATTTGTTCTCTACTAAACATGGCCAACCACGTGAAGTTGGAGGCTCATCCCCTCCCCCTCCTCTCCCTCCCTTGCATCACTCTCAATTCCCCATACCCAATCTATCTACTAGAAAATAATTGAAAGTGGCATAGTACAATTCATGCATAGAAAGTAGAAAAACAAAATTTAAAGGTAAATGAAAGAAAGACGGTGTGTGTAGTTATGTGGTTTTGTACATACAAAACATATAACACACATCCATAAGAAGGTAGAAAAAAATAGTATATATTAATATATTTTATCATCAAAATATGTCTCCATTATACATGTTTCTTATCATAATATATACAATCACTTCTTTTTCTTCTTTTTAGTTTTTAGAAATATGATGATTGGCTCATCCATGTCTAGATGTGCTTCGGTTTTTGGGCCCTTTCCTGGTGCTGATTCAATATGAATGCCCTGACACGTTGTACATATAGTCAAGTACTCTACACAACAAGTAGGCCAATTCCAAGGGACCTCGACTACAATAACAAAAAGGGTTAAATTGATATGGTTAATTATTATTCACATAAGTAGTTCATTAATGCAAACATCATTACAATGTTCTTTACCGAGTTGAGTAGTCAAGACCATTGATTCGGCTGCCATGTATTCCTGCTCTCTCCAAGAATTCTCATCTACATGCTCTTCCATTGAAACAAAAAAATTATAAGTACACCCTCTACAACTAAATATTAAGAATTTTATTAATCCATACTTTTGATTTTATAGCCATAGTACTGCCATGGTCGGGCTACACACCACCATCACCGGGTTGCACTGCACTATCATGGTTGGGATGCACGCCACCATCATCAGACTGCACTCCACTGTAATGGGGCTATTTTCCATTGTTGACCTCATTATTATTGTTGTTCTCTTGCTTAAAATAGAAAGACACATTCATTTATGGGTGAAATCAATCATAAATAGATGTTACAAGTAATCAACAATTAAATTCCATTTATTTTAATTATGATTTCATTCAAAGGGATAGATTATGTTTTCCCCATGCTTTTTTGGTGTTCAACCACGACTTGAAATCAACACTTGAAACCAATCAAAAGGTCTTCTTCTGTGGCCACAATTTTGAATTGATCCCCTTGCATTGGACAAGATCTCAAATTTGTCTTATTGGATCTCAAGATCTGGGGGCCTAGAAAAAGTTTCCAATAGGTTGTATATCACAATTTTTATATAGAACTAACGAAAATTGAGCATATTAAATGCAAAATATGATATACCTTCCTGGTCTAGGTGGCGTCTTTCCTTCTTTTCTCATTTTATCCTCCTTTGCATCCGTTAATATATTCTTCCACTCAATCCCGGGAAACATTAGAGGATGCTCATACCTAGGGTTTTTTGCAAATGAACCCTATATTGGCCCCTCACATATTTCAAATATGTATCGACCAATGAGGTGACTCCAATTTTGTTGAAGTAATCACCAAACAGGCCGACCAAGTGGTCAATAAGTTTCTTCTTCAAACTAGGATTCTGATCATTCCACCGTGTGTGTATGGTGTGACCAAAAACATATAAGGCATTGTCATTCATATGCTTAAAAAAGGTGTTGCTTCCTACATAACAATATGATCATTAATTTAAAATAATTGTAGAGAAGTATGTTTCAATTAGATAATAGGAAATAATTAAGACAATAATAAATACCTAGGATTTTTTGTATCTTGATCGAAACAGTGTTCTCGTCCATCAAAAAGGTAACTGAAAGTGTCCCCTTGCTAGTAACACGTAAAGATCCAGGAAAACAATTTGTAGGATCACCAATTGTCTCATCACCACCATCAACTTCTTGGTCTAGCGTGCACTATGCTGAGGGTGTGTCATGAGCCCCATAAGGTTCGATTGTATCAATCATGGGGCTGTCAGCCACAAGCGGAGAGCCAAAGAGACTCACAGGTATGTGGCTCATGGTAGGACGTTGCAGTGTTTGAGCATCGCTGCTACCAACACCATCCTCAGGAGCATGTTGTTAAAGTTTTCTAAATAATTCCTATAAAAACAAAATGTATTTTATTCATATCATATAAACGTAGAAACACAAAATTCATAAATGAACATATGTGATAAATAACCTTTTTAAAATATGGTTCTTACCATAGATCATTGTATTTCCTCTATGAAAACTCTACATATTTGTGTGGTCTTCTCCATTGGTTAACCTGTAAACAATTTAGTAAGTTAAATGTTTTTTTTTTTCTCACAACCTTTTTAATTGTCTCAACTGTGTCCAATTCAAACATGTTTTCATCATTGCCGACATTGTAAAGTACATACAGTGTCAACAACTACATATATCAACAAAAAACAAGTTAATTCAATTATAAAAATAATAATAAAATTCACTTAAAATGGATATGGATATTTTTAGTCCTTTACCTGTTCTGGGGCTAGTGCCTCCCCACGATCACCCTGCCACAATATAATAAGCATTACATATTAAAATGTTGCCTTATAATATGAGAAGCATGAGATATTAAAATGAATGTTAAAGATAAAAAATAAGAATCATTAAATAGAGGTTGGTTGAAGTTATGGTGTCAACATCCATATTAGACAATGGATAAACATCCATATTCATTCATATTCCTATGAAAACCATTCATATGTGCATAATTTTTCTAAAGACATAACTCTGTTGTAAATGCAAAAAAAAGGCATAAAGGGAAAAATTCTCAAAAATGCATGAAACCGATGCATAATGGAACATGCACGCCCAGGTCTTAATACACATGCAATTTGAGTGATTCAAGTTTCTGAGGGTGTCATATATTATATTACACCTATCTACATATTTAGTGTTGAGTTTGTGAAGATAAAAGTGGTTGTTGTGTAAAAGAGGAAAAATCTACCTTGTAAATTGAGAGACCAAATCAATGGAAAGTGCCCTAATGGAAATACACATCCATTCTTCTATATATTTCCAAATTTAGTGATATAAGTTTTGGGGTGAATTTAATAACATTATGAATATATCAATATCATCTGGAGTGCATTTTCAAATGAAAAAGAACTTCTACTTGGAACCCAAGTTCAAGACCTTTTGTAAAATGGATGGTAAAACTAGATTACTATAAAAAGCACGCCTAGGAATCATATGACCTACAAATTTAGTGATAAAAGTTTCTAAATTGGTATTTTATCATTTTACATATATCCATACTTTAGTTGTGCATTTTGAAACCAAAAACTCTCTACTATGCATAAAGGTTAAAAATTGCTTTGTAAATGCAAAAAAATGCATAAAGGGGAAAATGCTTAAAAATACACGAAAGTAGGGCATGATGAAAATGAATGCCTAGGTATTAACACACTTACAATTTGAGTGATTCAAGTTTCTAAGGGTGCCTTAGATTATTTTACACCTGTCTACATATTTAGTGTTAAGTTTGTGAACATAAAAGTGGTTGTTGTGTAAAAGAGGCAAACTCTACCTTGTAAATTGAGAGACCAAATCAGTAGAAAGTGCCCTAATGGAAAAGCACGCCCATGATTCTATATAGGTATAAATTTATAATCTAAGTTTTGGGGTGAATTTAATAACATTCTGAATCTATCTATATCATTTAGCATGCATTTTCAAATGAAAAAGGACTTCTACATAAAACCCAAATTCAAGACTTTTTGTAAGATGGATTGTAAAACTAGATTACTAAAATGCACACCTATGAATCATATGACCTCCAAATTGAGTGAAAAAAGTTACAGAGTTTGTACTTTATCATATTACATATATTTATATTTTAGTTTTTCATTTTGAAACTAAAAACCCTCTATTGTGCATAAAGGTTAAAAACCACTTTGTAAATGCAAAAAAATGCATAAAGGGACAAATGATTAAAAAAGGAAGAAACCATGGCATGATGAAAAACCACACCCAAGTATTAACACACCTGCAATTCCCTTATGTATCAAACATCTGGAATTTATAGGGAATCAATGGATGGATTCAAAAAAAGAATACAATAAAACATACAAGGTGTTCCTATTACAGCTTCATAAAACACTTAGGACAACTTCATTCTTAATACTTTCAACTATATCATAATATCACTTAGGTAAAAATTAATTTACATGAAAAATTACTCAGTAAAATATTCCCTTAGGGAGCTCGGTGGGTGCCACTCGATTCACCTTGTCTTCCCAATGATAATTTATCAAATTGACACAATATTTTCCAATCGTTTCCCATAGGATACTTATGATCATTCAAGTTTCTTACTACCTCATCCAAATTAGCTTATTTCTCATAAATTGGGGAAGGTAATTTCCCAAAAATAATTTTAACATTGTACAACAACTCAAAATCCCCTACCAATAATTTTATTACATCTTCCCCCTTTAAAGTGCCATCAAGTTTTTCAAAATTGTTCTCATTGTTCCTCATATCTTCTAATAGCTTATGATGATTGTTCGTTGGACACAAATCCCCATTTTCATTCTAGAACGATGGTAATCCATGGTTGACGACATCACTAAAAAACTTCTTAAAAGTAGATATTTCCTTCATAATCTCATGGCACTTAATTTCCGCATTTTGCATCAATATCCTTTTTGTAATGACTCTTTTAGCATCCATTACAGTGCTAGTTATGCCATTGACTTGCAAATCCTTCAACTCCTCTTTAGTTATGTTGTTCAAGAACTTTATTGTATCAACTTCCAAATCAGTTTTATTCTCCAACTCATTTTTTGTTCCTTTCATGTCTTTCAAGACTAAGGTGATTAAATCAAGCTCATCTTGCGCCAGGGTAAAATAATAACAATTCTTAAAAATTGTGTTAGCTATATCGTCCCAATTGATATGATTAGCTCCTTTCATGGTTGGTCTCCCTACCATCCTTGCCTTTATTTTATTTTCTTCCTTGTAAACTTACTCTTTAGCAACATTGATTTGTGCCAAACATAATTATGTTCTCTTCACTTGATCTTCTAGTTCTACTACCTTGACATCTCTTTTTTTGAGTTGGTTTGTCACAGTTCCCAAATTGATCTCCTTCACACTCAAATGAGCCATGAATTTTGATAATCCATCTGCTGGGTATAATGGATCAATTTGTACTATAGCTGACTTGGCTTCCTATAATCATTGAGTTTGCTAGACTTTCAAGGTTTCAATTTCATCTTGTAGGCATTCTATGATCTTTCTACTTTTCAATAATTTTTGGTAAAGTTTCTCCTTTTCCTCATGACTAGATTGTAGCTCTAGGGTCTGAACATGTTGTACATCAAGAGAATTTATATTTTTCTTAAGGATCTTAATATTGTTATCCTTCTCTTTGATTATGTCTCTTACAACAGTTGGATTTTTAGGATCTACTCCTAGGGATATAATCTTCCTCTCCAATTCATTAATCTGAATTCTATTGGATTTAGTGGCCACCCTCTCATGCATCAACTACTTCTCTATTTTTATTACCATATTTTTCATCTTCCTTTCACTGGTAGAGGATTGGAAGACCCTCTATAGAACATGTCACTTGTTTTTTGGTGCAATTCAATCATATCCACAAGGTGGATATCTCAAAGATTTACTCTCATTTGAGTGGCTTTGTAATCTGTAGGAAAAAGAGGCTTAAGTACCTTTGAATCTAGTACAACCAAATTGAATATACCCTATTGGTAATCCACAAAAGATAGTAATTGTGTTTGAGCTATGTTTTCTCCTAATGTATGGGGATACATTTCCTTTTTCACCCCTTGATTTTTTCTCTTTATATCCAAATACTGTGAAAAGAGTGAGGGATTCTTATCAAAGGTTCCTTCTGCTAAAGAGGTTTTTGAAACTTTTGGTGTTGACAATAGATATGAATTGAGATGCTCAATAGTGATATTAGGTCCCTTTGAGGATGAACTAGCTTCACTTGATTCTTATCTGAATTGAAATATACCCTTCCCTTCTACTGTAAACTTAGATAAGAACCCATCTAAGTCTAATTATTCATCACCTTTAGTTACATTTTTACTTAGCTTCTCACTCAACTGATCATCGATATCCATTTCAGAATGCATGTTTGAAAATGTCCTCCTTCCAAGTTGTAATTCTTGTTTCTGAGAAGTTTGAATTATATTGGATTGGTCCATTGACTGAGTGGTAGTTTGATTTTGGGCCTCTGCCTCTAGAATCTGCTTAATGTCTTCCCATGAATCTAGTTTAGTAGTTCATTCCACTATAGGATTCGACAGATGCTTGTACATGGGCCTTCTGGTTGCAATTACACCATGTGGGTCATACACCCATTTACTTCCTTTCTCAAAATCCAATTGTTGTAGCATTTCTTCTGTAATAACTAGAGAAGTTATAATCTTGACCAAGAAAGGGCCAACCTATTGAAGAAGATTGAAAGTGATGGCCTACTTATTTTGGGAAAAATGAAATTGATATGAAATGAGCCTTTGTTTGATGTATTCCAAAGAAAATATTCTTGGAGTCACAAAAATTGGCAGCTTGTATGGCTTCTGCTTGAAACCATATACTCTAGTGATGGTGTGATCCTCATTCAATTACCAATCTCCTAATCTGATATCTTTTCTTAACTGGAATATCTTTTTAAACTCAAGAAACATCCTAGGAGGCTAAGTTCCATGGAGTAGAACGTAACATGCATTCATGAACTTGCTTACATAAAGGCTGGAACCTTTATTCTAGTCTCATTTCCTCAATATTTCCTAATAATGAGGGTGTCGATATGGTTTGATATTTACTAGTTTTTCTTCATTTTGCACACCCATTTCATTTATATTATTTTCATACACAATGGAATCCTCTATCATCTTTTCTTGGTTCTTGATTACTCTAACCTTGGAGATAATACCTTCATAATTAGCATGTAAATCCTCTCGATGGAGTTTAAATTCTTCAAGTATCTTCTATTGACCTTATTGAATTATGTCTTATTTCTCCCTTTGAAGATATAATGTGACCCCATCTATCAAATTTTGATGTCCTTATTCAATTCTGGCTTGCATTTTTTATTTTACCTCATTTGTATTTAAGGATTCCTCACCCTTCTTGCAAATTTCCTCTTCCAGTTTTTTTGTAATTTCTCCAGCCAAGATCCTTGTTTCTTCTTGATTTTAACAATTCTTCCTTTCTTCTTTCCATCTCTTAACCTCATCCAACATTTTTTTATTATGGTTTTGTAATCTACATATCTCTTCATATTTATTTTTCAAATCTTCCCTTGAATCATCTTTTTCCCACCTTTCTTTACTACTCTTTTATTGATTTAAGTTCTTAACCTCCTTAATGAGTGATTTATTAAGGGATTGTATCTTAGATATCTCCTCACCCTTATTCTTAATATATTCCTTTGCTTCTTTTAATTCATCTTGAATTCTCTACATTTCCTCCATTTTTGTATCCCCAATCCATTTATCTGAGAAGGGTTTTTCGAATTCTTCCCATGTGGAGTAGAGTCTAGTATCTTGATCATGGCTTCTCCACCACTTATAATATTCACCAAAAAAATCAATTCTTTCCTGAAAAGGATCCTTACAATGTTATTTTACCATCCTTAACCATTCCATGGGATCAATTTCATTTTTATCTTCAACTCCTGTAAATTTAGGTATTGTCATTGATTCTTAAGTGAGTTCTAGCCCCAACCCTCAAATAACAACCTCAAATGATGTCAAATATTTATAATTATTCTTCTAATATGATATTCTATGTTTTTTTCTTTAGAATGGATTTTGAATCAGTTAAATTAGACATCCCAATCAAAATTTATGATAGTTTTAAGTGAACATACCTTTGAAACCTTGATTTGGAGTCTGTCGTCCTTGCTGACCTTCCTTCTATTGTATTTCTTGAATTTCGTCCCCTATGAGTCTGAAATTGCAACCTGTAGTAATATAAAATGTCCCATCTATAATTCCATAGGTCTGACCAAAATTAGGTGTACCAAATGAAATTTATGATAACTTTCCCAAACCTTGTTGAATTCTGGCTTATTCTGGATAGTGAATTTGTACAGTATGCCACACACCCAATATTTGATATTTGATTCTAAAACTCTCACACACAATAATAAGGATAGTAATATTTCCAATGCAATTAGTCATAAATAATCTAGATACTCTATGAATAAGTTATTACTTTTTTACCTAGAACACATGTTTGAGACTAGTTACAGGACTAATCAAAAAACATATCTTCCATGGGGTGTATCTCCGAAAGTAAAATGAACCAGAAGTTGAAATTTGTACCTCAAGTACTTTGATTTTTATTATAAACACCCTCCAAGTTTAATTTTCTAAAGTGGCCTCAAAAAAACATTAATAGTGAAAAATCCAAGATCTCTTATTTCAGGAAGCAAAACCATAAGATCAATGCTCTGATACTAAATGTAATGAACCAAATGCTTAAATTATCATAAAATAACAGAAGTACACACCATGTACAAAATGTGATCATGGAGAACACATCCAAGATAGAAAAGTTACACAATAACTCCTTAAATAATGGGAGAACCTCCTCCACATAACCAAATACATTCATAGATCACAATTCACATGTCTCCAATAATGAATACATGATATCTATACATACCTATTCACACTTGCACTTGAGGCCCATTTACTATTAGGCCGACCATATTACATATATATTTACACATTACATGTGCATTTAGGCCCATATATTCCCCCCATTGGGGTCATATCATACACATTTATCCCTATATATGTTCCCCTTGGGTCATAACACATTCAGTTACTGGTTTGGTTTGACCTAAATCATCTATTGTTTTAATCCCAAAGCTCTCAAAAAATGAATAATTACTGAATAATATGAGGTGAAACATGTAGGCCTGATATCTAAAAGACTTAGTGAGATGGAAATTTGACAATTGGAAGTTTATAACTTCATGTAGGAACCGAGAATAATCAAATTTTGTGAGGGTGATTGACTCCAATGGACATAAGACAAAAAAATCCCTAAAATGGTCTCATACACTGATCTATCATGTTCATAGCCTACAACCTGACAATTCATGGAAATATCCTGCTTGGTTATTTCAGGGAAGATTGTGGATTTGAAAGGAGGTGGACTAGTTGATAAAGGGGCATATGGGGCTAATATATTTATCAACAACTTCTCTCTTTCATACTGTGATAATTCTTCATACTTAGAGTCAAGCTCGTCACCATCTAGGATTTGATATATGAAGTGGTCAAGAATTTGGAGCATTTGGGAAATGGATTATTTACTTATTTGTTTCCCATGTACAAATCATGTACATAAATTATTTGGAGAATCATGTACATAAATTATTTGTTTCCCATCCACCTGGTAAATGACATCACACCAATTTATTAATTCTGGAAAATGATAAGTTTGTGGAACAATTGATTTGACCATGTTCGATTCCCACCATTTCAAGTAGTTTCGATCATTTCTAGCATCATCCTGGGCTCTTTGAATTAAATGATGAAGGTTAGGGAAACATAGTGTAGGGTAGAAAACATCCCTTTCCCAGTCATCCAAGTGATCATCAGATACAATCATTTTCTTGTATGGTCAAATTTGGCTAGGGTTCGATTTAGTCTCCATTTGATTACTTTTAGGGGGAAAAGACCGACTACCTTTCTCCATCTATCCTTATTTTAAACAATTTGAACACATTTGAAATAAGGAAATGAGAACACTACCCAAACTTATTTGTCAAAACAGAATTTGGCTTCTTTTACTGGAGTCTATTGTACTCGTAACAATGTTTACGTGTGTATTTACTCATTTTATTTGAGGGTAATTGTTTTAAACGTTTTTTAAAAAGTATTTGTATTGCATCAACACAACACATTATTTATTTGTCTTACATCATCGTAGCACCTGTCATCAATTTGTACATTTCAGGGGTGAGATAAAGTGGTTTCATAATACCATCCTTGCATACTGAAATGAATAAGGTGATGACACATTATCAGCCATTAATAAAATGGTTCTGAATTTAGGACTCCGACCCCTTGTTATCCAACGTGCAATTTCACCGACCGAAATAAGATGAGACCATTGATCTTGGATCTATATCAATGGTCCAATCATGTCTTCTGAATTTTCATTTCAAGCCATGTTTTCTCTTTGTTGTGACTAAAAAAATATGGAAAAGTGAAGTAGTATACAAGGTATCGAACCTAAACTAATGAGTGAATGATAGGGAAAACTTGAAGCGAATGGAACTCAAACATAACCATTGTGAATCATATAATTCGGAACAAACAACTACATGATCTAAATTCTCTATTTATATCAGCAATGATGCTACATATCAATGACATTGTAAGCTTGATCCCTCTGATGCACAAGTGGGGTCAGTCTCTCCTTGTCCCAGTCTTCTCTGCACATTGTCGTTACTGGCAGGTGTCGATCCAATGAAAATGTTAGCGGGTGTAGATATAATGAAAATTGCAATGGATTGCTACTCTGCCCACTCTCCTCATTGGTAGGTGGGGTTGAACAATGCGGTCGTCAACCGGTTTTGGAGATTGTTTATTTTCTCAAGGTTTGGCGCCATAGTGTTTTTATGCTTGAAATGTATATTTTTTGTTTGTTTGTTTGTTTTTTTTTTTNAATGTAATTTAAACTTGTATTTGTATTTAATATGTGTTTTATAGTAATATATAAGGGTATAGGGCCGAAGTGGAGGTAGGTTCCTATGCATGGAGGGTGAGAGGGAGAGAACTAGAGGGAGGGAGAGGACCACCAAGAGACACCTATTTCATTTTTAATGGCATTGTTATAACGTGCTTCGGTTTTACTTGCCACCTAAAATATGTATACATGATTCATTCCATTCATGGGTTTTATCACAATTTAGGGGGATAAGGGGGGTAATATAGGTATGGAATATTTGTAGGGATTTCTTCATCTTATTCATCTAACACATATAAGTACTGAAACCATGATCAAGGTTGTGACCATGGCTAGTCTGTCAAGATTTTTCCCAATTAAGATTATGCAAGGCCCATGATGAATAATTAGGACCTGTGGGCTTAGAATTGAAAGTGATTTGAGGCATAAAACAATGTTTATATCACTAGGATGAAGGTGTAGGGGTTGTGGTCAAGACCCTAGGAAGAGGTACGACCATAAGGAGCTTAGCTGGGATCAGGTGTGGGGGGGTCGAGGTTAAGTTGGGTTAGGTATAGGATGCAAGGGCCTAGGGTTAGATGGGTCTACTAGGGTTGAAGTGGAGGTATTTGGTTCATATGCATGGATTTGAGGGACAGGCAGAGAACGAGCTAAGGGGGGGATAGAGCCAACAATATGTCCTATTCTACCACAATTAAAGCATTTGAGAGGAGACTTACCTTTGTATCTTCCACTTCCTTTCTGGAACCTTCTTATGAAATTTGCTATTTCTTCATCAAGGTCATTATCCTTGTCTTTTGTCTTCTTTATG
>ML796233.1:286431-306954 GCA_009831015.1 Picea engelmannii
AAACAACATGATGTATACTATCCATTCATGGGTGTTGTATATGCATGTGCATTTTCCTTCATGTCCAAATACCTTTATCAATCTTGTGGTCCAAAACCCATGACTAGGGTTGACATCAATGACAACAATCAATCTTCCAACATTTTTTGCCAATGGGGGGCGTGCCTTTTAGGAAAAATACCCTTATTACATGTTTAGGTGCTAACATTAGGCTCCATGGGGGATAGAGACATCCCTGTGATGCTCTAAGGAATTTTTTTCAGTTCCAGTGCCTTGCTGTTGGGCTATGGAGTCATTTATTAAGTCGAAAACAGAAAACAATATTTACAAAAATAGAGGAGCCATCTCCGGCTCAGAAAAAACATTTTTTCAAGAAATGCCCATTTATTGGGCCATTAAAAACTTCTTTGCCTTCCAAATCCTGCAACCCATAAGTGTTGTTTGAGAATACTTCAGAGATTTTGAAAGGGCCAATCCAGAGGGAATCAAACTTATTGTGTTTTCCTCTATCCTGCCTGGGTGCATCCCACTTGAGCACCAGGTCACCCAACTTGAAATCCTTTTTCCTGATCTTCCTTTCAAAGGCTTTCTTGATCTTCTACTGATGACTGTAGGCCCTATTCATTACCTGCTCCCTGATCTACTGCACCTCCACCATTTGATGAATCCTTCTGACCATATGGTCAGGCTCTCCTTCAAGGTCCTGAAAGAATTTTTCCACAGATAAAGCGAGCTGAGTGGGAAAAAAAACCTCTGTCTCATAAACAAGTTGGAAAGGTGAGATGTTCAGGGACCTCTTGGTGGTCACTCGATCAACCCATAGATTTAATTTGAGTTTTGAATCCCAGGCCCTTTTATTGTCTTCCAATAATTTTTTAATGAGCTTGACCAAGATTTTATTAGAAGACTCCGTCGGTCCATTTCCTTGAGGATAATAGGGAGTGGAGTGAATTAGTGAAATCTCAAACTCTTCACAGAACTTAACAAGAGGCTCAGACCTGAAAAAAGTGGCATTATCGGTGACAATTCTACTGGGGCAGCCAAATCTGGCTATGATGTCCTCCAGGAAGCTGGTAATTACTTTGTGTGAAGTACTCCTCGTGGGGACAACTTCTATCCATTTGGTGAAATAGTCTGTCGCAGTCAGGATCCATCTGTGTTGGCCACTTGAGGGAGGATGAATTTCTCCAATGAAGTCCAATCCCCACTACTAAAAGGGTGCCAAAACTACTACAAGATTTAGTTGCAGAGATTTGAGCTGTTGCTTTCCTAAGAACTTTTGGCATTTGACACAAGCTCTGATTTCTCTGTAGACATCAACAAATAAAGTGGGCTAGTAGTACCCAACCCTGAGCATTTTGTGAGCTATGGTCTTCCAGAAATGATGCCCCCCACAAAGGCCGCTATGGAAATCAAATATAACTTTCTGGGCTTCTTATGGATTCAGGCACCTTAAAAATACCCCTAGAGGGTCTTTCCAGTATAAGGCTCGGTCAATGAGGCAATATTTGACTGCCTTGATCTTTAAGGCTCTTGCCTTACTCTTTCCCATTCCGTCGAGAGGTTTCAATTCTCGCAGAGAATAAAAAATATCTTTGTACCAGGTGCATTCTGCTAGTGATAAGTCACCCTGAGAATTCTTGTTGGACGACTCAACTTGCTGATTTTATGAACAGGCATTGATGAAGTTGATCCCCAAGGCTTTGCAATTGGATTCAGCCAGCAGCTTGGCTAAACCTTACCTCTTTATCAACTTGGTGGGCTTAATCTCCAGATCAAACTCCAGGATCTTGTCAATCCATTTACCTCTTCTCCCATCTATGTCGGGCTGTATAAGGATGTCCTTCACAGAGGCTGAAGGAACGTATGCAGTGACCCTTGAGTGCAAGACATAGACTCTGAAATATTTGAGAGCTTTCACCAAGGAATAGGCCTACTTGTCCATGATCTCGTATCGGACTTCTGCATCTCTCAATGCCTTGCTAAAGAACGAAATGGGTTGTTCTCGCCCTTCCTCATTTTTCTGCAATAAGACTGCTGCTACTGTATCAAAAGAAGCAAAATAAAAAATCAAGAAATCCTTGAAATAATCAGGACTGATCAGCACAGGTGCCTCAATCAATGCCTTCTTTATTTGGATAAAATATTCCCTGTGTTCAACAGTCCATTTAACTTCATTTCCTTTCTTGAGCATCGCTATGATGTGTTTCACCATCTCAACAAAATTTGAGACGAACCTCCTCAGAAAGTTAATCTTCCCTAAAAAAGCCTGAACTTCCTTTCTATATCGAGGAAGTGACAGGGTCTGAATTGCCTCTACCCTGCTGGGATCAATCCTCACTCCTTCTGTTGATACTATATGACCTAACATCTTCCCCTCCTTCATAGAAAACAAAGATTTCTTGGGGTTTAAGGACAGGCCAAACCTCTGACACTTCAAGAAAAATTTCCTTAGGTGACAGCAGTGCTCTTTGTCCGACTTGGAGAAGATTGTGATGTCATCCAGATAGATCACCACAAACTGATCTTTCTCCCCAATGAAGGCTATATACATGGCTCGCTAAAATGTTACTCCTGCATTCATCAATCCAAAAGGCATTTTGTCATACATGAATGTGCCCCAAGGAGTGGTGAAGGCCGTTTTTTCTCTGTCCTCGGGCATGACTGATATCTGGTTATAACCAGAGAAACCATCAATCATGGATATCCTAGATGCACTAGTTACCCTCTGCAATATGTGCTCCATGTTGGGCAGGGGATAATTGTCTTTCTTTGAGCTCCTGTTCAGGTTCCTGAAATCAACACAGAGTCTGATTTCTCCACTTTTCTTCCTCATCGGGACCAAATTGGCCACCCATTCGAAGTATCTTAAGGGGACAATGATTCGGGCATATAACAACTTCTTCACCTCTCTTTCCATGACAGGAAACAACATAGGATTTATCTGTATTAGCTTTTTCCTAAATGGTTTGGCTTCTTCCTTCAGTGGGATCTTGTGTTCAATGACAGATGTATCATATGTCTTGAGGTCTTCATAGCAAACACATCAACAAATTCTATTAATAATTCAAAGTATTCGACCTTCTGTTCTTGAGTTAGGCTGCTTGACAACCTAACAAACCTAGGCTCCTCTTGTGTGCCAATGTTGCACTCAGATGTATCAGCATCTCCTCCTGAAATCTTATCTTTTACTGCCACATCATTCCCATCGAACAGTCTTTCTAAAGGGACTAGTCCCCTTGGAATGTGATTGTTGGGCAACTGAACAATATGGTGATTAAAAATTTTATTTAAGAATACCTCAGAGTGAGGGTTGCCTTCGGGATCAGGGTCCTGATCAATGTGCAATGCAGAAAACTCATCGACGGACTGAAGAAATTTTTCGATTTCAGGATCGTCTTCGAATACCTTCCAATGCTTTACATTGTCCAGGATGGATGGCCTATATCTTATCTCGACCCCACATTTGGTCCTTGGTGGCAGAGGGATTCTGAACAGACTAGCTGAGATAGCTATGGAATTGGCCGAAGTATTATTCTCCCTTGGTACAAAATAAATGTTGAAAGCCGAGAAGAAATTATCAATCAGGTCCCATACCTCGTTTCTGTAACTTCTGAGCCGAGGATGCCTGGCCCAATAAATATTCCTGACCTGTTGGATTATCGATTCAGCATCTTCGAACACTACCATCTCCCTTATTCCCATTTATTTTTCATCCCTCATACCCAGAACAAGAGCTTTGTACTCTGCCACATTGTTGGTGGTTTCAAATTCCAGCTTGTATGACAGGGACATGGTCTCTTGACAAGGCGATATGAAAACTACTCCAGTGCCTATACTGGAAGAAGCTTCGTCAAAGAACATCTTCCAAACAGAGGTGGTCAAAGGAGGTCTCTCCTGATTAAGAATGGGCTGCTTTTTGATCTGTAAAGGGGAATCAGGAGTTTCAGTGATCTGCAACAAACTAGACCCCAAATCAGTGTCAAGTGCAAAGATGGGATGATTGGTGGGGTTTGCTTCATCACTGAAAATATAGGCTAGCTGAGCTTCTCTGTACAACCTCCTATGTTCCCCTCCAAATACTGGAATGGTGGCATATGTGAGATCCATCTGTAATGTTCCTCCAAGTCTTTTAATCCAAGACCTAGACAACAACATGCCAAACTTGGGGGGAACATCAGCTACCACAATGTCCATGACCACACTCTTCATTGGAAGATGAAATAAAGAGACCACCAAGTCTTTGATGACTCAGAGACATTTCACCCTCCTTGAATCAAAAGAGTACAAATCATGATAAGCCTTTGTCACTTCCAGTCCCAACTCTTCCATGACTATTTTGGGCATAAGGTTGTGGGAAGCTCCTGAATCCATGAGGCAATTATGAAACACTTTATCATGTATGTTCAGGGAGGTGTAGAAGGGAGGGGATGAATCATCTCTATCTTCCACCATGGGACCTAGGATAACTGCTGGGTTTTCATATTGAAGGTTCACTGAGTCAGAGGAAGGTCGGGGGGACTCAGATTGTAGCAATTTGGAGAGGGACCTTTTGAAGTCTTCATTTTTAACTAGCTCTGAGAGGAGAACGCGAATTATGATCTTTTGGATTTCATGCTCAAAATTAAAGGAGGAAGTAGGCTTAGGAGCTCCCCTTACCTTAGAGACAGGTTCTTTGAGTGCCGGTGAAGTATTCTGGATTTTCTTTTCTTTAGTAATAATTGCTGCAGATTTAGTAGGCCTTTCTGCTATGAGGGGATGATCTTGGCTGTCGAGATTTCCTTCTTTCTTATTTGACCCGAGAGGATATCTGTTAGGGGTGTTGTTGCCATTTTCTCCTTTACCTAACTCATTGATTTGAATGTTCATAAGGGATTCTTCATATGTAGACTGAGTCAAATGGGGAAAAGGGGAAGTTTCTTCAATACAGTGAATTTCAGGGTCAAGCTCATCTATCTCCTCTCCTTCCTCATGAGTAACTAGGTTATTTTGGAGAGCGGTTTGAATCCTTTGATCTTCTCTGTCTTTCCCCCTCTGTTCCCTTGGGAAATCCCGAGGCACATTGTTATTAGGTCTCCTGAAACCTCTATTATCAACATTCTGGGGATTTCTGTACATGGGCTTCCCTTCTAACTACCACCTTTCCATCCTAGCCGAAAGCAATTTTAGCATTCTAGTTACCTCATCCGACTGCAGGGAAAGGGGAGAGGAATGGGATGGGGAGGCTTTAGGTCTTTTCCTAGATATATCTCTATCAGCCTTATCCTTGAGTCGGTCAACAGCTAGTATGTTAGATTCTACTTCCACAGCCACATCCTGTATGTGAGCCAGAGTAGTGGCTCTTCTCTCCCTCAACAGTAGGTAGAAATTAGGATCAAAAGCACTAGCATAAGTGATCTTAGCAGAGGCTTTTGAGGGCTTTATCTCAGCAGGGATTTTATTATACATTTTATTGAATCTCTTAGAGAAGTCAGAGACATACTCTCATTCTTTTCTCTTCAAGGACCCGAACTCTGTCATGTTATACATGAGGTCTTTTTTGTCTCCCCATTGTCTCAGAAAGGCGTTATCCAAAGCCTCAATCCCATCTATAGATCCAGGAGGTAGGGCTCTAAACCATTTCCTATCTTCGCCTTCAAGGCTATGGACAAAAATTCTCATCCATACATCTGCATGCATGATAATATGATCATCTATGAAGTTATAAAAGGCTTCAAGGTGTTCTTCTGCAGCTATGTCCACTTCGCCTGTGAACTTGGGTAGCTTCTTAAGGTATCCATCTGCTGGGAGGGCGTTGAGAGGCTATGGTAACACAAGGGGAGCATACCTAGCAGCTATTATGGCCTCCATTCTAGTCATGGGGGGATTAACTCCTGCCATGGGAATATTAGGTGGAGGAGAACTCGGAGGAGAAGGGGTGTGAATAGGGGATACTGGAAATGAGCTTTCTGGAGGAAAGGGAAACAATGGGGAATACAGAGAGAGAGCTAAGGGACATGAATGGGTAGATGCTTCTCTCTGTGCAGTAACAATAATAAGGGGAGGGGTGGTGAAATCTTCTGTGGTCCGAGGTCTGCGCCAAGGTATAGCTTTGGGGAAGAGGGGAGTGAGAAGGATTTCTCCTTCTGCTAGACTAGAAGGGGAAAACTCAGCAGGAACACTCTCGAAATTCAGGAAACGGGAAACCTCGGAAACAGGTTTGCTAGGAAGCTGAAAAGAAGAAAATGGAGTTTCTATGGAAAGAAGTGGCGAATTACCTGGTTCAGTGATGGAGCTTTCTCCTAGAGAGTCCTTCCCTTTTCTGATAATCACCTTCGGATCCACTTCAGGCACGGCTAGAGATAGCTAAGGATGGGACTGTGTGTGTCTGCTGCTGGAAGCCACAATTAATCACAACAGGTTCGCCGCAGTGGACTCATCACAATGGGGTCGCCAGGTGCACAGTAGCAATCTTCAAGGGATCTGATGCCTGATGCACCTTCAGAATCAGAAGCTCAATGTTGTTCAATATTACCAGGGAATATTTTCAACTTCGTCCTCAACAACGATGCCAGAAATGTTGGCGACGGAAGTCACTCCTAGATTGCAACAGGAGCAGAGCCCAATGCCCATCAGTTTATGTCACGTTTTGTTTATAAAGGGGTGATCATATGGAAGTAAACTCGGAACAATATCGTTCTAACTCAGAAAACTGGGCTGGAACAACAGTGACACATGAGGTCTTGATGTAACTTAATCCAGTAGTAATGATAGTGGTGAGTAAGTGGGGAAGAGAAAGGGGAAATAAAGTCTTCTCTGGACGTCAGGTCTTCCAGCAGCCTTCACAAAAGAGGAAAAGCCTCGGCTATGAGATCTTCTCAGAGCCGAACAACTTCAAAATGAACCCAAGAAGATTGCAGAACTGATAAAACCAGACCTACATAATATAGCAATGCAACACCCGACTGGATCATTCATGCCCAGGATCTTAGATTCAGAGAAAAAGGAAAAGAAGAAGCTGGCTGCCATTAAACAAGAAGTCTCAAATGTTCTTCTATAACTAGAGAACTAGAGGTTGGATTAAATCTTTACAATCGAGAGTTGTGCTATACCATCGATAGATTACAAAATGGAAAAATTCCCTACATATACTCAAAGAAAAACGACAATAGCGAAACCGAGATACTATATTAAAAACATTGCGTCTGCATGTCCACTGACAATCTTCACATGCAGTCTCTGAACGATCGTGCACTTATGATAGACACAATCGAACTCCTGACACTCCTGTGGATGAACTGACATGCTTTTAATTCATCGTCGGAATTTCCATTTATGGAGGAGACGATGTCTAACCACCATCAACTACCTCAATAACTGCTTCCTTGGGATTGAGAATGGCCCGACCAACTCTGCACTTTTGAGGCATTGGGGTCTTCTCGCGCTGCCACTTGGATTGGTTGAATGGCCTGATGGATAAGACGTGGAGGCCAGTGCGAAGGTTGCGGTGCATAATTGGAAATAGTGGATGGGCAGAAGTGACCTGGAACGCGGGGCTCAAGTGGATAAGGAGTTGAGACGACCATACAGATGAAGGTGACTGGGAGAGAAAGAGAGACACATGGAAGGAGGTGAGTGGGTGATGAGATGGAAAGGGGCTAGGTGGATGGAGGGAAGAGGGTTGTGGCACCTGATGACGAGGCGAAGTGCCATGGGAAGATGATAGGGAAACCGCAAGGCAGAGGGCCTGAGGGAAGGAGGAAAGATGAGTTGGAGGATGAGGGGAAGAACACCTGGCAGGAGGTGACAGGTGAGAACGAGAGAAAAGGGGAAAGGGATGAGCCAGAATGGCGCTGAATGGAAGGTGTATGGTGGAAGGTGGAGGATATTAGAGATGTGACAATGTAGGGCCCGTCGAGAGCCGCTAATTCCAGACCCCCCCCTTTGTTAAAGGTAGAATGGCAAGGGGGGTCCGGAATCCAACCTTGACCATAGATCTGGGCGCTCTGATCTAGGCCATTGAGAGATGCACAGCCAATTCCGGACCCCCCCCTGCCTTAAAGGTAGAATGGTGAAGGGGGTCCGGAATCCAATCCTAACCGCAGATCTGGGCACACAGATTCTGGCCGCCCAGATTTGCTCGCCGCTTACCCAAATATGCAATTGCACCCCAACTTAGGATAAGTGGGTTTTTACTCCACTTTTTGCCCTCTTTTCGCCAATGGGGGGTGCACCTTTTAGGAAAAATACCCTTCTTACATGTTTAGGTGCTAACAGAAAGGGACTCCCTTTTTCAATAAACGCATGAACCCTTTAGTGATCTCGTCATAGTTTGCGATAAAACGTCGAAGAAAGTTATCTTTCACCTGTAATATCTGAAGCTGAGGGACTGTGCAAGGGGGAGGCAACTGAACTATCACCTCAACCTTAAGAGGATCTACCATGATACCTATTGTCGAAACTATGAAACCTAAAAGACGACCCGACATCATGCAAAAACTACACTTGTTGGGATTCAAGTGAATTCGATAGTAGCAACATTGTTCAAATATTAGTTGGAGGTGTGTGGGATGATCAGATCTCTTGCAAGAGCATGATGCTAGATTATCGAGATAAGCCTAGACTATATGTCTAAGATCATGGAAAACAAAAGACATGGCCCGCTGAAAAGTGGCTCCAACATTCTTCAGGACAAAAGGCATCTTACGATAAGAAAATGTGCCCCACAGACAGTCAAAATTTGTTGTATGTTGGTCTTTGGGTTTAATTTGAATCTGGTTATATCCTAAAAACCCCTTCATGATTGAAAAGACCTCATAGCCTGTGCATTCATAGAAAATATAAACAATGAATGGGGTGGGGAAATTATCCTTTGGAAAGGCCTTGTTCAAGTCACGGAAGTCCATGCACACTCGAATCGTACCTTATTTTTTGTTAACCAGAATGGGATTTGACACCCATTTCGTCAACTGTATGGGGTAGATGAAACCATATTTAAGTAGTTTCTCCACTTCAGCCTTAATAGCTGTCACTTTCTGAAGATTCACCGGACGAAGATTCTGTCGGTTTGACTTGGTGTTAGAATAAGTTGTTATCTCATGTTTGACAATTCTTAGATCTATGCCTAGCATTTCCTCGTAAGACCAGGAAAAAACATCGCGAATTCCTTAAATAATTTTGTATAGATCTAAATCTCTTCACAGGAGCAGTCTTCTTTGACGAAAACATTCTCCACGACGCCAGGGGTTCTGTAGATGTCAATAGGTATTGTTTCATTGATAGTTTCCATATTACCCTCGGCGTATACTGCATGCATAGCCATAGGATTAATAGAAAAATACCTATATTCTGTCATAATCAACACTAATTCACCTGCCTCTATTCTTCTTAACTCTAGGAGGAAATAAGATCTATGACGAAGATCGTCCCAGGGTCTGTCTGGACCAATCAATGCCTCTATAATCTCCTCATCAGAGGGCAAGACCAAGTCTAAAGAATCTATAGTGGAGAGGGAACCTTGAGCCTAGATAGGCTCGAGAAATGGATCTAACTCCAATGTGGGAGTAAGATCGAGGTTGGCAGAAGCTTGCTGGACAATAGAGTACGCAAATTTTTCCGTAGACAAGGACATGGCCATGCGAGAATGCCCTGTCCCTTCCATCATAGCTAATGAGGAAGGAAGAGTCCATGGATCATGAAAGTAAGTCGTTCAGAATGATGACACTTGAAAAATATCAACCCTAGGTTGGTCGGGGGAAACCAATATAATCTTGACATTGCCAGAAGGAGGTGGGTAATAGAAAGCACACATCAATGGTGGGCACAAACCAAACCCTACATTGATGACGTTGGGCTGAGGATTATCAATCATCAGGACCGTGGATGCCCCCGATGAAGGGTCAGGACGGGAGAAGGACAACTGATCAATGGATACGATCTGGCCCTCATGTGGAAACAACAAGACCCGAAAAACTGTGGAAACAACTGCATGCATAGCATAGGTCCAAATCCTTCCTAACAGGAGGTTGTAGTTGAGAGGCACATCGACCGCTTCAACTTCGACACACACAGTATTCCCTCCTAACTGCATGGGGAAATAAGGGATGATTCCACGTGGTCTAAAAGAATGACCGTCGAAAGAAGTAAGCAAAGTAGGTGAAATAGACAAAATGGGTTGGCCAATGAACTTCCAACACGCCAATGACATCACACATGTCGAGGCACCCTCATCAACCATCGTACGGAAAATGTTCTGGGTAGAATATTTTGTGGGGTAAGTCACTACTATCTAAAATGCGATGTGGTAAGCTAGACAAGGTTTTAAGTCAGTCGTATTGAGAATGATCATTCCTGGATTACAAGTCTCTGTAGAACCCAAGGTGGATAATAGAGCCTTTCTCTACAATGGGAAGCTCTGGAGGACCTTCAAAGTAGACATCACGCAAGGGATTGTGACAAATCCTCCACCACAGAGTAGTTATGGGTAGCCCTTGCATTTGGATTGTGAGAAGATTTGTTGAACGCCCCTTTCGAGATGTGTGTCATTGTTTCACCCATCGTCTTCTCAATCTGGAGAGTAACAGATGGGTTTACGACTTCTTTACCCTTTTCAATAGATTCTGGCATTCCGTAATCATGCACCCTAGTCGCTATGTAATCATCACCTTTCATCATGTAAATGTTCGTGACCAAGGGATTACTGGAAGATGGAGGGGGTCCCTGACTTCCCCCATATGCACTTGAAGAGGCTTGATTCAAATATGGGTTCGTTAACACTACAGGCTGTTGTTGTGCCAATAAATTCTGGGACTCCGCACGTCGAGGGCACAGGTGAGTCGGGTGGTCTTCCGTGCAAAGGTTACAAAAACACTTCGACTTTCTCTTCTCTGTGTTGCCCCCGCCAACATTGTTGTTGGGTTTCTTATCCCCCTTACCCTTCTTGTTTCATTGTTTTTTCTTTCCGTTAGGTTGTTGGTTGGCCTTCAGGTTCATCGAATGCACACTGTGTACGTCCGACATTTGAGTAGGGGGAACAACCGAACCTGAGGTCTGGATGGCCATTGTCTACTATATCGACAATTGTTGCAATTGATTTGAAAATTGATCAGTGGAATTTCCTTGTGCTTAACCCACTATACCATCGACATGTGGTCCAGATTTCTATCTGGCCTTGTCAAGGATGGACCATGGTGCATCTGGAAAAATCTCAAAGAGTAAGCCAGACTGAGAGTATATCAGTTATAGCTACTGATCTCTCATTATCACCTCCTCCTCTAAAAACACTCTCGACGTTGCAACGTCCTTGGATAACTGATGTACCAAAGTTTTCAGGAACCACTCTAGCAGGAAATTTGATGGGACTTATACCTTGATCAAACTCTTCCACTGCCACCATTATCAGATGTGATCCTAGATATGATCGGCTTTGGTTTGCTCAAAGTTTGCCAAAAATTCGGTGTCGGCGTTGCATCTCATGGGTAGTTGGAAATGGTTTAGGAAAACCATTGCCAAATCGCTAAAGTAAGAGTATCTTGAGCAGTCGAGCTCGATGTACCATTTCATGGCACCCCCAATAAGAGTGCGTTGAAACAGGTGCAACTGTAAGGAGTCGTCTCACAGTGAGTTCGACAAGCACCATAAGTGGAAATTTGTAATGTGATCACTTGGATCTTCGCTAGGATTTCCTTCGAACTTCGAAATATCCAAGGTAAACTTAGTCGGCATGGGGGGCCAACGCAGATCATGAAAAATCAGGTCGTTAGGCAACCTTGACAAGTCTGGAAAATGTAACATTGCCAGAAATGGTACTTTGGGCTGGGTACTTTGTACAGGAAAAAGGGGGCCTGGGGTTTGACTGACACCAGGTTGCCAGGAAAAGTTGGGCTGCTAACCAGGGTTCTGGTAAACACCATGGCCTTGGCTAGTGTATGGATACTGCATTTTTTGGGACATCATTGGTTGATTCCCGTAACTAGATGATAAAGTTTGGCCAGGGATTGATCCATGCGATGTGTTCCAAATACTCTGGAAGGGGTTTCCTCTTGTCGATCTGACGGGCGTAGGTACTGAACTCTGCCTGGGGTTCCATTGACCATGGAAGGGGTTGTACCCAGTTGGCATGCCTGACAAGGGAACTAATCCCTGCCAAGGATTCCAAAGTCCTTGTGAGGAGAAAACTCCTGTACATTCTCCCTATGTAGGAATAATACCCTGCACAGGATTTTGTTATCCAAAACCAGGGTTTCCACAAAACGAGATGACAGCTGACAAAAAAACATTATTACCAAATGCGTTGAACAAAGAGAATGGAATGGAACCCACCAGCATGGTGTAAGAAGACGGTCCTAGACTACCTACTCCAAACAAGCTGTAGTTCGTGTTCAGCCTGACGAGTGGCTGAGTAACATCGTCGAGTGAGGGGGACGAAGGAGGTATATGACTCCCACCATAAGAGATAGCATTATAGGGGGATGAGGTTACCCCCACGAACCCTTGAAAAGGAGCGTTTGAGCTCCCTTCCCCCAGACCCATGGTCTATATGGTGGAGTAGGTAAGGATAGAGTTTGTGTCAACGTCGGGCATCCCATATGAAAATAGAGGACCTGTCGCACTTTGTGTGAATGGAGCATTGGTCGTTGTCGAAGACGGCATAAGACCACTACCCAAAGTAGAGGTGGTCGATACCATTGTGTTCCGGACCTGCAAAGGTGGGTTAGGAGGTGGAATTCCCTCTGTGGTGGCAGCTGTTGAGGGAGTATGAGGACTCCCAAATGAAGTAGCAGCATTTGCTTCCATCGCTGCTTGTAAGACTATATGATGATCATAAGGTGTTACCCTTGGAGGGACAAATTCTACCGAGATTGGCACCGACAAGTCAATGATCGATGTGTTGGCTGGCCTGAGAGCTTCTGCTCCAAGGTCAAAAACAGTAGGCTCCTCAGGAATTCGAGTATTCTCCTCTTAGAGCAGGCTCGGGCATAGTTTCCTGTGGCCCAGTTGCTTCGTATGACCCTTGCTGGTCAAGTCTTAGCCATAATAGTGGCAATAATGGATCTAATGCAACCGACGGTAGGCCCTGAAGCCTTCACAACCGGTGAAGCTCTTGATCTTCCACTTTGTGAAAATATCAATGACACAATAAGGCTTTTACTAACGTTTGAAAACAAGCACACACTATAAAAGTTACTATGAGATAAATCAAGAAAACCACTATCTAGTTGGAATAACAGTTACGCCAACCAACACTAGAGAAACTTACCGATGCAAGTGCAACTTGAAAATGGAAGCACCCTCCAGGTATACTCTGTAAAGCATGGCCCGACGTCTACCCTAGGTGCCGCGGTATACCCCAACAGTCACCTGTGAAAGTCTCTAGAATAAAGGAAACTAAGTTTCTATCTCGTAAACAATCACCAGGCGGGTATAGTCGACAGTAAGGGGGACCGCAATGAGCAAGATAACAAGTTTTAAACCTACCGAGGGTATCGAAAGCAAGTGGTCCAAAAGAAAACTGAGGACCTCAAATATATTCGAGATCCATGAAGCTCCGTAGGCAAATGCAACCGAAAATATCCCACGACAAGTCCTCAATATGCATTCCCCACTACGCTTGGTCAGGCTTTGGAGGGCTTATCTCCACTACCTTTCCTCATGCAACCTCGTGTTTATCCATTGTGTTAGAGGGGGGTCCCGGATAACTTTCACGTCACTAGACTTTTTACACTCCCTAGCTCTGACTCCAATGTTTGTTTATAAGCCTTGAAGAGTTTCCTCTCCAACCTAATTCAAGTCTCTAGCCTAAAATAGTTGATTGACCCTACACACATAAAGTCTAGTTGATTTTAAATTAGCATTCATTTTAAATGGATTGTTTTAACTCAAGGAAATGGCAGTGAAACTAGTGATGTGTATGGGAGACGAAGAAGGAGAAATAAATGAAACTGAAAGAAAAATTACTTTTAGTTAACAATAAAGATTTGTAACTAACTCTTTAACCAACTTTTCAAAACTAACTTTTTCTAAGATCTTTTAAAGGAAAACCTAAAACGGAATTTCGCTCGACTACGAGCTACTTAATGTTCTAAGCAATTAGTAAATAACTTAAGAAAATAACTCTTTTTCCTAACAAGCAGAATAACTAACCCAACCACTTAACCAAAATAAGAAAAACAAATGTTTTTTATTTATTTTGGAAATGCTTCAAACAAGAAAACTTGAAATAAATCTTTTTTCTTTTCTTTAAAGCAAACGAAAGGGGAAGAAGTGAAAAACAAGACAAGACTGAAACTAACCTCTGGACCATTGTGGATCGTAGGGAGTCACTAAAGACACCAAACAGGCTGATCAAAAACTCAAAGACTCACCTAAAACCCTTTCGAGGTTAACACAAGAAATATTTAAAAGAATAAGCAAACTGACGTCTAACCCAAGATACAACTGTAAAAACAAAGACACTGGACTTTATCAAGAAACCCTAACAAGTAGAACTTCAATCAGAAAAGAGGTTGACTGCATCCTTATTAAAAAATAGTTCCTTGAACCAGGTACGCTACTATTCTTTCAACAGCTTGTGTATGTATGCGGGTTGTTTACTAGACAAGGCACGTATGCACGCGGGTTCTCCCACTGTAGGGCACATACACCTCTGTAATTTCTCAAAAAATAAAAGAAACAGATAGACTGACAGGGAAGGGAGAACTAGTATGGCACCAACAGGTGACCAAAATCCATTAAAGATTCAACAGACTCACAGAAACTCATAAGGTAATAAAACCAATCAAACACCCAAAAATCCCCTAAAACCCTAGAGGCTTCCCCAGTATGGTCGCCAGTTCTGCTAGCAGGGAAAACCACCCTATGGCTACACCAGGGTTTACAATGTAGGCAGATCGATGACCGTGTAAAATTATCCTACTTCTCTAACTACCCCGAACATATCCTAGACTCATACATGAAATACAAAGTGAGAAGGATCAAGTAATTGTACCTTTTACTCCACGTCCGGTGATGATCCTCTCATGGTTGATAGCTCCGCCGACTGCAAGCCTCCTCCCAAGGCTAACCTACATTCACAAATAGATAAACAGGAAACTAAAACCATGCATTTCACATATAAATCATGGTTCCGATGTTAGAATAAAACATAAATCAAATGCAAACATTCGACACATCATATTTCGGGTCAGGAAAAGTATTTATTTTATTGATAATACAATTCTCACTTACAACAAGGGCGACTACTACTCCACGAACCTGGTCCAGGCTCCTCTTCACCAATATCCAAGTGTGCCTCCGTGTATCTTTCTCCTCTCAACCTCTCTCTAGGGAAATGGAATGTGTTTATGATGGAGGAAAAAGGGAAAATGGGGAATTCTGATGCAATTCTCACAAGATGGATGCAATTTCTTGGGGCAAGGAGGGGATGTGAAATGGGTAGAGTTTCATTGTTCTTATGTCTAGATGTGGAATGAGACCCCAACACCTCCTTTTATATGACAAAAGGACGGTTATTCGTTTGGGTGATGGGCTATAGGCGGTGGATCAGTTAGGAAACTACCCAATAACCTGTAATCTCAACAAATTCCTTGCAACTTTTGCAAGTATATGTGGGTTGTAGTAGTGCAGCTAGCATACGTATGCAGGCTGTAGTGGTGCATCAAGTGTACATACGTGGGTAGTAATGGTGCAAGGCACGTACATCTTCAAAAATAGTGTTTTTAAGAAGAGAAACTCAGTGATGGATTAGAAAAAATAGCAAGTAAGAGGGCTATATGCCAGGTATGCATATGTAGAGCAATTTAGGGGTATAATAAATATGTCCTTGTGAAGTTGGAATCCTCAAAGAATGGTCAAGAATCCCCTAAGTAGTTACAAGTCAATTAATGAATGGGTAAAGTGGTTGTAACAAGAAATTCAAGAATCCCTAAGAATAAGGAAAGAGGTTACCTAGCATAAGAATAAATACACCTTAAGGATTCTCTCATAAGTACACACACACTTACATTGAATATCTATCCTGTGAATGTTATGGTCTAATATTGGAAAGTCTAAGGGAACAGAGAAAGTGCAAGGAAAGAGAGAAAGTTTCGGAGCTGCAGAGTACAAGGGTTTTTTCGTAACCATAATTTGGCAGGCCCTCATGGGTCAACTTGAGGTTGTCATGTGATGCACCCCCACAGGTTTCCTCTGGGATGTCACATGAGGCCCCACATGAAAGGGAGTCTTAGTCTTGCGAGGTTAAGACAAATATGGTACAGATGTTGGTACCATGTTGTTGAAGGTTTTGACACTGTTACAGGTCAGTACTGCAATACCACAGGTATTACAATACCACAAGTCAACTACAACTTACAGGTATTCTTATGCGATTATATATTATTATTGGTAATGGTATGGTACATGCTTGAGAGGCATGTCTTGTTGATGCATGGTACATCTTGGTGATATTGTTATGGTACATTGATTAATAGTACATCTTGGTTGTATTGGTATATTGGTATCTGGTTTGGCTACATGGTGATGATTCTATATGGTTGACGCTTATTCTTGGTATACTCTTGAAGAATTGGTACATGGTGTACATTTATCATTGACATTGATACATTGTTGAGGATTACACTTGGTATATGACAAAACATGTATGAGATACATCTCTTGGTGATGTCGGTACTTGGTTGAGGTACACCATTGATATTACTTGCTTGGTATATCCTATGGTATGTGGTGTATGGAATCATTGAGTGATATGGTATATGGTTGAGATACATTGTTGGTACATGGTATGGTACATGTGTTTATGTACACGGTTGATACATGGTATGGTACAAGATTTATACTTGGTATGGTGTTGATGTACATGGTTGATGGTTGAGGCATCTGGTACAGGTTATGGTGCATGGTTGATGCACAGTTTGGTACAGTTGTGCTGCATACTTGATGCATGATTTGTTACAATTGTGGTGCATGGTTGATGCACAGTTCGGTATAGATGTTTGTGCATGGTTGATGAACATGTTGTGGTATAGGTTGTGGTACATGGTTGATGCTTGGAATGGTACAGGTTGATGGTTTGGTACATGCTAGGTAGAGGCATGTTTTGACATCTAGTTGAGAGGTGTCCTTCGTATATGATCCATGTGAGAGTATATGATTGAGTATCAGTGACAGTGACAAGTTGGACAGGTTGATGTGACATGTTGGATACAGTGACAAGTTGGCAGGTTACAAGTTGATGTGACAGTGGAAGTGATTATGGTAGTGACAGATGGTCTACACTTATATTTCAGGGCAGTAGGACGGGGTAAGGAAAGGGAATTTTAACCTTCTCTTGGTTGGTGTCGGAGAATAGAGGGAGTTCGATCTTCCTTTAGGTTGGAGCATGAGAATCAGGGGGTTGGAGCCTGAGAATCAGGGGGTTGTAGCCTCCTTCTGGTTGGAGCCATAGAATTCAAGGAGTTGTAGCTTCCTTCAGGTTGGATCCTGTAAATAGGGGGTCATATCCTCCTTCTAGTTGTAGGTAGAGAATTTGGAAGTTGGTTCTTCCAATGAATGTATTCTTTTGATATATATAAGAAATCATTTTGTGGTTTTCTATTGTTCGGGTTTCCACGTAAATTATGGTGTATTGTGTACTTGATATGATGTTGCTTATGTTTATATGCTCATGATATACTGATTATATATTGACGATATATTGTTGATAAATTTGACATATATATATTGTGGTTAAAAGAGGTAAAAGTGCTCATACTGATTCTGTAAGATACCCGATATAATAAATATGCATAATAGAAATAAAATGCTAGAAATGGCAGAATAACAGTAATATAACCAGCATAATCTCCACAATAACACATAAATGATATAAGTACAACAACAGAAATAACACTTTGATTCAGAAAGCAATGTTCACGGGCCTCTTTGAGGGGGCAACCTCCAGTCGAGCAACGCTCTGTTACAATAATCTCCAAGCTAGGGTTTTCATATCCTCGACCCTTATTTATACTAAATATGTCTATCAAGAGAAGCATCTAGAGGAAGATCCTTCTAGAAGTGGAAGCTTCTATTAGGTCTTCTTACATCCGCCTTATTCTATTTTATTGAAAGGCCTTATTAATATTGACCTTTATTACATCCGAATATATTGACCTACCTATGTGCGGGTTAGGACCCTAACATGTCCTCCCTCTTAAAAACAGCCTTGTCCTCAAGGCTTGAGATGTGGAAACTGCTACAGAATGGTAGTTGGTTCCCAAGTGGCATCTGTTGGAGTCATATCTTTCCACTGGACTCGCACTTCCTTGATGGTTCTCTGACGCAGGCAATGCTCACGCTGGTCCAAAACTGCTTCTGGCTGTAGCCAAATGGATCCTTCTTCAGCTAACTCGGGAAGGTTAGTTTGAATTTGGCATCTAGTTACAATCACTTTCTTTAAGCATGAAACATGAAAAACTGGATGTAGCTTCGACTAACTGGGCAGAGCAAACTGATATGTGACTTGTCCCACACGCTTGAGAACTGTATAAGGACCATAAATTTGGGCGCTAGCTTCTGACAATACTTGGCCTTGAGGGAAGTTTGCTTGTATGGTTGCAGTCGCAGAAACACCTGATCCCCTTCTGCAAATTGACGTTCAAAGTGACCTTGATCTACTTGTTTCTTCATGCGATTCTGTGCCATGACCAAGTTCTCTTTAAGGGTATGAAGAATATCCTCTTGAATTGTAAGTGTTTGGTCAACCACCTGGACCTTCGAGGTACCCGGTAAGTATGAGAGAACTGAAGGTGGCTTCTATCCATATACCGCTTCAAAAGGAGTCATGCGAGTAGCTGTATGGTAGGAAGTGTTGTACCACCATTCAGCTAGGGGTAGCCATTGAGCCCACTGATGTTGTTTTTCAGAGGAAAAACACCTTAGATATGTTTCCAAACACTTGTTGACAACTTTTGTTTGACCATCAGTCTGGGGATGATAAGTTGTGCTGAGATGTAATTGAGTGCCCTGTAGCTTAAACAGTTCTTGCCAAAAATTGCTTGTGAAAGTTGGGTCACGATCAGAAACAATAGAGTGCGGCATGCCATGAAGCTTGAAGACCTAGTCCATGAGAAGTTGAGCCACCGTGGATGCAGTAAATGGGTGTTGAAGAGCGCAGAAATGAGACTACTTGGAAAGGCGATCGACAACCACCATTATGACTGATTTATTCCCTAATTTGGGTAAGCCGGTAATAAAGTCCATAGAGATATCCTTCCAAATAGCAGGTGGAATCGAAAGTGGTTGTAGTGTGCCCAGAGATTTGACTATTTCTCCCTTGTTGCATTGACACACCTCACATTCATCGACAAAATTACAGATGCCTTGTTTCATACCATCCCAGAAAAAATAACGTTTGACCCTATCATATGTTTTGGTGAACCCTGAGTGCCCCACTGTGGGTGTAGCATGAAGCTCCGAAAGTACCATGGATTTAAGCTTTGATTTTTTACTTAAATACAAATGGCCTTTGTATCGAAGCTCATCCTAGAGCCAAGAGTACCCTGGGGGAGCCGGAGCCTTGGTCTACAATTGCTGGATCATATGCGAACTTTTGGGATCTTGAAGCCATTCTTGGCGCACAGCTTAGAGCCAATCGGGTACAATGAAGGAAAGAGAAAAAAGGGATCCTTCTTCTTCATATTTTCGGGACAATGCATCCACCACTACATTGTCTTTGCCCTTCTTGTAAATGATCTCATAATCATAACCAAAGAGCTTAGTCACTCATTTTTGTTGCTCCTGGGAGGAAATGCGTTGTTCCAGAAAGTACTTGAGGCTTTGATGGTCGGTCTTAATTTGGAAGTGTTGCCTCAAGAGATAAGGGCACCATAGATCAACGAAATGCAGAATAGCCAACATTTCCTTTTCATAAATGGGTTTTCCCATATTCCTTTCAAACAGTTGCTTGCTGGTGAAGGCCAAAGGTCAACCCTCTTGCATAAGAACAACTTCGATTCCTTTCCCTGAGGCATCACATTCCAACACAAAGGTCTTTGTGAAATCAGGAAGGGCCAGAACCAGAGTGGTGCACATGGCCATCTTCAAGGTTTGAAAAGCTTGAGCAGCGGCTAGAGTCCAAGTGAAAGAGTTCTTTTTGAGGAGAGCAGTGAGAGGTGCTGCAATCTTTCTATAGTTCTTAACATACTTGCGATAATACCCTGTTAAGCCTAGAAATCCATGCAAGCTTTTGAGAGTCTTTGGGTGCGGCCACTCTTGCATAGCTTCAATCTTTTTCAGATCCACCCTGACACCATCCTTGCCAACAAGACGACCCAAGTATTGTACTTCTGAGGCACCAAAATCACATTTAGACTGTTTCAAGAAAAGTTGGTGCTAGGAGAGGAGATGGAGAACTTGATCCACATGGGTAAGATGGTCTGTCCAGGTTTTTCTATAGATGAGGATATCATCAAAGAAAACTAAGACAAAATGACGGAGAAAGGGATGGAAGACATGATTCATGAGGCTTTGGAAGGTGGAGGGGGCATTACACAAGCCAAAGGGCATGAC
>ML796233.1:311363-333125 GCA_009831015.1 Picea engelmannii
TTAAATATGATGATATTAAACTTTAGACACAATCACAAAAACAATTTTATTAATGATTATAAATCGTAATGCTTTTCAAAGTACAACCTACTGATTATAAATCATAATGTTTTTCCAAGTAGTACAACCTTAGTTAGTATCAAGTTAGTATCATAATTATTAACTAATTAAACTGCCATCGAGGTTTAATGATGATATTCATAATTTGATTGATACAACCATTAGTAGGAGAGAATTGTGTGATAATTCACACACGAATAGTATCAAATTGTACTTTGAAAATTCAATAAAGGATTAAAACTTATATAGATTTTCTCATCTGTCTCGTGATCCATTTAATGGTCATTTCGTTGATCTTTTGTATTCGAAATATATTCATATATTGGGCATTGTGAAACCTGATGATTAAACCTATCAAATGGCGACATAAGGCTCAAATTACCAAAGAAACGAAAATAATTCGAAGCCTAAGAATACTTATGCAGTTACTGCTAGTGATACAAATTTTGCAGTTGATGTTTGTGCAGTATCAATTTTTTCAAAGAGGTTTGTAGATACATTTATTGAAGTTCCTACTCGTTTAGTTAACAATGTTGTTGAAGCAAGGGATAAAAAGTTTAAATCTCATGCAAGGAATGAAGAACCCATTGTGGAATTTCAGCTCATGGTTGAGAACAAAATGAACATAATTATGAATGATTTAATGGGGATTAAACATGATATTCATGTTCTAAAATGTCCCAAATGCCACGCTGAGGAGAATAATGGAGTTGGCAGCATTAGTTCATTTTCCTCTAGGCATAATGTCTACATTAGCGAATATGAGGAAATGGGTGGTGCCTAAATAGACTCGAATCATTATATGTTAGTCGTATTAAGTTTAAGTATTATGTGTGAGGATGTGATTTAGACATCTTTTGTGATTTTGATAATTCTAGGCTTTTAGCCAATACTTTGTATATCTCATTTTTAATATAAATGACTTATGTTGTACCTTTAATGATTCATCTCTTATTTGACCAATGTGTGTTCTATTTATCTAAAGGATATTTACAAGAAATATTTATAATTTCTTGGTTTTAATGTATTTAATCCAATGCGAAATTTCATATTTTTGCTTATATAGATTTTGTACTATGCTTAGTTTTTGTAAGGAATTTTAAATTCTGTTGAGAAAGAAGAATTTGTAATAAGAATAAACACTTGTTCTTTAAAGAAAAAGAGAAAAAAAATGTTACCTTTTATGCACATGAGGTATGTTTCTTTCTGAAAATTCCAATACAAGGTTATAGACAAGTGAGAAATCACAAATGACACCTTCTGCAAGTTGAACCACTAAATTTGGATCAAACATGGAACTAGGGAATGCATTTTACTCTGAGGTAGTTTTGCATTCACATTTACATGATATCGCAAATATAGCTGCATGAAAGAAACCTCACATGTTCTTCAATTGCACTTTAAATGACATATGTAAATTCACAAAGTATCTAACTGCATATTACAACCTTTAAATCATTTTTTATGCTACAGGGAAGCTTGGGTGTGCATTTTAATGTTGTCACTAATTAGTATAGGTTTGACCTCGCAAATTACAGAGTATTTTTTCACAAAATACTCTTTTATGATTCAAAATGAAAAACTGACCTTACTTTCCCTCATAACCCACCATCCTATGATTCATAGTAATGTTGTGAATCTTTGTGCATATAAATCATCTTTTTTGGAGTGTAAGTGCACTACTAATTGTACAAACAGGTTATAAATATTGGAATGATCAGTTGTTGAGGTGTTTTGCAGAATCAATGTGTTCTAGGAGAATTATTGCAGTTGTCAATGCTACATTCATTACTTTGATCCATTTTTTTTATGCAGAATTTCACCAATTTGGCTAATTTTTTTTTTTTTGAAGAAATTTAGGGTACAAATTTTCACATTTTCATTGAAAATGAAAAACTTGTAGCATAATTTACTTTACTTGTATTTTTTGTTTTAGTTATTTCAACATCTAAGTGGTATACCCTGCTGTATATTAGTGTGTAGAAATTTTTCCTGCATGTATTTCTAAATATATTTTCCATTGTCATTTCTTCTTGTTGTAAGTTGTTAATTATTGTCAAAGATGCACATGTGACACTAATGGAATGGTGTTGTTGCCAAATTTTAAATTTATTAACAAGAATTCAATTGGTTATCACCTAAGATAAATGATATATATTTTGTACATATATGCTTTGATCAACAAATAGTTTGATAAGTTATGACTTATGTGTTTTGAAAGAAGAAACATTGTTTTGATCCCTAAGTCTAGTTAACCTAATTGTTTTCAATCTGCCTTCTATTTTAGTAGTGACTAAAGGTATTATTAGAGGCTTGTTGGATGCAAAATAAAGTGGGTAAAAAATGGCACTAGGGCATGCATTTTACTCTGAGGTGGTTTTTCATTCACGTTTACATGATATCCCAAATATAGCTACATGAAACCAACCTCTCATGTTCTTCAATTGCACTTTAAATGACATGTGTAAATTTACAATGTATCTAACTCCATATTACAACCTTTAAATCAAATTTTGAGCTACAAGGAAGCTTGGGTGTGCATTTTAATGTTGTCACTAATTAGTACATGTTTGACCTTGCAATTTACAAAGTATTTTTGCACAACAAACTCTTTTATGACTGAAAATGAAAAACTCACCTCGGTTTCCCTAATAACCCACCATCCTATGATTCATGATAATGTTGTAAATATTTGTGCATAGAAATCATCCTTTTTGGAGTGTAAATGCACTACTAATTGTACAAACAAGTTATAAATATTAGAATGATTAGTTGTTGAGGGTTGTTGAGGAATCAAGATGTTCTAGGAGATTTCTTGCAGGTGTCAATGCTACACTCATTGCTTTGATCCAATGTGTTTTTAAGTGGAATTTCACCAATTTGGCTAAATTTTATTTGTTTTAAAGAAATTTAGGCTACAAATTTTCATGTTTTCATATTTTCATTGAAAAAAAATAAAAAATTGTAGCATAATTTATTTTAATTGTATTATTTGTTTTACTTATTTCAACATCTAGGTGGTATACTATGTTGTGTATTAGTGTGTATAATTTTTTTCTGCATGTATTTCTAAAGATGTTTTTCATTGTCATTTCTTCTTATTGTAAGTTATTGTTAATTATTTTCAAATATGCAGATGTGATGCTAATGGAATGGCGTCGTTGCCAAATTTTAAAGTTAGTAACAAGAATTCAATTGGTTATCGCCTAAGATAAATGATATATATATTTTTTACATATATGTTTTGATCAAAAAATAGTTTGATAAGTTATGACTTATGTGTTTTGAAATAAGAAACATTGCTTTGATCCATAAGTTAGATTACCCTAATTGTTTTCAATATACCTTCTATTTTTAATAGTGACTAAAAGTCTTATTAGAGCCTTGTTGGATGCAAAATAAAGTGGGTCAAAAATGGCACTAGGGCATACATTTTACTTTGAGGAAGTTTTGCATTCACATTTACATGATATTCCAAATTTAGATGCATGAAATCAACCTCTCATGTTCTTCATTTGCACTTTAAATGACATATGTAAGCTTACAATGTATCTAACTCCATATTACAAGCTTTAAAATAATTTTTGAGCTACAAGGAAGCTTGGGTGTGCATTTTAATGTTGTCACTTATTATAGGTTTGACCTTGAAAATTACAGAGTCTTTTTACACAAAAGAGGATTTTATGACTGAACATCAAAAACTGACCTTGGTTTCTCTCCTAACCCACCATCCTTTGATTCATCAAAATGTCGTGAATTTTTGTGCATAGAAAACATCTTGTTTGGAGTGTAAATTCACTACTAATTGTACAAACGGGTTATTATAAATATTGGAATGATCAATTTACAACTCAAATCCTAAATTATGGAGGCATATCCAACTTTGGGCATGTTGTTTAATATAGCCAACTTTAACAATTTGTCCCTTTGGTTTTACAATGCAATTCTTAGCCTTTATACACACCAGGTAGGTTTATGTATGAAAATGCCAATATAAGTTTATAGACAAGTTTAAAATCACAAACTACAGCTTATGCAATTTGAATCACAAAATTTGGCTCAAAATTGAGACTAGGGCATGCATTTGAGGCCGAGGCAGTTTTGCATTAAATTTTACATGAAATCCAAATTCCAGGTGCATGAAAACAACCTCTCCATTTATTCAATTGAACTTTGTATTCATAGGTAAATTTACCATCTATGTAACTCCATCTTAAAACTTAAAATAAAAATAAAAATGGGGCTACAGGGAATCTTGGGCGTGCATTTTCATTTAGGCACATAGTACAGTTTATACCTTGCAAATTACAAGGAAAACTTTGCCTATTTTGCACAACCACCCTTTTTAAACTTGAAAATTCAAAATAATCAACATGAACAAGTCTACTATGATAAACCACAACCCCATCAACTTGCACAACTCAAATATAAGGTACAATACAAAATTGGGTTAGTTTTTACAAACAATTTGTGCATTTTGATGGTTTCACTAGGCTTTTCTTGCCTATGTTTGCACAGAAGAATCTTTTATGACTCTTAATGAAAAATTGACCTTGGTTTCTCTCCTAACCCACCATCCTATAATTCATCAAAATGCCACAAATCTTTGTGCATAGAAATCATCCCTTTCGAAGTGTAAATGCACTACTAATTGTGAAAATAGGTTATTATATATGTTGTAATCATCAATTTACAACTTAAATCCTAAATTATGGATCCATATCCAATTTTGGGCATGCATTGTACAATTTATACCTTATAGTTTCGTATAACCAACATTAAGAATTTGACCCTTTGGTTTTAGAAGGGAGTTTTTAGCCTTTATGCACATCAGGTAGGTTTCTTTTTGAAATTTCCAATATAATGTTATAGATAGGTGTAAAATTACAAACTACGATGTATGCAAGTTGAACCACTAAATTTGGGTCAAAATTGAGACTAAAGCATGCACTTGAGGCTGAGACAATTTTGCATTCAAATTTACATGAAATCCCAATTTAGGTGCATGAAAGCAAACTCTCCTATTCTTCAATTGAACTTTATATGCATAGGTAAATTTACTATTTATGTAACTCCATATTAAAACTTATAAAACAAATTTTGGAGCTACATGGAAGCTTGGACATGCATTTTCATTTGTCACTTAGTACAATTTAGACCTTGCAAATTACAAGGAAAACTTTACCTCTTTTGCATAACCACCCCTTTTAAACTTGCAATTGAAAAATAAACAACATGAATAGATCTACTATGATAAACCACATCCCCAACAACTTGAAAAAATAAAATTTGAGGTATAATACAACATTGGGTAGGTTTGGGCACAAACAATAGAGCATAACTCTATGCCCTCTAGATCCTAATTAAGGTTGCATTGGATAGGCATGTTACGAGGCTATAGGTCTTTAGTGACTCTAAACTTATAATGGACTAGGAAAATGGTAAAAGTAACATATCTTACTTGGAGCTAGGGCCTATTTTCAATATAATTATGGAAAGGAATTTTTTTTTGAAGAGATGTCCTTTGCTCATGTCTACCAAGAATTGAACCACAAAGTTGATTAGTTATCAAAGGAAGCACTCATTTTGGAGGAATTTGTTTTGCTTGTTCATGAGATTAAGGACTATAGTCCTACATATTTGATACTGTTACATCTTTTTTGATGAATGGAATTTTGGTCTTGTTTTAATTTTTGTTTATGTAAAGTTAGAGAGAGTTTGTCTCATGGTTTTGTCTTGTCATCAATAAGAAGTTGTGGAACTATTTGTTTAAAGAGTGACCTGTATAAGGACAATTTTAAGAGTCAAAGTCATAAGGATAGGCTATAGTCTTATTTGATAGAGGCAGTCTATAAAGGAAATGGCTACTAATGTTAAAAGTAGAAGAGATCTCGTCAATGTGTATTTCATTTCCACTAGAAATATCAATGCAATGATTTTTGTCTCACAAAAAAAACCTGAAATATAATTTCTTGTAGGTGGATTCAGACATTATTAAAAATATGAATTAAAGATCACTTAAATATTGTATATAATCACTAAAGATCACAACAAGCATCACATATAAGATAAGTATGAGTTAAAAACATGATTGGTCTTCTATTAATTCCTCATAACTATAGAAGAATCTTTACATGAAAGACATCACAAATACAATCTCCATTACAAAACTGGGAAAACTGTAATAAAGATTCTACAACCTCCTCCTCTCCAAAGATTCCTCCCAAGGAATCTATAAAAAGCCTCTCCTTTTCTATCTATCTACTTACAAACTTATATATTATGTTCCCCATGGGGACCATTGTGACCCATAGGTCTCTTACATAAGTGGAGCATAACTAACTTTACATGTATTCACAGGTCCTCGAGCCAGTTGTTAAAGCTTTGAGGTGATGCTTATTACTTGAGCTCTACCTTGTTGTATCTAGTCATTTGTTGCAATCGATACTCAGAAGGGTGTTTTATCCAATCACCAGCTTCACACTGTGACGTGGTACTGAAGTAGATTATAGTGCGAATGGGTTCCAAAATTCATAGTGCATTGAAGGGTCTAACATAAGATACAGAATGTGGCATGGATATGGCGGTTGCACCACTAGGCATGAAGAGAGTAGGGGAAGTATTGGGGACGAGTTTGAGGCAGAATATTATGCTGGGGATGAACAGTATTGATACAAACAAGGTATACATTTTCCAATTGTTATGGTCTTGTTTCTAAGCAATTGTAATAGTATCCTAGTATACCTGGGTCAAACACCCTCAACGCCCATTTGTCCTAACCAAACTAGAAATATTCCTTCCAGTGAACTATTATGTCTCTCGTCTCCTTGTACTATCACATCCACTTGAAACTGTTGGAATCAATGATTCGTCCCCTCAAAATGTGCTCCATTTCCTTTGGTCCTCCCACTATTATTGGAGACTCCCCCTTTATATGTCTTGGATCCTCCTAGACTCAAAGTTGATGCAACATGCTTCTTCTTGAATGGCACCACCATTCGCATATGGGTGCAGTATTGTGAGCTCTCAACCAACCACTTGAATCCTTCCTATGTTTCCTTCCTAAGTTTTCACCTGAATTCGGTGATCTAAATCTAGGCAAATTCATAATTTTATGTTGTTTAAATTTCATTTATGAATGCATAAACGGATTCAATGTCCTGAAAAACCCTTGCGGCACTCGAATTATACAGACTTAACCACTCAAAGGGATACTTATAATGCCATGGACTATTGCCCCTTTGTCATACAAAGGGGTAACTTTGGGACATGGCAATAGCAGTCAGGACTAACCATCATATGAATTCATTGGTCACATTAACACTTGAAATTATCTCATAGCCTATCTGGCGGCATAACTAATCTAGGTTAGGTATTGTCAAGCCTTCCCACATCATGAAAACTTCTAATATGTACTATATTCATCCATTAATCCTTGTACTTTCCAATCATATATCTTGTCCATTCACTTTTAATTGACATCTCGAGACAGAGAGGGCATATTAAGCCCACACCAGACATTTTTATCCCCCATAGTAGGAACAACTAACATCTCGATCGAGACAATGTGGGTATAATAAGCCCATGGAATACCTTTTTAGATCCATAGCTGGCATAATTAAGGCTTAATTAGGTGTCAAATGCACCCATGAGACAAATCTTTGCTGACATGGAAGTGCCACATAGGTTCCATAATGGTAGTCCACATGGAAATGGTGGGTCATGATGGTCATGTCAGCATTTCATAATTGACGGTCTTGAAAACTGTTGAATATGAGTGAGATTTCCAACAAATATTGAACTCTGTTGTAGGTCTGACGAACGTTGGGGGACCAAGAAAAAATATAACAAAATTTTGAGAATTAGTGAGTAATGTTTGACGCTAAGGTGGATTTGTTTTATAATGTCAAAACATCTCACCAGACTTCAACACCATATGTAGTAGTTATATTTTTTTCCTCTATTGAATACTTTGGAGTCGGCTAACTACTTGGATCCTAAAGAACTCAATATTGAATACATTGAGAAAGATACATATGAGAATATCATGGAATCCAATGTGAATAGCACACACTAGTGGAACATTGATTAATAGATTTTTTCCCCTGTGACCTTGGGTCTAGATCACAATAGAGCAAGACTAAATGGTAGAGACAACAATCTCCCTTCAAAGACAAGAACGCCAAAGATAAAGAAAATAATTACTTAAACTAGGAGGAAGTAGGGATATATAAGAAAGAAGAAAGTGCACCTTGTTCTCTCGTTTTATGTCGATCCCTGCTCCAACTCATTGAAGAGCTCCTGATCTTCTACTGAAACTAGCCTGTAATATAGATACAAAACAAGGGCTACAACGAAAGTAGTTATACAATCCAAAGCATGTGCATATTATATTTCATATTCAAAGTAATTATAGAGATAAACATACATTGAAGACAAAATATGAGGGAAAACAAACTCTTTTATTATGAGCAAGTGGAAAAGGTAAGTTACAACCTTGTCCAGCCTTCAGGCATCGTCTTGAAGCCAACATTCTGGGTTCCTCCAGGAATCATAAAGAATCAACTAAACCAATGTAATATTCCTTCAATTACTTAGATAGAGATAAGGAGACACTCTATAGTCATATAATATGAGAAATAATTTCTAGAAAAGGAGTTTCCAGACTATAGGGGATGTTGCTAAGAGAATTATAGGGAAGGGAGGCTTGCTAGATGTTGCAGAATAAATTTGAATAAAAGAACTAGACCTATCCTTAGCCCTTAATTATTTTTTTATATCTTCCCAAAGAGGTTTATGGATTTTTATTTCATTGAGTACAGGTAAGGGTTGTTGGGAAATGAGTCCAACAGGAAAACTCGCCCGAAAACACATAATTATTTTATTTTTCACAAATTTTGAGGGCATCTGTGGGTTACAGTGTGGGAAAGCACAGATGTTAGCATGTTGCACTAGGTAAACCCACATATATGCTATTAGGGAATGTTTTTTAAGTGATTTTTTAGAGGTCTCTTGGGGGTAAATTATAGCAAGCATTGGGAAAGGGTTGTGCCATGGCACAAATGCATAAGTGCATAATTTTGTGCTATAATAAATTCCCCCTAATGTCTGAGGTCAGAAGGGAAAAATGATGGAAGAAATACATTGCAAAATTTGAGAGGCGAGGATGCATTGAAAAATCCATGGAGGTTCCTGAACAACTGAACAAAAAAAAAAACCGTCAACAAGGATCAAGAAAGAGTTTTTTTTCCCAAGTCAAGCATACCCATACTCAGGAGTGATGTAAGCATGGTCACCAAAGTAAGTACACTGTGGATCCATGGAATATATAAAATATAGCTAAATTCCATGGCCACGAATAGTACACAGTGGATCCATGTGATATAGATAAAGTAGCAAGCATGACCACAAATAATGCACAGTGGATACATGTAAAAGTAGATCATAGCCACAAATAGATACATAGTGGAGCTATGTCTCAAAATCATTAACAAAGGATAACTGGGACCGAAGAAATGACCAATCCGATTCTATGTGAGTACCAATCTGAGAGGTGGCACCATATGAGTCGGGAAGGAGCACAAAAGATGTGGTGCTCGTACTTCACCCAAAGTTTTCACTACGATCCATTGTGGTACAAGTCTACACTATGTGAATAAGCAAGTCGAAGTCGAACACATTGAGACATAATTTGATTACCTCTCATTGAGGTATATCGTTAACAAACATGATAAAACCTACCGATAATGATAATAGGAGTCAAAGTACCATGGTACTATGTAATAAGTGTGAATGAATGAGATGGCATCGAACACCTGGTAGAACTATCGATCAAGGGATGTTGAGGAATTCCCACTTTCAATAATGAGGGAACCTTCCACTGATGACTGCAAGCCCCAAGGTACCAAAACATAACTCTAGATCCCACTCCCAGTGAAATATGTGTCAAATTCGATGGGAGTGAACCTGCTAGAAGGAAGGAATTAAGGCATCTGCCATCATCCAACATGAGGGGTGGAGGAAAGTCAAATATTTGAAAGATATTGGATGAAGAGACTCGTACTCATGATGATGAGACTGACTTGGGAAGGACAACTTGCAAGGTCACAAGCTAACTGCAGAGTGGAAACCACAAGTTAAAAACTTTCCCTTCAATATAAGCATGACACATTATGTGACTCATGCAGCATGACTATAAGCTGGGATACATTTGTGACACAGGAGGAATCAACAAACACTCCATATAGTTGGAATAATAACCAACCAGGGGAGAAAAACTCAAAGTGATAAAAAGTCTCCTAAATCCATACTAAACCTGAAATGATGAGATACTGAATCAATATTGCGCTTTGTTCAAGGGAGACAAGACTGCTTCCAACAAAAGAGATAGATGTTTTCCCATTCTTTTTTTTTTGTTTTGTTTTTTTTGTCCTTTTTCATGTTATAGAAGCCTGAAAAAGAATAAAATAATGCTTATTATACAATGGAGGAAACAAGTGTTGCGGGAAAGAAAACTAGTTCTAAAGTGCAAGGAACATACCTATGCTCAATGCAAGGAAGCATGTGCAAGATAAGGACACTCGAGGGATGTTCCCTCTAGGGATTAGGTATCGAGTCACAAAGGCATAAAATGCAAGGTTGGGAACTGATAGGAATGCATAGACAATTAGTTCAACGAGAGCATGTTGAAGTCGACATTAGGCCTAAAAGCGCTAGCAATAAATATGGAGATGCAGTTACGACTCAAATTTGGGAAGTAAAACTCCCATGATGGTCTTTTTTCATAAGTTTAGTTTCCAAGGCCCGAAAAAGAATAAAATCATTTAGAGGAGAACTCTTTTGGTTGTTGGGGCCAGAGTATTCATTTTTCATACATAGTCCAGTCGGTCCAGAAAAGGGTTAATGATTCCTCTTCAAAATATTTTTAATGAGTGTGAGAGAAACAAGATCACTTGGTTATGTTTTCATATTTAAGGAGTATGAAAATAGCTTAACTATGGACTCCCTCATCCTTTTTCATAAATTTAGTCCCCTGAGCCCGAAAAAATATAAAACAAAACTTAGGATAACTCTTCTACCCCATAGAATAGAGTATACCTTTTCATAAGTAGTATTTCCCAGTCCAAAAAATGGGTAAACATGTGCTGGACAGACGTTCCTTCAAGTCCATTTAACGAGTGTACAAGGAACAACGCTACTCAAAAATATTTTCAATTTTAAGTAGTCTGAAAAGAGCTTAACTATGGACTCCATAATGTAAGATACGGGTCCCGTGTGAAAAAGGCCAGAATGAGAGAGAGTAAGAAGCATGAAGTTCAAACGCAAACTCATGGCATGACTAAACCAGGACCCCCAAGCCTAGAGACAAACTTTCAACATGAACGCTATAATGCAAAAGGATTCTATACTAAAGAACCCATGGAAGGTAGGATCTACCATCAATCGAACGATGCTTTGAAGCAGAGAGAAAGATTTCATTGCTCGTTAATGGGGCTAACCCTAGGTTTAAATGGTAATGGTAATTGAGAATGCAACAATTTGAGTGGCATGCACCCTAACCTAAATTCCAGTTAAAAACGCATTACCTGCCCAATCTTGTAAAAGACTCGACCAATCAATGATAAGTGTATCTGATAAAAATTTCTAAGACCTGCCAAAATGACAATAATGCTACAAAAAACTGATCATTAGTTGAAAATTTGGAGAAAATCAGGGAACTTTAGGAAGTGGGTTTTCAAAATTTTAATAAAATTTAGTATATTTACCCATTTACCATTCCATTTTTACCATTTCACCCAAACCATTACCAAAGTGACCAAAACCCTTGGAGAGCAAATCAAGGGTTTCCCCCACTGAGTTTTCTTCAACATGTTCTCTTAAGAATAATTAAAAAGGGAATTTCCCTTTGCATATTTTGGGACTTTTTACCTAATAGGATCGAATCCTATTCTTCCTCCCATTCCTTTCCCTCCCAACTAACCTTCTCCTTTTTTGGATCTTAAAAGGTATCTACTAGAACCATTGTCTTCCATGTCATTCTCACAGCCCCCGACCTACAACCCCCTTCTAGTGAACCTTCACTTAAAACACTGGAGAAACTACTAGAATGGATGGGATGAGTAACATTGTCTTTTTCACCATTTTTGTTAGGGTTTCTATGGCGCATGGAGGGAATCCTAGCCCCTTTCTTAACCCAGTGCCTCCCCCAAGGGTTTTTGGCCATTTCTAGGATAGTAGGAAAAACTTCCTTATCCATTATATTCATATTCAAAGATTTTGAATAATAATGATTATCATAATTTTTGTTAAAAGACTTGCCCAAAATTTTGATAGCCACCTCATCCAATTTTGAAGTAATATCCTTCATAGATTGGAACTCTAGACTTGGAATGCAACTGCTCTATGGGGAAGATATAATCGATCCCTTCTCAACTGCAACCTTTTCATCTACAACACCTTTTTCCATCAATATATTATAAGCAACACAATCTTTATGCACCTCCATCTTTCCATTCAATTTTTCAGCTTCAAAAAGTGTTTAAATTATATTTCTAGGCTTCTTTTTTCCTTAGTCACCTTGTTGTACTCCAACATTTTTTTCGATATTCTTATGGTAAAGGGATAAGCATAGTCTATACCCATGAACATGATAGTGTGCGCATCTAAAGGTGATATTAATATAACCCAAAGTTTGAGTAAACACAAAGTTATCCACCATAATATCCTTACTTACAACCAAACCCTCACTAATATCCACTTCCACCATGACCCAAGCCACTATTACATATACATGATCATTTTGAATGATGTGTCAACCTCAAAAGTTCTACCCAGGTTATTCTTTATCTCCCTCAAGACCTTCTTCGGCCAAAGTTCCATGGGAAAGTCGGGCAACTTGACCCAAATAAGAATTTCCTGGTTGACCTTGACCCTCAGATCAAAGCATATAGGCCATGCTTTTAGCAACAAATATGTCAACCCCCAAAACCAACGGCCTCCTAGAATCTTCAATGCATCATCTTCTAAGTGAAAAAGAAATACAATCCAACCTTTCATTAACAATAGAAAGGTCAGTCCATACCCTGTCAATGGAACCCAAACCTTCTGAATCCAAACATTCACAAACATTTGTGAAGTCTAGCACCCCTGGAATTTCCTTATTAAAGCTTTCCTCAAATATTGTAATTCCTACTCGACTTGTAGATCATCCCCTAGCACCATCTTAATTTGATATTTCCTTTGCTTCACCACCTTTTGGGCCTTCTTCCCTTCCCTTCCCTTTCCTTTCCTTTCCTTTCCTTTCCTCCCAAATTGCCAAGAGTTTGGTCCTTCACCCTCTTCCCTCCACTTAAATAATTAATTAAATTCTATTCCATTGCGAATAAAATCAGACCCTCACACTACCTCCTTCAAGCCTAGACTTAACCCTATCCTGGAAGATACCAAGTCTAAGGTCTTTGAACCATCATTCTCCAAAACAAAAGTTTCATTAAGCTTACCTTGATCTAAAGCATCTGGTGCATGGCTAGACTTAACTTTTCTTTCAATACTACTCGTGTGGAGCATTGTGTCTTTGACTACCAAAAATATGAACCCTTACACTCCACATTTGAGACTCCAACATGCCTTGAGTTGAGTGTTGATGCGATGGGTCAATCCACTTTCCTATAATTATATATCAATATGAAAAAACCCCTTTCTCTTTCAATCCATCACTTGACTTTATTATTCTTAAATACACAAAATGGACATGCCCTCCAAAGAATCATCCAAACCTCATCCCCCATCTCCATTCATAAATGCATGCCCTCCTATGAATCATCCAAACCTCATCCTCCATCTCCATTCACAAATACATAAATGATAAATTTCCCATTATTTCAATTGAAGCGGGAAACTCCAATATTTTTACATGAAACCATAAAACATATATCAATCATGACCTATCAATCACTTAAACTTACCAAACAATCCCATTAGTTTTTCAAATTTCAACATTCACATTAATCCAACGCTTTCATCAAAATAACCCAAAGCCTCATGTCATCCGTTGTAAAACATTTTAATTGAAAGTCAAAGCTAATACCATGAAATCCCGGACTAATTCTAAAGGTGTGAAATGTATGTTCATTGTCCACCGTTTTAAGGAAAAGTAAAAGGAAAAGTAGATTGAATATTTGAAATAATAATAAAACTAAATAATTTTAATTTTATAGGATGTGAAACTAATATAATAATAATAATAACAATTTATTTTTAAGGTTGCGGTCAAGTCAGTATGAGATCTTCTTGTTTGTGGGACAAGGGACTTTCCTCATCCAGCGATTTAATTGGTAAAGTCTAAGAAAGTATTCTCACAAACAAAATAATCTTATATATTAATTTTAAGTTTATATTGAATTGTTGTATTAGAGATCTTTTTGTTCGTAGAACAAAAAAATCTCTCAATCCAAACACTAAACTAAATTATTGTAAGAATTGATCTTTTTTGTTTGTGGAACAAGAAATCTCTCCATCTAGTGGATTAACTTTCAACCCAAAAAACTGTATAAAAAAGATATCAATTCCCAAAAGTTAACAAAATATACCAAAAATTACAAATTACAAAATATAACAGATTTCTATATATCAGACTCTATCATTATTATTTTTATCACAACTCCGAATGGGCACAAGTTTAGCAAGTTGCTTCACAGGAAGATTGAAAACCCATAACGATTACACAATGAAGAACTCGAAGCTTATCGATGACGGCAAGCTTATAGCCTTATTTTTTGTGTTATAAAACTTTTACAAACGTCTCCATGATTGAATGCTCTATAACATGGATATTGATGCAGAATCCAAATACGCACGATCATGATAATCCTTTATTCAGAAAACACAGTGATAACCTGTGTCTATTTGAGGAGTCTAAGCGGCCGTGATAGCGAGTTTCATCCCAGCAGAGCAGTGGCCAGGAAAACTGCAGATGAAGTAGTTGACACCCTTCTTTAGAGTAATAATGTCACTGCCAGAGGTGAAAAGTCTGGACCCTCCTGTGCTGCAGCTGCTGTAACCTTTAGCGCTCACCACAACCAGGTTATGTCGTGCCGCGTTGTAATTGAACACTGCAATTCATCCATCCAATTTATTTGACACTATTATTTCACAACGAATGAAATGATTTTATGGCCTGAGGAAGTTTAAAGTGCAGGAGCAAACAGCTTTCCTGGCACATAATATTTTTAGGTCAACATAACTTATTTTTATAGCCTGGGCACGTTTACACCAAAAATTTTACACCAACATAGCTTAAAAAACTTACCCAGAGTATCGCCAGCTTTGAAATTCTTCCCAACGCTCCAGCGAGAGGACCGGATTTGCAAACTCCACCCCTGGCGATCCCCAACTACGTAAGTGGCCCCTTCAACAACAAGTGCATATTCAACCACAAATAAGATGAGGATGCCCGCCACCAAAAGCGTTGCACTGCCTCCTCGCTGGGCCATTTTCTGGGACGAGACTAACACTAAAAATTGACAAAAGACGAAGATAGATCAGTATTCTATGCTTGGAGAATAGGAGCAGCTGTGATTTGAGTAAGCAATGGAGAGGGTTTATATAGAGGTGTTAGTGGCCAGTTCTCGCTCACATGAATACCGTCCCCTGGATCACTGGCTACTTATAACTGCTGCCGTCTACTACAGCACTTATTTCATTATCTTATTTCATTATTAGTCAAAGGATCTACCGTTATGCAGCAAATCAATCGTGACAAATCTTTATTCGCTGCATGATTTTAGGCTGGCTTGAACTTAGCTTGAAAGTCCACCTGAAAAACCGCATTGTCCATCAGCACTACTTTGGCTTCCAGATTTCAAGTTAATCATCCAATAAATCCAATAAACTTCATTCACATTTTGGCTAGCCAGCCATCCACTCAACTTTCCATCACCAAATTGTCTTTCATTTCTTTTCAAGTCTCTTATATGTACCTATATCTTTACCTCCGTTGGAATTTCTCATCCAATAAGTACATGGGATTGTTAGTAGAAAAGCCTCAACTGTTGGTGTACCATACATAGTGAAGTCGACTTCCTCTCCCCTTGCAGATGTTTCCACCACCAACGCATGATGAAACTGTATGGTGATTAAAAGATATGGTTCAAGTTATGTATGGTGATTAAAAGATATGGTTCAAGTTATGATCACATTGATGCCAAAATGTTGCTGGCCCGTAAAGTTTTAACCATTCAAATTGTAACATTAAAAAAATATAAAGGGAAAGTTCTTAACTTAACCATTCAAATTGTAACCTTAAAAAAATATTAAGGGAAAGGTTTTAATGGTTAAGAACATGTTTTTCCTCCTATTAGGTTATATGTTCAAATCCATCCTTTGAGGTCATAGGTTCAAATCAAGATGAGGTAATGAGCATGTGTCTAGGTGAATAATAAGTCCAAAATTTGATCACCAACAATTACAACAAAGTTTGCTACATAATTAAATGAATCCATTATATAATTATGATAATGTCCTTAACTAAAACTACATATATTATGTCTTTGGAAAAAATTAAAAGAACTTATTTGCATATATAATTGAAATACAAAGGGATTTACAAGTAGGGAAATAAAATTTGTCTTCCATCATTAGGTTTCCTCAAACTCTCATTTCTATCGAATGGATACTAGAGGGGGTGAAGGGTATTTCAAAGCAAGCTTTGACCGGGTAGTTTTGCGGGAAAACCCCCCATATCACTAAGTTGGATCCATGGATTTGATCTTACTAAGCCTCTGTTACCAAAGGAAAGGTGCATATTACACCTCTTTAGAGAGGTTTTTATACTTTAATTTTGAAAATGTATTTTATAGAGTTTCTACATTGAGTGGTGGTCCTTGGTTCTACAACAAACAAATCTAGGCTTGTTCTTTTGGAGTGGTCAGATTCTTTCAATTCAAGATATGCCCTACGAGACAAGATATTCATGTAGGTGAAGTTGATTGAGCTTCCGATTCACTACTACAATAATAGGGTGTTACAATCTATTGGGGAGAAGTTGGCTTTCTTTTTATATTGGGCTAAAATGACTATTTTTCTTAAAGGTGTTCCTTAGATTTTTATTCAGATGTCCATTATTGATAGGTTTCCTTATGAGATCATATTTACTATTGATGGGGAAGAGAGGGTTTAAATTTTGGACTATAAAGGACTACCCCTCTAGTGTCATTTCTGCAAAAATCATGGTCATCTTCAAAATGCATGCCCATTCAGAGAGGAAATGGCTAGCGAATGGAAGTAGACACATGTCCCTTTACAAAAGTGTAATACCCTAGGTTAAGCCCCAGTTGTAATGTACATATAGGCTAGTGAGCCAGGATACTTTTGGTCAGAGTGCCTTTGTAAATATGTTTTGAGGCCAGAGTGCCTGTGTGATTATTAGATCAAGGATCTTGGATTGCTAAAAGGATTGTGTTTCTATATTGTAATTTGTAATCATACTCAAGATTTCATTAATAAAGTACATCATTGTTGTAGACTAACCATACAAAAGAGATGGGGGTATAAACTCCACTAGAAAGGAGAAGGGGGCTAAGAGTATAGGAAAAGTGCTAAGCTAAGGGGGCTTAAGCCCAATGGAATATTATATTAATTTAATATTAATATTCCTTAAAGCTAAAGTTATGGATAAAATATATCCTAAGTTTCTAAAATGGGAACAAGGGTGGGGGGGTCCCTTGAGTGTCTTTTGTCATAAAGGACACATGCATATGTAATTTGGGGGATATAGTGTAATTTCCCATATTTTGGGGAGAGGGATTGATTAATTCATTCATGATGTTGACCATTCACTCATCCATGTTACCAACCGATACCTATGCTTGTACCTGGGAAGATTGGAGCTAAAGAAGAGGGTTGTCAGGCCCATATGTTGAAGAGGCGGGTTTTCAAGCCCGTTAGTAGTTTTCTCTGGGTAAGAAACTACTGGGAATTATTCCCTGGTGCACTGGGAAATAGCTATAGGGATTTGAGACTTCATGTCATGTCTCTTGTTGAAGCTCCAAAAGGGAAGTGAGGCAACCAACAGACTGTTGAGAAGAGGAGGGGCACACTTCCTGGGGTGGTACATGCATGTGGGGAATGAGAGACTATAGGCTAGTTGCAGTAGTTGGGCACCTTGGACTGAGCATTTTTGTTGATTATCAGACCTTAGACTGGCTTAGTATTCCCTTTTATCTAGTAGAGTTTAGCCCCAACTCAGGGGTGACCCACTGCTAAGATTACGAGAAGTGTGGTCTATGGATGGGAGGAATGTGGAAGGTATGCATGCAGTTGGTGTCTATTTCATGAGATAAGTGTCTATCATGTGCTTATTTCAATTACTATGTGTGTGTGTGTAATTATGAGTTTTTTCCCATGGAATTTTTGTTATTTATATGTATGAATTATTGTTGTTGTATGCTGTTATTATTCTGCTTAACTTTGTTTATATGTAGAATATATGATTTAATTTAAGGGTACCAGAATTCAAAATTTTTGGAGTGGCCTTTCCTAATAAGAAGATGGGGATGCTACAATGTGGTATCAAAGTTGTAATTGGGAAAGTTTTGTGTGGCCTGGCCCAGCTTGGGTGGATGGGAACATTACAAAAAGGATGGTATTGTAAGAGTCGTGAAGGATGTATTAAATATCTCTTTGATGGAGGCTTAGCAATCTAAGGGTGTGGGCACTTTGGTAGAGTTTATGGTTCCCAACTTAAGGGTTTACGGGTGTGAAGATCATGAAGTAACAATGGGGGATTATATTATTCTATAAGTCTCGTGGATCTTGACCAAGAATGTGGTTGGGGAAGAGGGTCATTCAAAAATATAGTGTACTAAATGAGGGGTGTGTAGGTAAATTGGGCTTAAGGAGATGAAGTAAGGGTCAATGGTTCATATCTATGGTAGTTGAAACTTAGAGAAGAGGGTTATGGTATTATCTCTTTCTCAACTCAATGATGGTTCTTTTGGTCAATGTGAACGGGTAGTGAATGCATCAGTTGTGAGAAGGGTTGATGTGACTCATCTAGGCATAAACGCCCCTTGCTACAATTTCTTAGGAGAAATTTATTAATTGATAGAAGAGGTCGAAAACTTTCCATATGTCTCTAAGGAAAATTTTGAGGTCTTGTCTTCTGCTTTAGGTTCTAGTGGTCTCATGGAAAAGGGTTTCAATTTTGGTCTAATTTGTATCCCTTATACTATGAGGAAGTGGGACTTAGTGGCTCAAGGGGGGGTTTCTTCTTTAAGCAAGGGTGAAATCATTCCTTTGGAATTGAGTAAGAGTATTGCTTCAATTGATTTATCTTTGTTGGGTCCTCCTTTGATCCGCCGGATCTTTTAATGACTTATGGTTGAGTTTTAATTTTGCATGCATTAATTAACCATTTGAGAAACTTAGTGAAAGAATGAGGAAGGAAGAGGAATTATAACAGCCATATACATATGTGCAGATATGAAATGCAATAAAAGACAGCAAACCATAACACGCAAATTGATAACGGAGTTCGGCACAACTTTGCCTACATCTCTGGGCCTTTTCTCTGTGGGGGAGGCTTCTTTATTTCTGTTCAAAAGCTCAAAAGTACATTTCTGCAATGCCAAATGGATACAAGACTGATCTGGTCATGTTCTTCCAGATCTCTAGAACCATACAAAGAAAACGGCACACAAAACGGACGTCCGGAGCTCCCAGAAATGGTCCGACAACGTCTCCTCCTCAAAAGCTTCTCTGCCTCAAAATGGCTTTGGCTTGGCTTCTCCTCAGCATAAATCTGCTCTGAATGCCTTCAATGCTCTCCCATGGCCTCAAACAGGCCTTGGTTATATATCTGGGAAGTTGGTTGCTCATATCCAACTTCCTCCAAGAAGTTAGGCTCCAAAACTACCCAATAACTCCCCAAAATCATTAAAAATAGGTTTAACATTAATAAAAACCCAAAAATTCGTTATAAAAACCACTTTTAACTATAATATGGTTAAAAAATAGGGCTTAGCCCCTCCATCTTCACGCGTTCCCCCTTTGTCTTGGTCATATTGGGCCATGTGGCCACGCGCTATGTCAAAAAGGGGCCAAACGGACAACCGCTCCAACCGCACATTTGGTTGTGGTCATATGGGTTTACGCACATAACCACGGGCTTATCCGTGTTCCAACCATTTAAAAAACCGCGCACACCTTTATGTTATGATGGTGGTCATGTTTTAAATGGCGTGCGACCAAGGGCTGGGGCTAAGCCCCGGCCCGGTCGCGACCCTAACCATACCACTTAACAAACCTAAATATAATTTGTATCACATATATGTTAAGTAACATACAATGGCGCGTTGGCAACTCGGACTGTGAAAAGACTTTGATGGAGGTGGAGGTCACCGGTTCAAATCCGGGGAACTATACAAAAATTTTTATTAACAACCAAAACCAATAAAGGGGTGCCATGTGGCAGCCCGTGATTGGGCCACGTGGCACCCAATCACTTGCCAATTAAACACCACGTGTCAGCAAATGATTTTTCAAATACCAACCAATCAAACTGCCACATAACTTTTGCCACGTCACCTATACGGCCTCTGCCATGTCAGCCTGTACGGACTGCCCAGTCAACATTTTTTTGCCTGTTTGACTTTTCAGACAGAATGCGATATCTTCTCCATACAGAGCCCGTTTGACAAAGTAAATATATCGTCGGAATCAGGAAGACGAGACGGACGCAATGGCACTGGTTTCGTCATATTCCAAGCACTTTCATTTTTGAGCATTTTTCAAGCCCTGTCAGGCTTCTGGATCCGATTTCGGATCACACCTCCCCACAATAAGACCTTTTGGTCCCCAAAAGGTTACTGACCAGTCAACAAGCTCGAGATAGGGCACCCAGCTTGCTCTCTATCTCTGAACTCTGTCCTATGCACCTGTCTCATCAAGATCAACTGTAACACAATCATGACAACTGATAGTATATTGTTAGCCATTTGAACCCTGTTACATCTTACTGAAGCTACTATCATCCATGTAGAAAATATTGCTAATGACAACATCAAAAAGACGACTGCAAATGAACTGATATACTTGAAATATCTGCACGACATGAGCTTATCTTGAAGTAACTTATGATTGATTTTCCATTCAACAACCATGTCTTGCTCTTGCTTAAGATCAATTACTTCATTTGAAACAACTGCATTCGTTAATTGTTCCATTGTTTTAAGTGTTTTATTTGCTTTAACGCGATGAGCATGAACCACATAATCATGACCTGCTTTAGTGAATTGATATTGATTCTTTGTCCTGTAGAATATTTCCTTATGATCATACAAGTACGGACTACCTAAGACCATTCCACATTCTCTTAACGACACAACATCACAAGTTACTTCGTCCACATACTTAGATGAAATTGCAAATTTGATTGTGCACTGTTTTTTTATGTGCATCTGATGATGATTTCTCTTCCATTTAAGTGTGTAAGGCTTATGATGTGTTTGTGTTTTTAACCCCAATTGCTTAACCAATTCTTCTGAGATTAGATTAGATTGATATCCACTGTCGATTAATGTGTCTATCTTAGTGTGTCGCATGATTACCCTTATATGAAACAAATTGCTTCTACAATCAATATCTTCACCATTTTTACCTGTCATACCAACCAATGAGATCTTTGACTCATCACCTGAATCCGAT